>JAUIMM010000052.1:1860000-2430000 GCA_031769625.1 Taudactylus pleione | reverse complement strand
CAGAATTGGGGTTTTGGGGTGCAACATTGTGGGAACCCCCGTGCAGCCTTCAGACAGTCCCCCAAAGGTAAACTGTTTCAAAAAATTTTTAAAAATCACTTCAGAACACCCCAAAAAAATCACTTTGATTTTGGGGGCGAAAAATAAAATGTTGGGGGACAAAGTTAAAAATTAGCGAACTTGACTCTGTGGGGGTCCCCAAGTATGCCCTAGGTGTTTTTTTAATTGCAGGGGCTTTTGGCAGGTGGATTTTTCATGTTTTTTTTAAACTTAACTTTAGCAACTTTAAAATATGCTGACCCCCATTTTCAAGTACCCCAAATTTGCTGGGATAAGTTATTTTCTGGAAAAAAACCCTCCTGAATACTATTCTGCACCACGTATAGAAAAACACTATTTAGCAGCTATTGAGCCCGTTTAAAAACACCAAATACCTTCAGCAAGCCAAATCGGGGGGTATCATAGGGGGAAGCAATCGGGAAGCCAACTGCCTATATACCGGCAGCCGGCTTCCAGACTGTCTTATCCCGGCAAGGGTGAAATGCCGGGCGTCTAGATGTAGGCGCCCGCATTTCCCCGACGCCGGGGGAGACCGGCGCCTGGCATCACGATCGTAGTGATGCTGGGCGGCACGAGCGGACAGCTGCGGGGGGGGGGGGTTAGGTTTAAGGTTCCCGTGGGGGACTTAGGGTTAGACACCCCGCCGGGAGGGTTAGGGTTAGGCTAGGGGGAGGGAGGGTTAGGGTTAGGCACCCCCGGTGGGAACTTAGGGTTAGGCACCCCCCCGGGGGACTTAGGTTTAGGTAGCGGGAAAGGGGGTTAGGCACTTGGGGGGGAAGTTAGGGTTAGGCACCCCTAAGGAGGGTTAGGGTTAGGGGGGTTAGGTTAGTGGATACTTGTCTATCCACGATCGGGATTTCCAGCGCTGTCGGGGTGCCGCTGACTGGAATCGCCGGCGGTATTTCATACCCATTCCATCATAGGGAACCCCCATGTCAGAGCATTTTTAGGGGGTGTCAGGCTGATTTCCCCAAATCTGACAGTACTTTCCGCTTGTTTAAGTTTTGCCACGTCCCATCTTCGCGTGCTTTCAAATTGAATACGGGGATAAGCTCTTCCCCTTCTGTGTCACGCCTTCTGTCTGCCCCTCCCCTTTAGAATGTAAGCTCTCACGAGCAGGGACCTCTTCCCTCATGTGCTTCTCCTTACAATTTCTTCTACTCCTTACTCCTCATAAGGGCACCTAACACATCTCTGCCAACTCCCTGCTGCTTATTTTGAGTGTTTTAATCACTATTGCAGCAATGTATATAATGTCCTTCACTGTACTGTAAGTTACTTGTTTTTTTTACCAGTTTTATGTAATATGTAAGACGCTGCGGAACACTTGTGGCGCCATATAAATAAAGGATAATAATAAGCGGGCATGCGCGCAATACTTTTCCACCTGCAAAACACGCGATGTAGGCAAAAAGTCCGGGAGGCAAAAATGTATCGGGTCTCCGCTTAAATTGAATACGGTTCATAGTGTGATGGAAGTATATGAGAATAAATGAACAGTTATCTTCTCATTGATATCTTTGTCAAGACTGGAGATTATTTTGTTCTACAATAAACATTATAGGGCGGTTCCACCAAATATGAGTGAAATCTTCACTTGTAGCACAGAGGCAAAAACCCGTTTACTCGTAACTCCCCACAGGGGCACCTAACACTTGGGCCCGTATTCAATATTGGAGCGAAAAAGTCTGTGCTGGACTTTTCGCTCCACATCGGAGCTTTTCTGGGGATAAAGTATCGGGCGCGTGCCCGCTTTATCCCCGTATTCAATTTGGAGCCGGCGAAAACAGGAGCCTGCGGAAAGGTAAGTTTCTGGAAAAATAGGGGAATTTTCGGGAATTCATCCTGGGACTCTCCTAATGATGTCCAGACATTGGGGATCACTGTGGGCACCCCTGTTTAGCCCCGCAGAATGTGTTCTGCATTTTTAAATAGCAGCGGCAGGTGTGTTTTTCCCGACATTGAAGAAATGATGCAGAAGAGCACTTAGGTTTTTTTTATTTTCGTTTTTAAAAGTGTTCCCATCAAATTTGGGGTACATGAAAATGGGTACTAGCATATGTTTAAGTCTCTAAATTAATTGTTTAAAAAATTCTGCAAAAATGCACCTGCCGCTAATAGCCTATTCTAGAAAACACCTTGGGGTATAGCTGGATCCTGGATCCTCGGGCACCACGGAGTTAAAGCTTTTAGCTGCTCCCAGGATGCACTTGGGTCCAACCTCCCCTATACCCCGCCCCCGAGCCACAGGCACCTCAGTTTAAGATGGTGCCCGGCCGGAGTCGGGTCACCCTGCGGGGGGGGCTGCAGGAGCAGCCCCCTAAAGCTTTTTATTTAACTAGTTTAAATTTATTTTTACATTAGTTTGGTTCTCCAGAGCGGCAGCGCTGGGCTGTCTGTAAGACGCCCACGCTGCCGCTCCTTCTCCCTGCTGGCGCCGCGACGCCAGCACTGAACTGGGGATCGCGGCGGGGGAAGCCAGAGTCTGTACTAGCCGGACTCTGGCTTCCCCCGGGACTGCTGCCGGAAGACGCCGGGGAGATCAGGTAAGCCGCGCACCGCTGATTAGCGGCGGTGCGCGGGTAATGCCTTTCATATGCAGTCCCATGCCCCCGGTCTAGGGGACAGACCGGGGGCGCTAGCGGTGGCGGCGGGCCCCCCCTCCATCGGAGCCATACCCCGCCAGACCACTAGACCACCAGGGTAATTAAGCGGCAAGCGGGATGCCGCAACCTTGGGGGTTAAATATGCTAGCCAGGGGAGGAAGCCTTCCCTGTCAGCGGCTCCTCCCCTCAGCTCAGCGCGCCTTTCAGCTCGGAGTCTGGCGTCGCTGAGCTGCAGCTACTCGGGCCACTCCTCCTCTGAGGTCTCCAGCGGCCATTTTCTTACTGGCAGCGCAGATACTCTCAGGGAGCACGCGGACCGGT
This sequence comes from Taudactylus pleione, assembly GCA_031769625.1. Classification (NCBI taxonomy): domain Eukaryota; kingdom Metazoa; phylum Chordata; class Amphibia; order Anura; family Myobatrachidae; genus Taudactylus; species Taudactylus pleione. The sequence continues at coordinate 2,427,013 of JAUIMM010000052.1, read as the reverse complement.
CCCCCTGTGTACCTCTCCCCCGACAAGGACAGTGTACACAGCGCTATAGCCCTCCCAGACACTGAATCTGGGAGGTTGATTGTAGTGGAAAGGTGCAGTGAGTATATCTTCCTGCATGGTATGTGACTTTTGCTAGTGCTGCCTGTCTGTGTCTTTTTTCTACTTACTGTCAGCCTATACCTATCCCTTTCCTTCTCCTACAAGCCCTACAGGTGTGCGGGGGAAGGGTGTTTCTACTGACCTCACCTATATAGATCACGTATTTGTGAGGTCCGTCACATACAGTTGTGTGCTACACGGTGCCATATTGTGGGCTGTTGTTCAGCACACTGGTGAGTGCGCACGTTTTCTTCCTAAGTCATGTCTGAGGAGGAGATTGAGCACTCCGGGGCTCCAGCATTGTTCTCCTGCAGGCGCTGTTCTGCAGGAGTGGATAGGGAGGATTTGTCACAGGACGGCCTGTGCGGACGGTGCCAGGCGGTCCCTGGTACGTCTAAACCTCCCATTTCGCAGGAGCCACCATGGGCGATGTTTTCCCAGGTGCTGGTGTCCATCGCGGACCGTCTGTCGGTCCCGACTGCCGCCCCTACTAGGGCGTTGCTCCAGCCTGCCATCCCCCATTCCCCGGGTGTCCCACAATTATTGCAGACTCCCCCGGGGTCTCAGCCTGTTGGTCCCTATGCGGGGTTGCCAATGTATATTCAGTCCACCCCTGTGGCACAGCCGGCTGTGGTGCCGTTTCAGGCTCCTGTGACAGCTCCTCCACCCTGGGTGGATGCGCTTTCCCACACTGTCCAAGATTTGGCGGCAGCATCTTCGGCTTTTCAGTCGATGTTGCGCAGTGACGTGCCCTCCAGGGCGTCTAAACGCTCAGTCATGGCACAGGCTGCGCATCTTTCGGATTCTGAGGGGTTCTCGGATGATGGTGAGGTACAGGATGACTCAGCCTCAGATGCCTCAGTCCAGGAGGTAGACACTAAGTCTTCCATCAATGTGCGGGCTCTGGTTAAGGCGGTGCGGGCTATTCTTCTGATTGAGGATGAGGCACCTGCTCCCAAGTCAAGGTATCCTAGTTTTAAAAAAGCTAAGGTTACTTCTACAGCGTTCCCCTTGTCTGATCAGTTGACTGATCACATGGCGGTGGCCTGGCAGACGCCCAGTAAGCGTTTCCTGCCACAGAAACGCTTGGCGTCCAATTATCCATTCCCGGAAGCGCATTGTAAGAAATGGGAAACTCCGCCTGCAGTCGATTCCCATGTAACACGCCTCATCAGGAGTGCTACTTTGCCATTGCTGTCTATATCCTCGCTGAAGGATCCTACGGACAGGAAGGTGGAGACTTGTCTAAAGTCTATTTATTCTCTCTCAGGGGCTGTAGCCCGGCCGTCCATGGCCATCTCCTGGGTGGCCAAGGCCATTGAGGGGTGGGCCAACGCCTTGGAGGACACGTTTACGGATGAATCTCCGGACGTCCAGAGGGCGTTGTTAGGACAGATGAGAGATGCCGCCTCCTACATTGGAGAAGCATCTTTGGATGCTAGCCTGTTGACCTCTAGGGTTTCAGCGGCAGCAGTGTCTGCTCGTAGATCCTTGTGGTTGCGGTCTTGGAGAGCAGACGCGGATTCAAAGAAAGGCTTGGAGGCCTTACCTTTTAATGGGGAATTACTATTTGGTCCGGACCTGGACAAAATAGTAGATACCCTGGCAAAATCCAAGTCAGCCTTCCTCCCTTCAGCTACTACACCTGCTAAGGTCCGGAGCTCGGCGTTTCGTTCCTTTTGGGTTCAGGGCAAGGCAAAGGATCAGTCCTTCCCGAGGCAGTCCGCACCCAAGACCGCCTCAAAGCCAAAGAAGCAAGCCTGGAGTGCTAGGCGCCCTTCTTCCAAGCCAGAAGATAAGCCTTCTGCGTGATGGGACGGGCCTCCCTCTGGGGGACCCCAGAGTGGGAGGCCGACTTCTTCAATTCGCCCAGTGCTGGCACAATACCACCACGGATGCCTGGGTGCGAGAAGTGGTCTCCCAGGGGTACGCCCTGTCTTTTCGGCACAGGCCGCCTTGCCAGTTTTTTTGCACAAGTCCTTCTCAGGACAAAACCAAGGCCTTGCAGGTTCAGGAAGCCATAGAGGCCTTGCTGACGGCGGGGGTCATTATACCCGTACCACAGTCTCAACGTGGGATGGGGTATTACTCTACGCTGTTTCTGGTGCAGAAACCCAATGGCTCTCATCGCCCCATCCTCAATTTGAAGTCCCTGAACAGGTTTCTCAGGGTTCCCAAATTCAGGATGGAAACCTTGCGTTCCATCATACTGGCGATGGAACCGGGGGATTATATGGTCTCCCTGGATATCCAGGACGCCTACCTCCATGTGCCTATAGCAACATCGCACCAACGGTTTCTGCGGTTTGCTATTCTCCACAACCACTACCAATTCAGGGCTCTACCCTTTGGTCTCTCCACGGCACCAAGGGTATTTACCAAGGTGATGGCGGTCATGGCGGCTCACCTTCGGAGCCAGGGGATACGGTTGCTACCGTATCTAGACGACCTCCTCTTGCTGGCAAGCTCCCCGGAGGTACTGATCCAGCATCTCCACCTGACGGTCGCTTGTCTACAGGCGCACGGCTGGTTGATCAACTGGAAGAAATCCTCCCTCATCCCATCACAACGGATGGTTCATTTGGGGGCCCTGCTGGACTCTCGTCAGCAACGGATTTTTCTGACTCCAGAGAAGGTCTCCTCCTTACAGCTGCGGATTCACAGTTGTCTGAGCAGTGGCAGAGTGTCGGTGCACTCAGCGATGAGAGTTTTGGGGTCCATGGTGTCGGCATTCGACATGGTGGAGTTTGCCCAGTTCCATTCCAGGCCCCTGCAGGGGCTGATTCTTTCAGAATGGAACGGATTGCCACACAGGATCCGCTCTCAGATGCTGGTGTTGTCCTCGGAGGTGCGTCTGTCCCTAGCCTGGTGGCTGCAGACAGCGCATCTCCTGGAGGGGCGCCCCTTTTGGATCCCGGAATGGGTTCTGCTCACGACAGATGCCAGTCTCCGGGGTTGGGGGGCGGTGACAGGCTCCTTGTCACTTCAGGGTCGTTGGTCGGCGGAGGAAGCGATTCTTCCCATCAACATCCTGGAACTGCGGGCAGTATACAGAGCCCTGCAGTCGTCCGGCACCGCTCTTCACGGAAGGGCCGTTCAGGTGCAGTCAGACAACGCCACCACGGTGGCGTACATCAATCACCAGGGAGGGACTCGCAGTCGAGCTGCGATGTCGGAGGTGTCCCGCGTCCTGGCTTGGGCGGAGCGCTATCTTCCAGCTCTCTCGGCAGTTTTCATCCCAGGAGTCCTCAATTGGGAGGCAGACTTCCTCAGCCGTTACGATGTGCATCCCGGGGAATGGTCGCTTCATCCAGAGGTATTCCAACTACTCGTGGACAAGTGGGGGCTGCCAGAACTGGACCTGATGGCGTCCCGTTACAATCACAAGCTGCCTGTGTACGGGTCAAGGACAAGGGACGCAGGCGCAAGTCTGATAGACGCGCTGTCGGTGAAATGGCTGTTTCAACTGGCTTACTTGTTCCCTCCGATATCTCTGCTGCCTCGGGTCCTGCGCAAGTTCAAACAGGACGGAGGCACACTGATCCTGGTGGCCCCAGCGTGCCCCAGAAGACCGTGGTACTCCGATCTGCGGAGCCTGTCCATCGACGCTCCGTACCTCCTACCTCAACGGCGGGACCTGTTGTCTCAGGGGCCCTGTCTTCACCCGGATCTGGGTCGACTATCTTTGACGGCGTGGCTCTTGAGACAGCCGTCCTGAGGTCTCGGGGCTTTTCTAGCTCCGTTATTACCACCATGCTGAGGGCGCGCAAGCCTGCTTCCGCGAGGGTCTATCACAGAGTGTGGCACACTTACTTTCAGTGGTGCGAGGCCAGAAACTATGATCCCCAGGTGTTCCGAGTTTCGCGTATTCTGGCTTTCCTTCAGTCCGGTTTGGATTTAGGATTACGTCTTTCTTCACTGAAGGTACACGTGTCTGGTCTGTCGGTGTGGTTCCAGCGCAGGATCGCTGCTATGCCGGACGTACACACCTTTTTCCAGGGTGTTTTGAGAATCCAGCCTCCCTTTGTGCCACCTGTGGCCCCGTGGGATTTGGCGGTGGTTCTTAGGGCCTTACAGGGTCCTCCTTTTGAGCCCTTGGAGTCAGTGGAGCTCAAGTGGCTAACTTTTAAAACTGTTTTCCTCTTGGCAATTGCTTCTGCCAGGAGGGTTTCAGATTTGGGGGCGCTTTATTGTCGTCCCCCTTTTCTGATTTTTCATCAGGACAGAGCGGTGCTTCGCACTCGTCCTGATTTCCTGCCTAAGGTGGTTTCCAGGTTCCACATTAATCAGGAAATTGTTGTACCAGCCTTTCAGTCACCTGATCTTTCGGCTGGGGAGACTTCCTTAGACGTTGTAAGGGCACTCCAGGTTTATGTGGACCGGACTAGTTCTGTGAGGAAGTCGGATTCTTTGTTTATCCTCTTTGGTTTTCACAAGAGGGGTTGGCCTGCCAACAAACAGACTCTAGCCCGTTGGCTTCGTTGTTATTATTGAGGCTTATATGCAGGAGGGTTTACCTGTTCCAGCCTCGGTTAAGGCTCATTCCACTCGGTCCGTGGGCCCTTCTTGGGCTGCTAGCCGTGGCGCCTCTGCTGTTCAGCTCTGTAAGGCGGCCACCTGGTCTTCCATTCAGACCTTTTTGAGGTTCTATGCGTTTGACACCTTTGCCTCTCAGGATGCATCCTTTGGGCGCCGGGTTCTCCTATCAGCACAGGAGCGTCCCCGCCCTTAGTTGGACTGCTTTGGGACATCCCCAAGGTCACCCTGTGGACCCCTATGGACCCTGAAGTAGAAAACAAGAGATATGGTAAGAACTTACCTTTGTTATCTCTGTTTCTACGAAGTCCATAGGGTCCACAGGGCACCCGCCCTGACGCACCTGGCTTCATATGGGCTCTGTGACTGGTCACCGGTTTTCCATCTCCCATTTCTGTGAGTATGGTTCTTGTGTGTTCCAGTCTTCCTTCTCTCTGTTTCGTCTCCTCCTCCGGCCTGGGCTGCTTACCAACTGAGGTGCCTGTGGCTCGGGGGCGGGGTATAGGGGAGGTTGGACCCAAGTGCATCCTGGGAGCAGCTAAAAGCTTTAACTCCGTGGTGCCCGAGGATCCAGGATCCAGCTATACCCCAAGGTCACCCTGTGGACCCTATGGACTTCGTAGAAACAGAGATAACAAAGGTAAGTTCTTACCATATCTCTTGTTTTTTTTACCCCAAAATTAAAATATTTTTTTTTGGGGGGTCCCTATTTTTTTTTTTAAACTTTTCTTTGACACAGTTCGTTTTTAGGGGCTTTTCCCAGGGGTGCCGGCTATCTTTTTTAAGCCTGCACCCCTAAACCCCAATTCTGCACTTTTATTCGCTATGTAAAACATGGTGTAAACTTATCCCCGTTCTTTTTACAAAGACTTTTCGCACCGGCGAAAAGTCTTTGAAATTGAATACGGGGACAATTGAAACATGCGAAAATGATGTCATTGGCGATAATTTATCACCGATTCCAACTTTTCGCGTCCAAATTGAATAACCCCCTTGGTTGCTGAAGCCCTGCTGCTTTTTTAAGAGTTATGATTGCTAATGCATGTTTATTAACCATGTCCTTGTCCTGGATTGTCTGGCACTATTAATTACTGTTTTCTTATGTGCTTATTTGTTTCTGAACTTTGTAAGGCACTACAGAACCCTCGTGGCGCTATATAAATAAAGGGTAATAATAATACTACCTTGTATGTCTTATTTTCCCCACTGTCCTTCGTCACATAGCATTATACGCCTCACAAATGTGAGGTAAGGACCACATTTGATTTAACGAACAAATGAACAAATAAGGCACCTCCTGGTGCAATAATTATAATCCAATATGAATGTTGAGTCAAGTTTGATGGGTAAATTATTATGAACTTGAGTTATGGAGAACGTTACTATTTATATGTTTTAAAGCATGTAAAGAAGGACTAGAATTCTATGGTGTAAACAGTTTTTAATTTTCTTTTTGGTTTAGGATTCTTCATTAATACCACTTTCAGTCAGAAACCCCGGCTTAAACCCAGCTCGGCCCGGGACTGAACTCTGGTTGAAGCTGGGGTTTCAGTACTTACCCCCTTTCACACTGGCAAGTGGATCCAGGTTATTCCCGGGTCGTCGCTGTTCAAACCGAACTTGGATCTTCCAGTGACCCGGGACTTCAATCTCTAAGTGGGCGCTTGGAAATGTCATCTCCAAGCTTCCACTGTGCCCTCCAATCAGCTCCTTTTAGGTATGATCCGGGTCATGCCTTTCACACAGGAGGCTACCCAGGAATAACCCTGGTATCGACTAGGGCTGAAGTCCTGGGAATTTCGACCCAGGTTGACTTTCACACAGAAAAAGGACCAAATCCTTTTATCTGTCTGAAAAGGGGTATAGCTGAAAGTGGTATAATTAAAATTTTTGTTTTCCAGAATAAGAAAAGGGGAGGAAGAGGCTATCTGGTACCGTATATACCCGTAAACTTTTGAATAAAAATGAAACTATCTCTTTGGGTGGAATTCAGTTGCTTTATCGCACCCAATCTACAGTCTGTAGTGGCAGGAGATCGAAGGGTGATATTTAATTGTTTTGATCGCACGTGACTTTTCGCACATATCGCACCCAAAAAGACCTGGTTTTTACAGAGTAAAGCGGCTAAACTCATCTGATGTCCTGGTTCAGTTTGGATGCCCAAAACCAGAACTTTAAAGTGATTTCTGCATAAATCTGAGCGCCCACGGCGACAACAATTGAATTCCCATTAGTGTTGATGTGTTCTGAATATATATAATTTTTCTGTGTTTTCCTAATATTATTGTTGCTGCTATTCCACGTGGCTAGCCAACCTGGAGTCATGTTATTATGGGAATATCTTCATTAGAACCAGCATCCCTTTGGATACTTATAAAACTTGAGCCAATAGTGTATAGTTCATGTCCATCCCCCACCCCTATTACAGAATTGGGAAAAACCTAAAGTGAATTTTTTTGTGGAGATTTGTCAGAACAAGTAGAATCCTTAGAAGTATGTAAAAAGGTTAATAGCTGTTTCACCATACAGCATATTTTAAATAAATGTGGTCTTTGTTTTGTATGACTGGAACATTGCCAATACCCTTTGTGGGCTGTGCCATTGCCATCTGTGTCTGGAGCTTGTTCAGTGGTTTTCGTGCTCCGTTTAAATTTACATGAGACATTCTGCTGTAAAGATGGGGATATATTATATTATGGTCTGAGTTAACCGTCTGATATGACAACTGACACGTGTGTTGAGGGTGCGTGTATTCTTAGTGTGTAAAATACACATGATAATTATACAGTTATGCCTCTTTATGGACCATTTAGCTGTTGCTGGAAGTAGCATTTTACCTATTCAATTGGGCCATTTTAATTTGATGGGCTGTGGTGATGCCTGACTGCGCACATATCGCCCATATACGGTAGTGCCAACATTGCAAGTAATCCCGTGCGCCTCTCTGGGGTATGAGGCAGAACGTGTGAGTCCAGCTGGAGTGATGTGATGTTTCAGAACGGTACTTCACTTCCATTGCATTGAATTCCCCTTAGTATGTCTAATATTACTGCTTTTACTATACCGCCTCAACAGCCATATCTTGCTATGGCATTCGGAAATATGGTAAACTGGCTTGCCTCATTCTTGGGCATATTTGTTAAAGTATCTATGCAGAATATTCCCTAAAAACACCCCTTTTCGGGGGGTAGCCTGCAAATATTAAGCATTCCCGTGATTTAAGAAGAAGGGGCTGAAGCAGATAGTGCTGATATCTATCGCAGTAGCTTCATTTTCAAACTGAAAGGCAGTCCCCATAGGTTTCTATGAGGATACTGTCTGAATGCCCATTTTTGTCAATGTTTATGTCAAAGTCTTTTAGATTAGGCTCCTTGATCCCCAGTGCTACATCCCTATAATAATACTGCCAGTGTTTTAGGATTTCACTGACAGGAAATTAATAAACAACCTTTTGCTCATCTACTTAACAACTTAATAACCAAAATCTTGCTAATGCAGTGTAATGCATCTGGAGGATGAGTTTCCTTTAGGATTTACCAGATTGTTGGAACACTAATTAGGCTCTTAGGAGGTCACTGACATAACACGTACAGCTAGCACCGGCACAGACCTGTGTGTTTACCTATGACCGCTAGTCATTTGTAAAGCTTTATGGATCATTAAAAAAAAGAAATCTCTGCTTTCCACTAGTGTCCTGTGATTCCTCATAACTAGTTGCTGTGAATGAACATTTTGGATGCAGCATGCATTTCCCTCTGTCTTCCAAAGAGTACGGTTGTCTACATAAACACATTTGAAAATCACTGATTTCTAATACAGGCACATTTTCAAGCATTTGCTTGTGATTTTACCTATATAGTTGTTCGCAGTGATGTGGTTTGGTGACCTCATTTTTAGGAGGACATGTTTTAGATTGTAAGGGTTCTTTTCACAATTTATGGCTGTTTTATGTTTGTTACATACTGATGTTGACATTCCATAAACTTGTGATAATGCTAGATTCAGAGTTGCATGCAAAGTGGACATACCTGTGGTTTCTTTCGCACAGTGCGTGCATCTGGGGCCATCGAGGCGAGCAATCGGCCGACCAATAGACCTAGTGTGTACACAGCTTTAGTCTACAGCTAACATGGTGTTAATGACATGCAATCTGTAACCTATGGTCCTCTGAATCCAGTATGATTTACCGCCGGCCGCATGGTTCAAATCCCGACAGCGGCAGCCCGACAAGGATGAAAATCCCGATCGTCCTAGGGGTATTTCCTAATTTTACCCCCTAACCCTCCCTTAGGGGTGCCTAACACTAACCTACCCCTGGGGGTGCCTAACCGTACCCCCCCCTTCCCCTAGCCTAAACCTAACCTCTTCGGGAAGGGAGGGGGGGGGCTTGGTGCCTAACCCCAAGTCCCCTCCCGGGAACCCTAAGCCTAAAACGCGGCTGTCCGTGCCCGTCTGCCGACTTACCTTCGTTCGGTAAGCCGGGTGTCGGTCTCCCGTTGTAGGGAAAATGACAGGCGTCAGGATTTAGACGCTTGTCATTTAGCCCTTGCCGGGATTGTACAGTCGGGAATCCGGCGGTCGGCATTCCGTCCATCGGCTTCCCGACTGTTTCCCGGTCCTCTGTAGAAACTCTTGTGCTATAGTGAGATTGTAGCAGTCATTAAACAAGGGAGATAATCGGAGATTGGCAAGGACCATAAATTAGTAGCAGATCTCCAAAAACATGGCATACAGTGGGGCTCTGCTGTCACATATGGTTGCCTGTCACACAATCTATTACAGTAGAATCAAATGTATGCTGAACTAAAGGCAAGCTCTGTACCATTATGTTGCATGACAAGGGTTGATCTGAGTTTTAATCCGACCAAAGCTCTGGGTTATCTGTGTTCTAAATAATTTAGAACACTATAAAAGCCTTAGCATGCTTTTGATATTTCCATGGTAATGCATCATTCACTGCATTAATATTCATCAATCCTCTCTTTCTCTGATGTGTATGAAGCAACATCTACTAGCTGGATGTGGGCGTATAAGAAATGTAAATAACTGATATACACCCATGTAAATAACAGGGTGCATTACAAATTTAATTTTGCTGTTTTTTGCCTCTTTTTAAATTTTTTTTACTTGTTTACATATTTCCTGTGCAGTAATTGTTATACAAGTGAACACATACTGTTTTGACCTGTATAAAGTCAGAAAATATATAATGTCAATACCTGTATTATAAAAGATTCTATGGATAATTTGCTAATGTGTATTTGTCATCTACTCACAGCTTATGCAGAATGCAGACCATCAATTATTGTTTATTTACCAGTTATTATTTGGTGCTATAAAGAGAATATGTAATAATTCCTATCAGGTCATGTCCTGTTGTTTACAGCCTAAGCCCTATGGTCCATTTAGTCGGAAGCCAGATAGGCAAAACACATTTTTAGGTTATGTTAGAAAACCGGAGAAACCGGAGGGAAGACATGCAAACACTGAGAGAACATACAAACCCCACACAGATAGGGCCCTGGTTAGAATCAAACTCCTGATCCCTGTACTTTTAGGCAACAATACTAACCACTGTGACACTCGCTATTTACTATTTACATATCTGAAGCATATTTTTATTAAAACATTATAAACTGCTATAGTTAATGATTTTTTGCTCTGTATTGCGAGCGTTGCATTTCAAACGAGAGTAGAAATCTGGGGAATTGGCAGAGCATAGACATACACTGAGCTTGCAAAGCCAATGCTGTCACTATCATGCAGACACCATTTTCTCATGCAGTAATCAAAATATTCAAGCCATGTATTATATGACTGCTAAGGTCATGCTCATAAGAGAAAATATTTGAGTGGATGTACTGTACTCTTAGTATTAGTAAGCTGAATAATGTGCAGTGTTTGTACATGGCTAAACCACCATGCCTCGTTTCCTTCTATGCAGCATGTGCCATATTAAGGGGAAGGGGCTCCTTTAACTAAACAAGCATGCAGTGGGGCCAGTGAGCTCTCAGCAGCTTAATCTTTATTTCAGAACCGAATGCTATTGATACAGGCAGCGTTGCAGCTGTCGGTGATATAATGGTCTATACTCAGCCTTGGAGAGAGATAAAGTGGGTGGAGATGAAGTACCAACCAATCAGCTCCAAGTGTCATGTTACAGGCTGTTTGAAAAATGATAAGAGCTGATTGGTTAGTACTTTATTTTCCTCCACTTCATCTCTCTCAAAGGCTTAGTACATAGACCCCATAGTGTGGTACGGTAATACTTAGGGAGCAATTCAATTAAAAGTGAAGCCCTTGTTTTGAATGGTGTAGAAACACTGGTAACAGTGGCACATTGCTTTTATAAACTTGCTCTTCTTACTTCACTCCCCCATAGGCGTGCCCAGTAAAAGGAACGATGAGTCCTATGCTATATTATGTGTGATGTATACAGCCATCGCACATCGCATATAATTTAATTGTTTTATTAACGTTTATACAGAGGTGCAGTGTAATATCAGGGTGATATTCAGCAATTTATCTTGCTCTCATATCTGACATTTTCAAGTTTGGGGTTGGGTGGTCCTTTTTAAGCCTTTTTTTGTTTTCTTTCTTCCCCATAAGCACAGCACTGATCATCACTTTGTTTCTTATATTATATATACATTTGCAGCATATTAATTTTGTTTTCTTCCTCCAGATAACTGGAGACAATATTTTTTTTGTAAAGTGTGCATGGATGTTCCTGATATAAAAAGAATGACCCTCCCTAACTACAACAGGACATGTAAAACAAAAACCTTAGTAGAAAAACAAACGGCTCCTGTTGTGAATGTTTATGGGAAACGGTTACATGTGGTGTCCTGTGGAAAATGACATAATTTGTTTTGAAGAAAAATCGTTTTATAGAGATATGTGGAAATGTACATTACAGAGATTCTTCAGGGAGTTATTAATAAGTTCTCCTTCTCTTGTGTGGACCCACACTCTGTACTATTGTTGGGCTTTGGAGTTGTATCAATTTTGATTTATATTTTTTATACCAATTTGAATGGCTTTTGATTCCATGCTAATTATTGTAATGCAAAGAGTGCATTTTTACTTTCCGTGTTAGGACTAAGTTGGTAAATTAGGTTTGTAATTTAAATAACAAACTGGTTTTGACAGACAAAAATTTACAAGCTAGCTCATTCTACCACCTTGTCTCCTGAAGTATAATTGTATGTAGTGATTTATAGACATATATATCAAACGTTGTTGCTTTAATGGCCTTTTAAATCTACAAGTTATACTAATTTTAGAAAGACATACATATATAGGTTATACATTAATGTTTCTCAAGCCTTTATTTGACATGTAATTCTTAATGTAAGTGCCGTCATAACCTACTCTACGCATATATTCTACGCACAAGACTCATCATAATTACTTTTTTGTAAATGTTTAATTCTTTACTAATGTAATGCTGTTTTTGAATTTAAAAAGAAAATTAAAATACCCAATTAATGTGAATCTGAACTACTCTTCAGGAAAGTACACATATCACAGGGTGCTCTACATCATTGTTTCTCAAACTCTGTCCTTAAGACCCCTAAGAGTTCAGGTTTTCCAGACTACCTGTAACTTTTAAAATGTTTTTAGAAAGAATTAGTAATGACTAACTCAGTCCCCAGAACCCGTAACAGTTCATGTTTTTCAGATCTCCTGGTGTAGAGATACACTGCTCAACATCTTAGATGCACAACCTGCTTGTGTAAAATGGCCTGGCGGCTTCATTAGTAGCATGCTTTATTAGTGGCAGGATCGCCTTACTAAGGCAGAGGAACCTGTAGAGGTGTGCACTGGGATCCTGTTCATGTCACTAGGTAATCCTGCTGTGATCCTGTTAGGAGATCTGAGAAGGACTGGACCATAACAGAAATGCCTCACTCACTGTCTGGCTTGTCAGTTTTGGTTTTGGTGATATGCATGAGGCTGGAAAATCAGGATCACACATAATGCTCCTTTCCGTGCTGTAGGAGTCTGTACTTTTAGTGGCAGGAGAAATAAAGTTAGGTTACAGTGTATACAGCAGGGCTTGGGACTGGTGGAACTAAAAGGTATAGCTTAGATCCAGAGGAGTGTCTGTGGTGCATGGAGCATGTAACAGTCTATAATGGAAAATGCATCCAGTGCAAAGAAAATTAATTTCTTCTTTGTGGATCGGGACAGGCTGATTTCTTTGTAATGCAAGAGGCCTGTTGCAATAGTAAAATAAAACCTAAAATGGTATTGGGATGTTATTTCACTCCTCTGTTTTGGCATTAGCATGCCAACCTGCTCTCCTGATTATGGCAGTATTGTCCAGGTTATGCCTGACTGTCCTGCATGGTAAAGAAATTGACTCAACTCTTTGAGATGGTGGTGAGCTTACACTCAGCTCATGGTTTGCAAATTATTGACTGAGCGTTTTTATGGAGGGTATTGGGTGAGGGTGACTTGGTGCTACTGTAATGCTAGCTCCCCCCTTCCTAACATGACCACACCCCCTATTGCCCATAAGCAGTCTTCTGCTAATCTTCCACACTGGCGCACACTCTTTTATCCCTACAGGAAGTTTTACAATGAGCAGAGTTATGGCATAACTGCAACAAGGTTTCTGGTTTCCTTTTTTTTTTTTTTTTTTATTGCTGACCACCCCAAAAAAGTTTTGAATCCTGTTTATCATATATTTTGCACAGTACACCAGCATTTTATGACTCTAATTAGGGGGCGATTCAATTGTTTTGTGCTGGGCGTGTGCTGGGCGTTTATATGAATAGGCACCCGATGGAGGAATTCAACTGTTTCTCCATTCGGGCACCCCATTAGTATTTAACGTGCCTAAAAGCATCGGGTTTATCCGCGCACATCGACTAAACCTATCTAAAGAAGTGGTTAGGGAGCCCAACCAATGGACTTTGCACACATTTCTTCTCACACCTCAGGAGGCTGCGAGAAGAAATGTCCCCCTACTGCTTTAGGCGTCTGAACGGAGCAATGATTGAATTGCTCTGTCGGGCGTCCAAAACAATTGAATCACCCCCTTAAGTTTCCTAGACTTACAGGAGATGGTAACCCTAATAATTGTGTCATAAATTCATATCCTCCAGTTGCTAAAAAGCAGAAAACAAAACTATATTGGCTAATAATCTTAAGGCTATGTACACTCTGGCCTTGTAATGCATTAATATTATCATTATGAATGTATTTAATCTACATTTAATAAACATTCTTTTGTGTCAAAACCTAAAGTTACCATGTAAAGGTCAAAAATGTATCTGATCTAACCTCTTCTAATTGCTTTCACAATGTGCTCCCATTGCGAGTTAATGTTGACGCCCAGAAATGGAACACGAAGCGATGAAGAAGAGCCCGTACAGTGTCACAAGTTTAATGCACTTATAAACAACTACATCTCGTACAATGACTCATTCTCATAATTTACATGTGCTTAATTTGCGTTAGAAACACATTAACACCAGTGTGCATGTAACTATACTAAGAAGTAATGTCACGCCCAAAATGAAGGCTATTAGCCTTGTGAAGCAGGTAATCCTGTCTAAAGAGACCCAGAAGCTGGATGCAATGAGGTTAAAGGGGGAAATCAATTAGCCACTATAAAATGTTAAATTAACGTGTGTGTGTCCCGTATTATGCCCAATTCAATTAGCAAAGTCGTCTTCTGGCATTCGGGGGATAATTCTTGCTGGTGTTACATGCATTATGTATAGGTGAAAATTGGGAAATCAGCCTGTGTCTGAGAACATGCAAACTAATATAGGAAAACCATATAGTAGTCTGTTAGTGGCCCAAAGCAAATGATTCTATTTGGGGTTCTTAAAGTGTGTCAAATGCCTGTTAAGCAATTTTCAATAACAGTGAAAATAAATCATAGAAAACAAGTCTTTTTTTAGCAAATTAAATGCTGGAGTAGAATAAAGGGTGCATAAAATGCCTGTTGGTTTATTTTTGGTCATTTTAAGCCACTGTGTTAAAAAAAAGTGTTAAACACCTGTAACTGCCATCTACAATGTTTAAAACACCTGCCCCATCCTTACAGCACCCCACATACCTGTCCCACATCTTTTATCCCATTATTCTGCACTTTGCACAATTTCACCCATGTAAAATTTACAAACCTATATTTTTTACATAGTGATTTCAAGGCTTTCAAAATTTGAAATACAAATATATTTGTAGGATAATGAATTTCAGTTGTTCTGTCACTGCTTCTCCTTCTGGAAAGTTTAAGGCATAATGAAGGCATTTATACATTATAGGCTTTTTATTTATTTTTTATAAATGTGATTGCATTTTTCACATAAAACAGGATAGGCCCAGCAAAAAGAATAACTATAGTAAAAACAGTCAAAGCCACAAGTGTGTATTTGGTAATAATGTAGGCTGGGAAGCACTTTAGTGACCATAGTGCCATGAAAAAAGACTTGGTTGGAAAGCAGGTACGGGGACTGTGAGTGGAGGCAGTACCTGTGTGAGAGAGAGATGAAGAAGAGAGTAAGCAGTGAGGATATGTTAGTAAAGGGGAAAAACCTAGGGGACAGGTCCTGCCGGTGTGCAGGGTGACAGTCCATTTTCTTCTCATTAGATTGAGGATGTGGCCTCATTGTGCTAGACCCATGGTGAACAAATGCTGGAAAACTTGTTGGAGCGTTCATGAAGGATGGTTTTCTCTTTCTTTTCTGTAATCAAGAAAAACTTGAACTTCCCATGGCCTTTTTTTTTTTTTTTAAAGGTGACAGAGCTGCTATAATATAGCACTTAGGCATAATCCTATAGTCCTTGCTCAAACAGTCCATAAGGTAAATATAGTCGTCTTACGTGGTATTTCTGAACAGGAGGTGTTTCTGTGATAAATGTGTTATGATTTCACACTTTGTAGCACCAGTTTGCATTATAATATATGTAATATAATAGGTAAATAACATAATGGGTGTAGTTATAGATGGCCAGACACAGGGCTAAGTGTCACCAGTGACAAATCGATATTGCAGCATGCGTGGTTCGCTCTATTTATTAATGTGAAGATATTTATTGTTTTATGTTCATAGGTTCCTTTAAATGTATATGTTTGCATAAATGATTGGCTACCCATTTCTTTGGTTGAGTTGCCTTCTAGGGCACAATGATTAGCAGACTTACTGATGCCATCTGTCACCCACCAATCCCTACATAAAGGGCATTACCACTTCACGATCTTGTTCGCCTAATGAGCGTTAATGTGGCTCTGTTCATGCTTGAGTAGCATAATAAGAGGTCTAATACTTATTTGGTAGTTTTCCTGTTAAATCTTAATATAGATTTCTGCAGTTTAATGTCAGTTACAGTATGTTGTCTCTTTAAAACAGGTTAATTTTTTCAAATGTCTTTAAATGTCACCCAAATACTATGCCTCCCTTTTTAATATATCACCAATCATTTTTTATAGGAGTGTGTTTGTAGCCGGTGAGTTCCCCTTTGTAATTATTTAGGTAGAGATTTAGAATTATTTTATATGCATTTTTTTTTTCTTTTTTAAATACAGCTAGTTTTTTTTTTTTTCTTTTTAACCAAACAGATTATGAAATTATGTAACTGAATCTATAATGATCACTAGCTCTAGCAGCCTATGGCTCTATAGATGGATAGGACATGCTGGGATCCACAGTTCCATACAAGAGCCACAAATTGCCAATCTGTTGCACATGAGTGACCATTTGGCATGCTTTCAATCTACTCCCCACTCTCCATCTTATGGTGGCATTTGAAAAGTACAGCTACTAAATATTTTAGGCTGACGTGCACTCCATATTCAAGTATGACCCAGTTTTAGACTTCCTATCGGAATCAGGGCAAAGCTCATTAGGAGATGTGAGCTGGATGGCACTAGAAATCCTCTGTAGTGTATTGGTCACTAGTTTATAAACTGAAATCATGATATAACAGGACTAAAATGGGGCTAGAGATCACCCCTCATTCATGGCACGATCTTCATCACATGCAGGAAACTCTATTTTTGGATTAGGTTCTTGTTCTTTTCATAGTGTCACCTTATAAGTCGAACTCCTGAAAGTGGTATTACAGCCCTGTGCTGGAAACATGCACGGTCTATTCTGCTCAGCTGAAAGCCTCTTTTGTGTTCAGTCTCTGAGGTGTGTCATGATCATGCAATAACATGCTTCCCTGTTGTGCCTCATACCTTAGTCAGTGTAAACATTATAAATAATGCATTTCAGGTTTCTGACTTCTTGCTTCTCCCGACATGACACTTCAGGTTGACTTCTGGTCAAGTTAAGCAAAATTTGTTTAGGTTATTTTTTTGAGTAGAGGGTGACTGTTGCTCTTCAAAATATACAGTGGTTGGTCATATGAAAGTGATAGGCAAATTTTTATTTGTCGAGAGTGGCCTTTAACCTTAAGAGAACCGGATACTGCACTTAGTGCCAGATTCACAGGTGGATGCAGTGTCGATGCTGTAGAGGTGGGTACACACAGTACGATGTAAGTAACGATCCAATCTCGTTAACGATTTCCCTTGAACTCCTGAACTCTGCCGGACAAACAATATTGTGCATATACACGGAACGATTGTACAAACGATCAAACAATAAAGATGGGTCGTTAACTACTGCCAATTGTTAACTATATATAGTTTGGCAGCAATTATCCTCACGATGCATCTTCTCTCTCTCTCCGTTGGTTGGTACAAAATGGTGGAGGGGGGTGGCCAGGAAAAGTGACGACAAATGATTCGTCGTTCATGACCTCGTTCATCGGGCATACACACAGAGCTATGTGTGCAAATCGTGAAAGACAGGTCAAGATCTTTCTGCATGTTGAAGAGATCACCGGCCACGACCAACGACCAGCGGGAACGCGCATTGCAATGTTATCATGACCACACACAGACAGTTTTTAAACCATTTGTTGTTCCAATCGGTCGAAAACGGCAATATCGTTTATGAAATCATACCGTGTGTGGGGGCCTTAAGCCTGCGCATGTGTCTGAGTTGCACAGTGCATGCTTTCCGATTTGTTACCACTCGGAAACGTAGTATAGAATCGTTTGCAGGGTCTGTGGATTTTAGTAGGTATACCTGGCAGGTAACGAGGGTGGCTAAGCTGACGCAGGCTGCTTCCAAAAATGCTGAGCTGCTCATCCAGGCGGCCATTCTCCGATGTAGGAACTGCACCTGCCGTGGGGCTGGTGCAAGTGTTTATGGTGCAACGTCTCAAGACACAGCATTAGCATAATACATTTCATTCAGAATCAGCCCCTTAATCTCCACATAAGGCTCAGGTTAAGCTAGAACCAACGGGAAAAAAGAAGGAATGAACAAATGAAGCTTCTGAAGTCCACACATGGCCCTAGGGCCACATGTTGACCATCACTGTATGAGGAGTATTGAGTGGATGTCATACTGCCATTGGGATTATAAACAATAATAGTATGTATCCACCAGGCATTGATTAATGTCTGAAGGAGAAGACATGACGTATGGGTGTTATGGACAGTGTAGAAAGTTGTCTGTGTGAATGTTGTTCCCTAGCCAAAGGTCTCACCAGTCTGCCAGAGAGGGAGCTGTGGGACTTGGGTGCTTTGGTAAATATTCCCAATGGCCTTAATCCAACACCTATGAGTATATTTACTAAAGTGTAGGTTTTTAGAATTGGAGATGTGCTCATAGCAACCAATCCGATTCTAGCTATTATTTTCTAGATGGTGCTAGATAAATGTTAAGCAGAATCTGCTTGGTTGCTTCTATGTAGAATCTCCACTTCTAAAACCCCACACTTTAGTAAATATACTCCTAGAGTTTACACTCATCTTTACTGTGGTCTTCACTTTTGTAGAATCAAAACTAAAATATTTTAATAAGCTATGCAAAAGAATGCGCCATGTTTCAAAATATATATTCACACAATGGATTTTAATTTAATGTAGAATAAGTTCCATTTTTAAGAGGCTAAGATGTGCAATAGAAAGTTACTGTGTTTTTTTTTTTTTTTTTAATCTGTATATACATAGCCTTCAATTGAAACAGGAAATTATTAAATGTATTTTTACACAGAGCAATTTAAAAGCCTTCAGTGTTGCGAAACAAGCGCTATGCTCCATGGAGTGTATTACTTTATTTTTTTTGGTCTCTCCCTTTTTTGTGTTAGCCGTACAATCGAGCTGACATTTGTGGGAACATGCACTGTGCCAATGACAAGGGGTCTCTGGTGTGAGATAAGAAATGGACTTTTAACCTAAAAGTTAATAAAATACAGGTTTTACATGCTGCTGTGTAGATAAGGGATGCAGTATTTTTGTGTTTCAGTATTAAATAAGCATTGTAAGTATGATGCTGATAACAAACACAAAAACCCCTTTAGATTTAGATATTAAATGAAGGTCATGCTGGACTGAAGCTATTGGGCATCTCCACTAGGGTTTGTGGGAAACATTTTGGGGTCTATTCAGTTAGGCTTGATGTGCTTTTTTGATGGCGTTGGAATAGCTATTTTTGTTTAATTTACACATAACTCTATACTTATTAATTATATCCCTTTCAGACATAAAATCCCGGCTTCAGCCCTGCTCGGACCTAGAACACTGAGCATGGGTTGAAGCCAGGGATACCCCTTTCACGCATGGGTGATGACCAGGGTTATTCCTGGGTCATCACCCTTCACATTGGACCCGGATCTTCCGGCACTCAGTGGGTGCTTCGAGATGTTCTCTCCAAGTGCTGCTGTCCCCAGCCAATCAATTTCTTTTAGGCGTCACCTGGTTCAGCAAGATCCGGGTTGTACCTTTCAGACATGAGCCGGGTCGTGGACCCAGGACTGTCAACCCGGGTTGGACCATTCAGACATGCGCCAGATCCAGGTCGATGTGCGTTCACGTACAAAAACCTGGGTTTTTGGATTATGGACCTGGTTCAGACCTGCTCGCTAGATGCGATCGCTCGCTCCCAGCGTATGCAAATCCAGCGCATGCACAGCAAGGCAGGCGATCGCACGGCATGGCATTAGCACGCCCACTATGTCTTGGCGAGTGATCATTTTGTGTATGCAGACGCCCACCAGCCATTCATAAGACGCCCACTTGCGCACGTCATCTCCTAGAAGAGCATGAAAACATTGGTACATCGAGCACCATCGGATGTGCTCGCAGCGCTTGAGGTTGACTATACCTGGCCGCAAGCACTGCGATCACTTCAGTGTGAAATACAACTAGGTGACGTGTACAATGACGCAGCCTGTTAATTATGCACGCCTATGAAACAGCGTTGAAACACACAGGCACGCCTGAGTTCGTACCTCCACTCCTCCGTTTTTACTGGACTGTCCCTGTTACCACCCACAAATGGCCTCTCCTGTCACTCATTCAACTGGGCTGTCTATGCTGGACGAGAGAGCGCTTCCCGATCTGTCGCAGTGGTTCGCGCACGCGCATTGTGATGCATGCGCAGAATGCACATATAGTCCAGCTACAAGCGATTGCATCCTAGCGAGCAGGTCTGAATCAGGTCCTATGTCTGAAAGGGGTATCAGTAACTGAGTAACTTATATGAATGTGTGTGTGTATGGGTAACCCGGGTCAAGGCGAGACAGGTCCTGTACACTGCATAGGGAGAGCCGACGCTTGGAGATTCTCTCATCTCCAAATGTCGGCTCAGCAGTGATGACTATGGCCGCCAGTCCGAAAGGGAATGGACGTGTGTACAAATACCGGGTGGGACCCGGCTTTTTCGATGTGAAAGAAATAATACTCACTTTATACCATCACCCTACAACGTGAAGTCCACGCTGTCCAGCCTCCAGAAGACAGGTGCACCATAATGACATCATCCACCGGCATCCTCTACACCTGCAACCGCGATAGCGTCGCCTGGAGATAGCGCATTCAGATGATGTCTATCCCACCGTTGCTATGGCAGCCGTGGACAAACAAAAATAACAATAACAATGGTAAATGGCAGAAAGCTGCACAGTCAGTGCAATCGCCATAAATAACAGCATTTATAAATACAGCACATAGTAACTTTGTACTTTGACATGTACATATACAATAGTCAATCCTGTAAAAACTGAGCCTTAGCCTATATATATATTTATACACACACGCGTCCGGTATTGTAAGAAACTTGATGGGTTGTGTGGTGTCAGGTACTATAAAAAAAACTTGAGGATAAAACTGCATTACTTTCAGCACCTTTCATTCTAACCCCTCAAGTGTAATTTTTAAGAAATTGGTAATTGCAGTTGTTCACAATTGTATAAAGGATGCCATCAATTGACCGACGGCCCGGATGCTGACTGCCAAAATCCTGGTGTGGGAACAACGGCAACAGAATCCCGACATGGCTTGAGATGCCGACGCCAGAATCACGACAGCCGGCATCCCGATCGAAAGTAGCTGTTAGCCGTGGGGTGAGGGGAGGGTTAGGTTTAGGCGCCCCGGGGTGCACTTAAGCCTAGGCTGCAGGAGGGAGTAGGTTAGAGTTAGGCACTAAGGGGGGAGGGTTAGGTTTAGGCACTTACCAGGAGGGTTAGGGTGCAGGGTAGGGAGGGTTAATGTTAGGGCGCAGGAAAGGTTAGGGGTTAAATAGAACAGGGGAATACTACATACCGTTCACCTGTCGGGATTGTAGCCATCGGGATGCCGCTGTCAGTGTATTGACAGCCGGCATGCTACACGTTGGTATATCATACCTAAACCATTGTATAATATTGCTACAAAAATGCATCTTTATACTGGTTCTAAGCCAGTGATGGATAACAGGGGTCTGAGATTTCACATGTGAACCCTAGCTTTTTCCAGTTTTATCGTCTGGTTTGCTTGTTATATCCTCTGACATTTGTATTAATGTCTTCTGTTATGTAATTACATATAGGTGTCTTTCTTTTATTAAATGTTTTATTTTACCTTCGTGCTGAGATTAAGGACAGTGGGGTCGATTCAGACCCGGACGCTAAGCTGCGCTCTCACGCAGCCAAAAGGGGCCAGGTATGCAAATGCCGCGATCGCACGGTCTGGTGGAAGGACGCCCTCTATGCCTTAGAGAGCGACGGCAGAGCGAACGCACGCCAGTATAAAGACGCCCAACTTTCCTTCTTGGCGCACGTCATCTCCAGGAAGTGTGTCATTAATCGGTTACATCGAGAGCCATCGGAGCTGCATGTAGCGCTTAAGGTAGACCCTACCCCACCGCAAGCACTGCGATCAGTGCTGTCTAAAATACAACCAAGTGACGTGTACAATGACGCTGCTTTACTAATTATACACACCCTGAAAACGCTGTTTAGACGCCGAGATGCGCCTGCGTTCGCACTTCCACTCCCCCATTCACAAGCACCTTCCCCTGTTACCACCCACAAATGGCACTATCATTCAAATTACCATCCAGTCTGTGTACTACGAGCGCACAATTCCTGAGCGCAGTGAGTTACTTGCGCATGTTGACGCATACGCAAATGAGCGATTATCGGCCATACCGTGCGTCCGCGGCTTAGCGTCCGGGTCTGAATTAGGCCCAGTGTGCTGTCCTTTTGTAGGGTAGAAGGCCACCCATGTACACTCTTCTTGTTCCCCTATGACATAAATTTGTAATACAAATTAAGGGGGAGAGTTATCAAACTTCTAAAAAAAAAAAATTGGAGGTGTAGCCCTTAGCAACTAGCCAGATTCTAGGGGGGGGGAATTAATTTTTTATTGGGTGCCCTGCGCCCGAAGGAGCAGTGCAATTGTTGCTATGTTCGGGTGTGAATACCACAGATGCCCATTATTTCTGCTGGCGATCTCCTAAGGAGTTGAGCAGAAATGTACGAAGAGTCCGATTTTCAAACATTTTTCCTTGTTGTGCCCAATAGTTTTGACTGGTTTAGCTGCTTTACGCTGTGGTGTGTAATGTATGATACTGGGTTAATTTTGACTGTGTGGAACAGTACTACAAACATTTTTCATTTCTTAAACAGTGTCAAGCATCAGGAATGCAATGGTTAATTACCCCACTTTGAACTTAGGGCCAGATTCAGAGCTGAACGCTCTGACCAGAGCGCTCGCTCTGAATCAGTGCCCTCCTACCTGAAAATGGAGCGGCCTCCTGGCCGCTCGCATAGCTGTGGGTGACCACCCACAGCATATGCGAGCCGCCAAAAAGATGATCGCGATGGTCTTTGACCATCGCGACCATCGGGCTTGCGACGAGACCCTGCGGTAGGGTCTCGCTGCCGCAAGCCCAGGAGTGATTTTGGCTCTATCAGAGCCAAAGTCACTCCCACTGACATCATTACTGATGTCAGTGGGGCCGGACTCAGACGGTAGACGTTCCCATGGGAACGCCTCCGTCTGGCTGCCACGCCCCCGGCGACCACTCACCATCGACAGCACGCCCCCTTTGGTGCGAGACCCCGAGCGACTTATTTCTCGGCGCTCGCCGGGTCTCGCGTATGCGCACGACGGAGCTCCCTCCGTCGTGCGCATGCGCATTCGGCAAACATCGACCCGCTTGCGAGCGTCATTTGCCCGCGAGCGGGTCTGAATGACCCCCTTATTTCCCCTAGCATGAAAAAACAACAAAAAACAAACTCTTGCATTAAATTTTATTGTAAAAAGTTAATGGAATAAATTCATTTTTGTCCTCAAAATTCTACACATAATACCCCATAACGACAACGTGTAAAAAGTTTTTTTTTTTGTAGATCTCCAGAGATGTTCAATCGGATTCAAGTCTGGCCTCTGGTTGGGCCACTCAAGGACATTCACAGAGTTGTCCTGAAGCCACTCCTTTGATATCTTGGCTGTGTGCTTAGGGTCATTGTCCTGCTGAAATATGAACCGTTGCCCCAGTCTGAGGTCAATAGCACTCTGGTGCAGATTTTCATCCCAGGATGACTCTGTACATTGCTGCATTCATCTTTCCCTCTATCCTAACTAGTCTCCCAGTTCATGCTGCTGAAAAACATTCCCACAGCATGATGCTGCCGCCAACATGCTTCACTGTAGAGATGGTATTGGCCTGGTGATGAGCGGTGCCTGTTTTCCTCCAAACATAACGCCTGGCATCCACGCCAAAGAGTTCAATCTTTGTTTCTCACGGTCCGAGAGTCCTTGAGGTGCATTTTTGCAAAGTCCAGTGCGGGCTGCCATGTGCTTTTTACTAAGGAGTGGCTTCCGTCTGGCCACTCCACCATGCAGGCTTGATTGGTGGATTGCTGCAGAGATGGTTGTTCTCTCTCCACAGAGGAATGCTATATCTCTGACAGAGTGACCATCGGGTTTTTGGTCACCTCCCTGACTAGGGCCCTTCTCCCCCGATCGCTCAGTTTAGACGGCCGGCCAACTCCTAGGAAGAGTCCTAGTGGTTCCGAACTTCCATTTACGGATGGAGGCCACTGTGCTCATTGGGACCTTCAAAGCAGCAGATATTTTTCTGTACCCTTCCCCAGATTTGTGCCTCGAGACAATCCTGTCTCGGAGGTCTACAGACAATTCCTTGGACTTCATGCTTCGTTTGTGCTCTGACATGCACTGTCAAGTGTGGGACCTTATATAGACAGGTGTATGCCTTTCAAAATCATGTCCAATCAACTGAATTTACCACAGCTGGACTCCAATTAAGCTGTAGGAACATCTCAAGGATGATCAGTGGAAACAGGATGCACCTGAGCTCAATTTTGAGCTTCATAGCAAAGGCTGTGAATACTTATGTACATGTGATTTCTTAGAGTTTTTTTTTGTTTTTAATTAAGTTTGCAAAAATCTAAAAAAAAAAACCTACACGTTGTCATTATGGGTATTGTGTGTAGAATTTTGAGGACAGAAATGAATTTATTCCATTTTGGAATAAGGCTGTAACATAACAAAATGTGGGAAAAGTGAAGCGTTGTGAATACTTTCTGGATGTAGTGTGTGTGTGTGTGTATGTATGTATGTATGTATGTGTATATATATATATATATATAATTAATCCTCTTGTGACGCTATAAGGTAATCTCCTGGAACAATAGAGAAGCCACAACGAATAATTGTTTATTGGTTTGTGTACATGCAATTTTAGGGTCTCCTTTGTTACCAGTCATGTTTTGATACATGTTCCAGAGATGGAACCTCAAAAACAGTATGAAATCTCAATGTTTGTCAATTGTGGATTAAATCTATGCTGCATAAGTACTAGTTAAGCATAATCTCTGGAGTTTGGGAACCTCTGACCTAATGTACAGCCATTTGTAAAGCTCTTGTTGTGTTTGGTATAGTGTTGATCACACATCCATCCTCAGGGAATTTTGGGAGCACCCAGTATTGTTCCTGCAGTGTGCGAATAGAATAAGGAATGATTTTAGACTACTTGTTACTGCTTTGTTAATGGGAGGTTTGCATCACCTGAATTTCATCTGAATAGTGGTTTTATTCTGCAATTAGCAGACATTACATACTGTATATGTCCATATTAAATGATGCAGTGTTTTACTCTGTTTTAATCGGGCATAAGTGATGATTTCTGGAATGCCACAGTTAATGTTAGTGATGTCTATCAATGTGGCCAGCAGTTTTATTTGTCCTGTCCCTAACACAAATGACCATCTAATAGTATTCCACACGCTTCCTTCACACAGTTTGGTTTAGTTTAGTTTGGATAGAGGAAGTGGGTGGTTGATTTTTGGGACATTTATAAATTTGGGCCCTAGTATATTATCCTGCTCCGCACCATACAGACAGACATTGCTGAAGGATGAAGCGGACCTCAGAATAGTGATGTATTGGTCAGGCTGGGAATGCATTGTCTGTACTTTCTCCATACTTATGAGGGGCGGTACAATTGTTTTTTTTTCTAGCCGCGGTAATTAATGGGCGCCCAATGTAGCAACTCAGTTGTTTTTGTTCGCCCATCAATTATCACGACTAATTAGACAGTGTAAAAAACCTAAACCTGTCTAAAGTCCTGGTTATGACGCCCAAACAACAGGTTGGACATCTAAAACACGGACTTATCACACATTTCTGCTCATCACCTCAGGAGGAAGTGAGCAGAAATGTTGGCGCCGGCGGCTATCTCACCCGAACAGAGCAACAATTGAATTGCTCCATCAGGCGCCCATTACTGAGAGTGTTCCCCAATGGAGCCAGAGAACCATTTTGTCTAGTGTTGTTCCTGGTGTTTGTCTATATCACCTACACTCGATAGTCCAGTGTGTTCCCCAAATTCCAAGGTTCACTTAAGTTGTGATGTCTGTTCTCCGCACTGTAAGTACTTATCCCAGCAGAGAGAGAAGTTAGAGGGGCAATTAATTTCTCTGCGATGTGTCACGTAGAGCTTCTTGAATGTGAGTGAAGGCATTCCGCGGCAACGTACCTTCATCTAATTTTTTCCTCGCACTGCACAGGAAGCACAAAACTATGAGCAAATGTTCCATACTGCAGTAACTGGAAATACACGCATCCGGACATTACAGTGATATTTATGATGGTCTGAGCTTACAGCAACAAATGACGATGCACTACACCAAAAGATATATCGCTCTAGATATAATTATTTCATTCTGTGACTTCTGTGAAAGTCCTAAATACTGCTGAGATTATTCACTGTTCTTTGTATTAAGTGCCACCATTATCAGATCATATAAATTTGGGTGCCTGTAAGGTGTGTATCTTTTACTCTAGGATAATTTAGTAGGGGATGTCTGGCCCACAGACTGAATGGATAGTTGTATTTTGCTCTTACTTGGCTCATTGACATAAAAAGAGTGTATACAATGCTCTTTCACTTCCCGTAGGAGACTACCAGAGATTACCAATGACTCTGTCAGCAATGTAAGCTATCTATGGTTCATAACAATGCTCTATACTTCATGGCCCATAACTGGTATGGTGGTTTTGTAGACAAAAATGGTTTCTGTGGCACTTATTCTATTTATACCTAAGGGATTTAATTTGTTGGATGTGTAACATGTTCCTGCAGAGATGAAGAAAGACTAGTGAGTCATTGTCAGGGCCCATTATCTAGGATCGGAAAGTGTAATTGCCTGATGAGTAAAATTTAAATTTCAAGTCTCTGTTGGCATGTAGGCTTTACTTTTCACCAATTCCCCTCCCCCCTCTCCAATATTCCCCCCCTCCAGATATTGTCTGCATTTTTCCAAATCCCTTCCTTTGCTAATAATATTATATTGGTGGAGGTCCCCTGAATCTCTGTACTAAGCATTTTTCTGGCACTTGCGTATAGCCAGGACCTCTGATGATCACCTCGATTGCAGCTCTGCTCTCTTTAGTGTCCAAGTGAATGCCATAGAGCCGCTGTGTTGGACGTCCGTTTGGAGATAGGTGAGCAGTGCTGACAGTTAATGGCAAAGGTCGGGCTTTAAACGAAAATGCTAGAACAATAAATGTGTATCTTGGAAGGAACACTCACTATTAGTGCTATTTTTATGGAGGATTAGGTTAAAATCAATATTGTGGAAAATGTAAAAAAAAATAAAACCTAATTGGCTTTACTACATAGCAAAAGCTGCACATTAGCTGACTACTAAGCAAGAAGTAAAGGTGCCCATATACAAGTGTGTGTCTGTCTGTTAAACCTGCCGGAATGCTGTCTGATTGTCCATACATGGACGTGGCCAAATATAATCTGATCTAGCAGGGTTGACAGGGTCTGAAGAAGGCCACTTAAAAAGTTGTATTATGGTTGTGGTGCATTCACATCTAATATCCACTTACTGCAGTTGGCAAGCACTTATGTGTAGCTACCAAATTGCATTGTAGTGGAAGACAAAATGTAGAATTCAGTTGATCATTGCTCCACTCAAGAGAAATTCTGCTCATGTTACTTGTTATGCTGTGCTAACTACAGGCTGTTGCTCTATCTTGTGGTAGATCACACAGAGTAATGTGACGGTTACCTATTCCCAGTCAACAATAAATGTATTTCCTGTCTGGAAGCTCCTCTACCAGGTTAGGGTCCTATGCTGTGTAAACTGAGCTTGATTGTGTTCATGAGGGGAAGGCTTTAATTACACAATCTCACTGGTCATAAATCAGATCCAAAAGGGAGAACCTCTCTGTCCCACCCAATTCTCTCTCTTCTGTCTGTAGATTTAACCTGTATTCAAGAACTTTATCCTGTGTCCCATTTCAGTCTCGGCTGTACAATATGTATAGTTTGTAAACACCAATATGTACATGGTATGTGTATTTCCGAAGACTGTTTTGTGCTACAAATCACCATGAAGCCGAAGGCTTTCTCTCTAATCTGTTTTGAAGTTTACTGAATAGCAGAGAATGACAAGCATCTGTTAATGTACAATTGCTCCTATGGGACCGTACTGTACAGATCTTGCACAGGGTACAGTACATAGCCCTATATTTCCTGTTGTGGTTCCATGCTGATGAGTCATGGCTTATCTCTTCTGGCTTTGACTACATAATTGAGCAATCTGACTTAATTCAATTGAGTACTTCTACATCTGATGTCCATTGGGTATTGATGTATTGGCTACCGATTATCATGTTTAAACCATTATTTAATTTTTGGAAAATTATTTTAAAACTTGTTGATCTTTTGACTGTGATAACCATGCACATGCCAGTAATTTACAGTTGTGTATCCTTTCTGATCTTGGTGTAAGAGATAAGCTAGTGAGAGCCTTCAAAATTGAAGCAAAATCTGCTACCAGGTGTCACCGATTCTCATTTTAAATCAGTGCTCAACCTTCAAATTTTATCTATCTTTTATAAATGACATTGAAGATTTAGAGCTGCTGTCTTGGAGTTTCATCCATATTTGGGTCTGTTGTAGGACCACGTCCGTTCACTGCATATTGCATTCCTATATTCTCATCGTGTACAAGCCATTTACAGTAAGCCATGTTTTGCAGGAGTTCCAACCCTTCTCCTAGTAAACATGAATCTGCTTCCTCCATCTTTGGGGGTTGGGTATGGGATGCCGGCACTCAGGATCCCGGTGGTCAGAATCCCGACACCGGCATCCCGGTAGGGTTAGGATACCGAACCTGCAGGTAAGTATCCTAACCCTACCCCTAACACCCCCCTCCCCGCAGCCTAAATGTAATCCTCCACCTTGCAGCCTAAACCTATCCTCCCCACACCCCCTGCAGCCTAAACCTAGCCCTCCCCACTTCAGCATAACCATAACCCTCCCCCTAGTGCCTACCCCTCCCCCTAACCCCAATACTTATTGTCGGGATGCCAGCGGCCTGGCTGTTGGCACCGGGATTCTGACATGTCTGGATTCCGTCACCGGTATTCTGAGCGGCGGAATTATGATAGCCGAGATATAAACTGCATCCCATCTTTGGTATATTATATACACATTATTACCTACATTTTCTTTAGAGCACAAATACTTTGTATTCCATGTTAGATTTTTCTTTTTTTTTTTCTTTTAATTATTACTTTGAACTCTTCTTATTGCATGCAATGCAGAGAGTTTGTGTATAGATGGCATTTATTCACATAGGCGTGTGGTGCCTTTACTCCACAGCTTTGGGAATGCGGGCATTGCATATACAGAGAGGAGGAAGGTGACTTGTAGACAAAATAAATCTTCCTGTTAAAACTATTTTATTTATCTTTTTTAAGACCACCTGTTTCTAATTCTGTTTACTAACTAGATATAAATAGTTTATGCACGCAACATGGCTTCCTTATTACACAATTCCAGTATCTTTACAGAACATGGGACAAACAAAATAACAACTGTAAATTTAACTAACCCACCTCCTCCCCTCATCATTATAACCATTACCACACAGTACGTCTGCATTTTATTCATATAGCCATGAAAATTATTAGGTAAATAATGTAACTGTCTTTCTTTGGGGGTATATGAAGAGGTAATATTAAAGTTGCAGTATCACATGATTAGCAGAACATTTAGGTTTGCATTTTAAATAAGTGAACTGATAGAGGAGGTGTGAGCTGTAGGACCAATCAGAAATAGCAGGTGTGGTTGTGGCTTCTGATTGGTTGTCTAAAACCTCCTTTTCTACTGCTCACCCATGTTCAGGACTGTGTGACAGGCCACGGAGCCACTGGCATGGAATGGCCTCACTCCTGGGATGAGAAGTACCAGTTCAGCCATGGGTGGTAGTGCAGCTGTGAAGCCTGTTTTGTGGATATACCTGTTTTGGGTATAAAGGTAGATG
Organism: Taudactylus pleione; assembly: GCA_031769625.1. Classification (NCBI taxonomy): domain Eukaryota; kingdom Metazoa; phylum Chordata; class Amphibia; order Anura; family Myobatrachidae; genus Taudactylus; species Taudactylus pleione. Next base: position 2,397,223 of record JAUIMM010000052.1, on the reverse strand, counting down.
GACTATGTTCTGAACAAGTTGTGAAATATTTTGGATATTGGATTTGCTATTTCTAGCCAGGCCATTAAAAAACAAAAACAAGTTCTAAATAAATAGATGGAAGGGTTCTATCTTAACCACCATAATATAGCTTACGATGTTGTAATCCCCTGCTCTCTTTGATTTCTTCTATCCGATAATTGATTATACACAAATTGTTTAATTTCTATTTTCCCAACCTGGATGCCATTTTTTAGGCCCTTTATCTGAGTTTTTTCTCTCCCTTGTGCTGAGTCTATTTTGCCACTTTTCAGGTTGATCACATTACAACACCAATAGTAGTGGGTGTGGATTTAAAAAAAAATCTACAGTATTTGGTTAGTCAATAGGTCGATACCACATGGTCGACAGGCAAATAGGTTGGCAGGGTCAAAAAGTAGACTGTTAAATGGTTGACTTGGACTAAGGTCGTCAGGGTCAAATGATCGACATGATCATAAGGTTTACACTTTTTTTTAAATGAATCCTAACCCTTCCCCTGTTGCTTACCTCTAACCGTTCCCTTCCACAGCCTAACCCTAACCTTCCACCATGTGCCTAACCCAAAAAATCATGTAAACCCATGTATCAACCTTTTCCTAGTCGACCATTTGTGTCAACCTTTTGACCATGTCGACCTATGTAACTATTGACCATTTGCATGTTGAACATCTGATGTCAACCTATTGACTGTCTAGTAGATACTGTAGCTCTTCCATCCCTGTACCAGTGGTAGTAATGGTTTTTTCTACTTCAGGGTCCATAGGGTATCCACAGGATACCTTGGGGTATAGGTGTGACGTCAGTCGCAGGGCACCAAAGAGTTAAGCTTTCAGCCTCCCAGGATGCACTAGGTCCCCCTCCTATACCCCGCCCCCGGGCCAAGGCACCTCAGTTTAGTTTGGTGCCCGGCCGGAGTCGGGTGCACCTGTTGGAGTGGGGGCTACAAGAGCCCCTGAAGCTTTTTCTTCATGCAGCTGTGGCTGCACATCTGGATGAACAGCATGGACAGTCAGTCCTGACGTCCATGCTGTCTTCCCTACACCCCGCCGGTACCAGAACGCCGGTACTGATCCGGGGATGCTGGTGGGCGTCTGGGGTCACAGCTAGCGGTGACCCCAGATGCTCCGGACCATGGCCGGATTCAAGGGGGACAGAGGTAAGCAGCAGGGTCCCGCGGTGGGTCCCCGCTGATCACATGGTCCTAAGTCCCCAGGCAGGGGGCTCCCTGGGGACTGGCTGCAGCGTGGAGCCAGGCGACCAACCTGCGCTTCCACTACCCCCTGGGACAGCGGACCGCAGCAGAGCGGTAGCGCTGCGGCGTCCCAGGGGTTAAATGCATGCCAGGGGAGCGCGCCTTCCCTGTCTCACAGCCGGCGCCTCCCCCGCTGCACACAGCCCTCTCTGCATGCTGCCGACTGGTCCTGTGTCAGCGCTCCTCCCCCAGGCCAGCTTCTCTCTGCTCCTCGGCGGCCATCTTCTCCAGAACGCATGGTGAACGCTGCTGGAAGTCTGGAAGGAAGCATCGTGGTCTGGGTCCCCCCGCATACCTCTCCTCCGCTGTGGCTCAGGTCTGTGTATGCAGCGCTGTGTCCTACCAGGCCCTGTGTCTGTGTAGTTGAGTGATCAGCGCTGTTAGTGCAGGAATTGTTATTTCTCTGCATTGTATGTGACTGTGCTAGTGCTGCCTGTAACTTTTCTTCTCTAAACTGTCAGCTTTATTACTGTCCCTGTTCTTTCTGCTAAGGCCCTTGCGGTGCGGTGCTGCAGGGTGGTCTCTCGCCTATTTAATACTTAATTGGTGAGAGAGGTCACATACGTGGTGCCATCATGTCTGAAAGTGATTTTCCCCTCCGGCTACAGTGTACCACGTGCAAAGTACCGTTAGCGGAGGGGGAGGGTAGCGCGGAGGGCCTTTGCCGGCAGTGTTTGTCCATGGCGCGGCCTATTACGGTTACAGCACCGGTACAGGAGCCGCCCTGGGCTTGTTTCGCTCAGGCGTTAACAGCTTTAGTGGGCCAGTTAGCTCCGCAGCCCGCGTTTACTCCGATGGGTTTGTCCCAGCAGTCTGTGGTGTCGTCACCCATGCAGGGGTTCCCACGACAATTGGTGGTACCCCACAGTCTCCCTATTTCCCCGCTCCCGGGTTCTCAGGAGCCAGAATGGGTTAACTCCCTGACGAGTTCTGTACAGCACTTGTCGGAGGTGTTGCAAGGGGAGTCTGTGATGCGGCCTCATAAAAGGCCGGTGGCGTCTGTCCGCTCCTTATGAGGATGACGAAGGGACGTCTGATGATGGGGAGATTCTGGATCCTTACGATCAGGAACCTCTCCATACTAAGGACGCTGATGCTAAGTCCAAAGTATATATTCCTGGACTTATTCGGGCGGTCCGCACAGCCTTGGTGATTGAGGACGAAGTTCCTCCAGCGGCTAAATCTAAGTATGCCTTTTTCAAAGATGTGAAGGGCGATGCCACAGTCTTTCCTCTTTCGGGTCAGTTGGTGGACCATTTAGAGGAGACGTGGAAACAACCTGGCAAAAGATACCAGCCGCAGAGACGCCTGGCGGTGGCTTATCCGTTCGCGGATAATTATTTTGCTAAGTGGGAATCCCCTCCACAGGTGGATTCTCACGTGACCCGTCTTGTCCGTAGTGCCACATTGCCGATGCCATCCATGTCCTCCCTTAAGGATGCTACGGACCGCAAGGTAGAAATCTGCCTGAAGTCCGCTTATTCCCTTGCAGGGGGGGCAGCACGGCCGGCTGTGGCCATTTGCTGGGTTGCCAGAGCGATGGAGCGCTGGGCGGATTCATTAGAGGCTTCTTTTGAATCCGACTGTCCGGCCGAACAGGCGGAGTTGATTGGCAATCTCCGTGATTCGGCCACCTACATCAACGAGGCGGCTCTAGACATTAGTACTCTGGTGTCTAGAATTTCTTCAGCAGCGGTAGCTGCTCGTCGCACCTTGTGGCTGCGATCCTGGACGCAGATTCCAAGAAAGGTCTGGAGGCGTTGCCGTTTACCGGAGAAGTTCTCTTCGGTCCGGATCTGGATAAGATTGTGGCCACGCTGGCGGCAGCCAAATCTGCTTGTCTGCCGTCGGCCGCTGCTCCTTCTGGTTCTGGACCATCGTCCTTTCGGTCATCTAGGGCCCAGGGCAGGCCCAAACCACAGTCGTTTCCTCGACAGGCTGGCCCTAAGAAATCGGTCAAGCCCCGGAAACAGGCATGGAGTACCAGACGTCCGGCCCCCAAGCCAGATGACAAGCCTGCGGCCTGACGGTCCGGGTCTCCCCTTGGGGGATCCCAGGGTGGGAGGCCGCCTGCTGCAGTTCTCCCGGTGTTGGTCGTTCACTACGACAGACACTTGGGTTCTGGAGGTGGTCTCTCACGGGTACGCCCTCTCCTTCCGGCACAGACCCCCGGCTCGATTCTTCACCACGGGTCTACCATCAGACCGGAACAAGGCTACGGAGCTGCGGAAGGTATTGCACACTATGCTCCAGGCTGGAGTTATAGTGCCTGTTCCATTCTCCCAGAGGGGCCAGGGTTTCTATTCAAATCTATTTTTGGTACAGAAACCCAATGGGTCATATCGTCCAATTCTCAACCTCAAAGCACTCAACAAGTCTTTGCGGGTCCCGAAGTTTCGGATGGAGACCCTACGGTCCATCATTCTGGCGCTGGAACCTGGGGACTACATGGTGTCATTGGACATACAGGACGCTTACCTGCATGTCCCTATTCTTTTGCGCCATCAAGAGTTCCTTCGGTTTGCAATCCGCAGCGACCACTTCCAGTTTCGGGCGTTACCTTTTGGCCTGGCGACAGCACCACGTGTTTTCACCAAGGTGATGGCTGTCATGGCGGCTTCTCTGCGGCTGCAAGGAGTCCGCATGTTGCCGTACTTGGACGACCTGTTATTGGTGGCAGGATCTCCAGAGCTCCTGTTACACCACTTGGACCTGACCATTGCACTGCTGCAACGGCACGGCTGGCTAATCAACTGGCAGAAGTCCACTCTAATCCCGTCTCGGAGGATTCTGCATCTTGGAGCCTTATTGGACTCGGGACAGCAAAGGATCTTCGTGACGGAGGACAAGATCTCTGCTTTACAGTCAAGGGTGCGCAGTTGTCTGCACAGCCGCCGGGTGTCCTTACACTCGGCGATGAGGTTACTGGGCTCCATGGTGTCGGTGTTCGACATGGTGGAATACGCCCAGTTTCACTCCAGACCTCTGCAGCACCTGATCCTGTCCAAGTGGAACGGGCTGCCTCAGTCTCTGAAGTTCCAGACGATTGTACTCACCCCGTAGGTTCGCCTGTCCCTTGCGTGGTGGTTAAAGACGACCCACCTCAACAAGGGACGTCCGTTCTGGGTTCCAAATTGGGTCCTGTTGACAACGGACGCCAGTCTTCGGGGCTGGGGAGCAGTTTCGGGTCCACACTTGTTCCAGGGCAGGTGGACGCCGACAGAAGCGGAGCTTCCAATAAGTATCTTGGAACTCCGTGCGGTCTTCAATGCTCTCCTGCAGGCACAGCGGTTTCTCCAGGGTCACCCGGTGCAGGTCCAGTCGGACAATGCCACCACCGTGGCCTACATAAACAGGCAAGGAGGAACTCGCAGTCGGGCGGCTCTCGTAGAGGTCTCTCGGATCCTGGTTTGGGCGGAGCGCAATCTTCCGGCCATATCAGCGGTCTTCATCCCGGGAGTGCTAAATTGGGAGGCGGACTTTCTAAGTCGCCAGGACGTTCATCCAGGGAAATGGTCCCTGCACCCGGACGTTTTTCAACTACTGGTGGACAGGTGGGGTCTTCCAGAAATCGACCTCATGGCGTCCCGGCACAACAACAAGTTGCCGGTGTACGGGTCTCGCACAAGAGACGAAGGGGCGTCTCTGGTGGATGCTCTGTCCGTCCGGTGGACGTTCAGGTTCGCATACCTGTTCCCTCCGGTCTCCCTTCTTCCACGGGTAATCCGGAAATTCAAACAGGAAGGAGGGACGCTCCTGTTGATAGCTCCCGCGTGGCCCAGACGGCACTGGTTCTCAGACCTTCAGGGTCTGTCTGTGGACAGTCCTCTGCGGTTGCCGCTACGACCGGACCTTCTGTCTCAGGGTCCTTGTCTTCACCCGGACCTGACTCGGCTGTCTTTGGCGGCGTGGCTGTTGAGACGGCCATGCTGAGGTCCCGGGGGTTTTCCAGCTCTGTGGTGCGTACCATGTTACGAGCTCGGAAACCGTCTTCCGCGAGGATATACCATCGCGTGTGGCATACGTTCTTCCAGTGGTGTCGACCGAGAGGTTATGCACCGCGGGAGTTTCGTCTGTCTCGGATTCTCGCCTTCCTGCAAGCGGGACTAGATCATGGGCTTCGCCTTGCTTCTTTGAAGGTACAGGTTTCGGCCCTATCTGTCTGGTTTCACCGTAGGATTGCTACAATCCCGGATGTGCGCACCTTTATGCAAGGTGTTCTCCGTATTCAGCCCCCCTTTGTTCCACCTGTGGCGCCTTGGGATTTGGCTGTGGTCCTGAGGGCTCTCCAAGGACCGCCGTTTGAACCACTGGGCTCAGTGGATATTAAATGGCTAACAGCTAAGACTGTTTTCCTTCTGGCCGTTGCTTCAGCCAGACGTGTTTCTGAGTTAGGGGCTCTTTCTTGTAGACCCCCTTTCTTGGTTTTTCATGGGAACAGGGCAGTGCTCCGCACTCGGCCCGAGTTTCTTCCCAAAGTTGTTTCCCAGTTTCATGTTAACGAGGAAATAGTTGTTCCGGCCTTTAACTCACCGGGTCTTTCCGTGGGTGAGGCCTCTTTGGATGTTGTGCGGGCCTTAAGGACTTATGTTGACCGCACTTCTTCGTTTAGGAAGTCGGACGCTTTGTTGTCCTCTATGGCTTCTGTAAAAAGGGTTGGCCTGCTTCAAAGCAAACTTTGGCAGCCTGGATCCGTATGGCTATTTCTGAAGCTTATCTTCATGAAGGCCTACCGGTCCCTCCTTCTCTGAAGGCTCATTCCACTAGGTCTGTGGGTCCTTCGTGGGCAGCTCGACGTGGTGCCTCGGCAGTTCAGATCTGCAAGGCTGCTACGTGGTCTTCTGTCCATACCTTCGTGAGGTATTACACGTTTGACACCTTCGCCTCTCAGGATGCTTCCTTCGGGCGGCGGATTCTCCTTTCTGCACAGGAGCGTCCCCACCCTTAAAGGATACTGCTTTGGGACATCCCCAAGGTATCCTGTGGATACCCTATGGACCCTGAAGTAGAAAATATGAGATATGGTAAGAACTTACCCTTGTTATCTCTATTTCTACGAAGTCCATAGGGTTCCACAGGACTCCCGCCCTGTCGCACCTGTGCTGCAGATGGGCTTTGCTCTGGTCACCGGTTTTCCGTCTCCCTCTGGTGAGAATGTGATTCTTGTATGTGTCCAGATCTTTGTTCTCTCTCTTCCTTCTCCTCCTCCGGCCTATGGCTTGGTAACTAACTGAGGTGCCTTGGCCCGGGGGCGGGGTATAGGAGGGGGACCTAGTGCATCCTGGGAGGCTGAAAGCTTAACTCTTTGGTGCCCTGCGACTGACGTCACACCTATACCCCAAGGTATCCTGTGGAACCCTATGGACTTCGTAGAAATAGAGATAACAAGGGTAAGTTCTTACCATATCTCATATTTTTTGCAGTACCCACACAAGTTAAACCTTGTTTTTGTTTTATATTTTTGTTAATAGAAAACTGTTTTCTTTTTTTTCAGAAAAAAAAGAAATTATTTTTCCTGACATAGCAAATTAAGTTGGTGCACAATGGCCCAAAAAGTGTGTTTTATTGCATAAAAGAGAACTAAATGCAAATGTGTGTTTGTGTGTGTTTTTCTTTTTCTAATAAATACTACCAAGAAGCACTTTGTGGTTCTTGTTTCAGCATTAATCCACAAGAGCAGAAGCTAGGATTCTACACATAGGATTTCATTATAACAAGTGCACTTAAAAATAATGCATGTTGGTAAATTTTAACTAGTTTATATGGAACATAGAAAATATATAGAAATTAAGTATTCCAACAAGGGCTGTTATTTTGGAAAGTAGACAACCTATCGCCACAAAAGAGTTCACTTAGTATAATGAATCCAGGGTAAAGTTGGGGAGATTTGTGCATGAGCACCCCTTATACCCGGTCGTCTTAATGATTTCAGTAGTATCGGATGTTATGGTCTGGTCATAATCACATATTAACTACTAAAAGGCCAATCCTCTCTTTAAAACGTAGGTGCCCCAAAGTATGTGATTACCAGAGTGGGTGATATCAGTCACTTAAAAGATTATGTAATATATAATGATTAATAGTTGGGAGCAAAGCAAGGAGTGCAAATATATAAATAAAGGGATGTAGTCAGCATTCCGGTGTGCGGGATGCTGACGGTCAAAATACCGGTGCCAGAATCTCTATACTGGCTGCCGGCATCCCGAAGGGAAGTATCAGAGTTAGGGGATGGTTAAGGTTAGGCACTAAATGGGGAGTGTTAGGTTTAGGGTGTGGGGAGAGGGAGGGTTAGGTTTAGGCACTAGGGAGGGAGGTTAGGTTCAGGCACTGGGGAGAGTTAGGGGTAAGTGTTAGTGGTAGGATACTTACCTAATGGTGTCGGGATTCTCACTTTTGGGATGCCGCTGTCAGTATTGTGACTGGTGGCATCCCTACCGCCGGTATCCCACACCCAGCCCATCAATATATATGAAAGATTTGAATTACAATCCACAACTTTCCGGGAGTTGAAATTATCTTGGTAACATCATATTACCAGTGTGTACACTTCTGAATTATTATTCAGATCTGAATGATTATATCAAAGGTGACTCTTTTAAACAAACCATGTCAGACAGAGCATGTACACACTACAAAATGTGCACAATAATTGCTCATTGTTTCTGTCCTATGTCTGCAGCAGGCTACATCAGATAAGTTGATCTGACTGGTTTTAGGTAATATGAGTGCCATTCACACACTGTGCAATTATCAGACTGATCAGCTTTAATTTTACTGTCCAAATTATAGTTCAGTTAGGTCACACCTCTTCCAGCTCTTCATTTTCACACATTTTAAATCCGTCCCACCTGAAGTGCAACACGATTTTGTAAAGGTAAAACTTTTTATTCCTTTAATCCAAGCTGTGAATCATGCCAGGCTGCGCACATATTGGCGTCAATGCCAGTGGGCATATGCTGTTGTGGAACGGCACATTACATGTAATTAAATCCCCCACAAGTGTCATTTACCTGTCATTTGCCCATCTTGTACTAATATTTCTGCAGTTCTATGTGTTGCTGTGTGGCGCTTATTAAGGCACTCATACCCCTTTCACACTGCCATCAAATAACCTGGGTTGCAGTGCATGAAGGCACAGCAACCCGGGTTACTGCGCAGTGTGGCAGGTCCCAGTTGAAATATGCTGAGTAGAGCGACCCGACATTTCAACCTGGGTAATGAGCAGGGTTGAACACGAGTTCAACTCTGCTCGTGGTGCGGTGTGAACGGGTAACCCGGGTCGAGGCGAGTGTCGGTGCTTGGAGATGATCTCCTCTCCAAGCGCCGGCTCAGCAGCAATCGCTGTGGCGTAATAATGCCGCCAGTCTGGTTTCAAGTGGGTCGCACCCGGGAACAACGCCTGTACAAAACCTGGTTGTGACCTGCCAATAGCGATGTGAAAGGGGTTTAAGGGGCCGATTCAATTATGCAGCAGTTTAGAAAATTAATAAAAAATGTTAAAGCTGCGCACATCATGACTAATTTTCATGTAGCGCTTTCTCTCGCTTCTCTTAATTCAATTATAAATGGCCATTCTCAAGGATTACTGTAATGTACTCTGTGTTAATTATACAGTGCGCAACCTGGGAGAAGTACATGAACAAGTGGGAAAATCACCCAACCGCCAAATATTGGCAAATAAGACAGATAACAGTATTAGAAGGCTGTTAGTTACTACAAAGTACATAAAATGTGTCAGTTGGTTGATTTTTTACATATTTTAAAACTTGGTAGAAAAATTATAGCCACCAAGTATTTTTCACCAAATGAAAGTCTTTCTAGTATATAGGGATACAAATAAAATGTCTGTTAAGCTTAGAGACTCAAAATGTTAACTAACAGCCAAAGGGTTGACATTTAAAGTATAGACAAATCAAAAGGTTGACAATCAAAATGTAGACACAGTCAAAAACAGATTCCTCATCAAACATTAGAATACTAAGGGGGAAATAAATAAGCTGTGCAATAAGCTAACCAGCATTCATAGGAGCTAAAATATAAAACTGAGTACCGAAAGACATTCTTTTACAGTGAATAGATTTTTATCACCTTTTCTGACTTTATATACACTACAATTTATTTTAATACAACTATTTTGCCGCTATTGTAACTAATAACAAATAATAAAAGTTATGTTTTTAAATGGAATAATCAATCCATAGAATATAATATTGTATGTTAGTTCAGGGGTAAGTGCACTGAAGAAGAAACCCCTTCTTTTTCTTTTTTCCTTCTAATTAGTCTATCATAAGGGGTATCTGTAGCACTCCTGTCTATGAAAGGATATGTTTAATGGTAAATATCCTAGTATAGAGATAATCACAAATAATAGACATTAATACCCCTGAAATACTGCTTGGATCAATAATAGAAAGTAAGTGGTTAAACTGGTGCGGGAATATAATTTTGTTTTTTCTCACAGTCAAAATGTCGACAGTCATAATAAAACACAGCAGCCTAGGAGCAGCTAAATAGTTAAATGTTTTGTTTTTTTTAAATACCAGGGCTGGTATTTAAAATAGGGGTAAAAACAGTGTGGGGTTCCCCCTACTTTCAAAAGAAATTACACCAGGCTGAACTAGCCAGGGGGGTAACGTTATAGCAGGGAGACAAACATCGTGGGGTCCCCATACCATACCATTTCCCAGCCCCAAATTGGGCAGCCCAGGGCTTGATTCTCATGGAAAGTCAGGCCCCTTCCAAAAATTCCTCTTCAGTGAAAACCAACCTCTGAGTGGTGGGTACAGGGATAATTGTAAAGTAAGACTCTACCATTGTAATTATTAAAGTGGGTAACTAGGGTTGTGCGGGGAATTATTTTTCATTAAAATACTATAATACAGTGTGTGTGTCCTGTCTTTTGTTTAATATTTTTCTTACAGGTGTTAGCAGGCCCTTGCCTGCGGAGACTTGCTGTGACTTGTAGGCCGCCCGTAAAGAATAACATTATTACATCTTACTTTTTCATTATCCCTGCACCCACTACCCTGGGGTGCTGGAAAGTGTCCCAGACTTTCATCCCAGCTCTGGTTGTTCCTTGGGAGGGAAGGGGGCCATTTTTGGGGGGGTTCTGACTTTTTGAGGGTTTCCGTTCCTGGGCTGACCAGTTTGGGCTTGTTAATGTTATGGCAGGGGCTGCTCACGCTGTGTCTCTTCCTGCTATAACGTTAACCCCCAACTGTTTAAGCCCGGTGCTGCTTATTGGGAAATAGGGGGAACCAAACTCTGTTTTGACACCCCCCTATTTTCCAATACCACTCTAGGCTGAGAGGTCTGGTTATGGATTTGGGGTGGGGGTATGCATATTTTTTTCTAAAGTGTAACTATTTAGTTGCTTCTAGTTTGGTCGGCTCTTACAGACGTATGAACCGCCGGCTGGCTTTTAGCAGCAGCTGTGTTATTTTATTATGACTGTCGATATTTACCCCTGTTGACATTTAGGGGTTATTTTCTTGTGATCAAACTAACTAGACAACTACATAGTTTAAAAGAGGGGACTCTCCTCTTTCAAACAATGGTAGCCCGAGTTTGTAGATGTCAGGATGGGAGAGAGATGGGAGATGAAGTTCCCATCCCTCCATCCAATTTTCTTTTGATCTGCAGTATTTTCTTTGTGGATTGTCATAAGCTCCATCCCTCAATGGCATCCTCCTAATTCTGCCTTTTTTCCCAGCTTTTATCAGTATCTGACCTCCTGCACTGCTGAGGATGAATTTAATTGTTTGAGTTGGATGAAGCCTAGATATCTGGTAAAACACATTTCCCCACCCCTTCCCATCTAACAGGGGAATTAAATAGTTTTTTGGTCACCTGACGGAGCTATTTAATTGTTGTGCTGATCGGAGGTGAACGCCTTAGCCGTTCGTTATTTCTGCTCGCACCTTCCTGAGGTGGCGAGTAGAAATGTGCGCAAAGTCCGGCTTTTGCCCACCCAAATTGCATTTTCAGCAGCGTGCCCAATAGCTCAGATGGGTTTAGCTGCTTTACACATCTAAACCTGGTGCTTTTGGGTGTCTCATGCGCAGAAAGTAATGGTCTTCCAAAAAAATTGAATAGCGCCACTATAGATGGATCATCGGGTGCGAAAAAACAAATGAATTCCCCACCTAAGATGACAAATATGTCAGTTTTGTTTTTGAATTGCTGTGATCAAATAAGTGCGGCCAGTGCCTGATAAGTTACTTAGGATGGATTTTCTATGAGGCAGTGACCAGGTTCTGTGGTACCCTTTAAATTGCAGACTATAATAATGTTACCAAACTGCAAAGTCTTGGTTTACCATTGAAATGGACCTATAGGAGCTAAATACTTGACGGACGATGGCTTTGTAAAATGTTATTTAATGTAGTCTGGAGTTTGGGTAATTTGCTTTTTTAGGGGCATATGTATCAAAGCTTGATGTGAGATAAAATTGTGAAACATATATCCCTAACCAATCAGCTCCAAACTATAATTTCTTAAACACAGCCTGCAAAATGTAAGTTAGAAGCTGATTGGTTGGTGATATATATCACAATTTTATCTCACATCATGCTTTTTTAAATATGCCCTCAAGTTCATAATAATCACCAAGAATGAGATTTCACTTCTCATTGTACATAATAATGTGCTAGCTCTGGCGATTACATGTGAGAAGAACTGGTATTATTTTGTGATGTTGAGGATTATGTCCCTGAGTACTGACATGTTGCTTATTTTGTTGTGTGATCATCAGGCTGGTCATTTTATGTAGACCTTTTATTTCCTGGTATTAATAAAACTTTGCATGTGGATTTACTGTGGGACTGAGCAGGTTTTTTAATCATAGAAAGGTTAAGGTGTTCAGTCTGAACTTTCTCCAAATGTGAGAATAGCTAATGGTGCTTAGTAGGCACTGCTCGATTTCTATAATAGCTTGTCACAGATCTCAAGTCACTGACTTTAATCTATAAAATGGCCTGTGATAACACATTTAACCACTTCACTGGCTAATATTTTTTTTCAAAATCCGCTCAGAAATTGTCACTCATTTGTGATTGAATTAGGTCAAAAACGCATCCATCAACATTTTATTTATTTATTTATATATATATATATATATATATATATATATGTGTGTGTGTGTGTGTATATATTTGTGTGTATATATATATATATGTATGAGAAGAACGAGTCCGCACATCCGTAATATTCAATAGAAAACATAATTGTATTGTTCATAGAAAAAAGGTGCATATTCAAGCAATGTCAAGGTAAGAGAGGGGCTTGTGCATCAAATAGTAGCAGTAAAGCATCATGGAGCAGTACTCATCGCAAGCAGACCCTCCGGTGTATCCCGCCCGACGACAGCCGTTTCGATGTCAATATAACACCTTCATCATGGGCATATCACACAACAACAAACCTTCAGTCATATATACACACAACAATCAGCGCAAGCGTCCTCGCCTGTACAATCACCTGTGGCGGCAAACAGCAAATCCACAGTATCAGACACGTGTATATATATATATATATATATATATATATATATATATATATTTTAAACAGTTTACCATAAAAATATCAATTTTTATGTTCTACTGTAGTGACGGCCGTTGACAACTAAATAATCGATGGGCGATGAGTTCTGCGCAAACCGCAACTGCCGATGTGTCCTTAACATTGGTTGGGAGAGGGGGGCTGCCATTGATGGTGCAACATTGATGCTCATCAGCAATGGCTCTATCTATCCTTCTATCTTTCTTGCTGTATTTGCCCGGCTGCCCGTTCGCAGTGATCAGCACACGTGGGGCACTGCTAGAAGATTGCCTTCCAGCAGCCGCCCACTGGACGTTTCTGATTGGTCACATCAGATGCGACCATGTCAGGGAAAGCCCAGCCTGGTGTGGTCGCATCTGATGTGACCACGCCAGGCAAGTGGTTAAAAGCTACATATTTATAAGAGGTATAGGCTGTACCAATGATGTATAGGCTTCACACCACAGTGATGTCACTGGTACTTTGTCAATTGATAGATTGCAATCTCATCTCATATATGCTATGACTACACAAAGGACACATTCTGTTAATGTTGGAAGCAGGTTCGCTTATATTAAAATACGAGAAAAGATTTGACTTTATATTCTAGTTTGCTTTATATGTCTGCAATTTAAGTCCCGAGGTCCAGTGTTACATTCTAGTTCTTTGTAGTGACTGATTTGCAAATGTGACAGTCGAGGTTTGCTCACCCGGTCTGTTGTTAATGTATTTTTCAGGCTAAAGCATGCGTTCGCTTTCATCCCCTTTCTCTGCAAATGTATGAACGAGCATTAATAGAATATTCTGCAAAACAGTCTTTTTGTTATCTTTAAATTGGCACTGCTGGTTTTGTCTTAAGGATATCTGTCTTTCCGGTTCATTATGACTCATTTTAAGGGTTATTTGATCACAAGTTTATTATATTGATTAATGTCTGAATATAAAGAGATAAAATTATGGCAATCCAGTTGAATTTTTCTGTCAATTCACCAACTTTTTTTTTAATTATCATTATTATTAACAGTTACTTGTATAGCATAAACATATTTCGTTGAGCTTTACAATTTATGACCTTTATTATATTTTCTATGCGCATAATGCGATTGAACTGGTAATTGCCCAAGATTGGGGGCAATTGTTTTTTTTTTTTTTTTAAAGTTTTTAGTCCTGATGTCTTTTAAACCAATTCATGTTTCTAGTTTACATTTAAATAAAGTGTTTTTTATTTGGCAGCATTGAAATGTATATTCCTTCTTTTGTTTCCCTTTTTGACTTAAGTTTTACTTATGTAGCCTCTTTGAGGTAGTGGTTAAATGCCCATGATTCAGTGTACCTAAAATGTGAGTTATTCAGTATGTACCATTTCTCAAGCAAAGTCCCCGCATTTGTATATAGTGCACACTTGTTTTTTTCTACATCCTCTCTAGAGCTGAGTTATGTGTTTTATTACGTTTTGTTGATTTTACACTTGGTACACTGTATATTTATATATTGCCTTAAGACGAAGGTTCTTTTAAATATATTTGCTTTTCTTAAGCATTTCCATACCTATATATTGGAAACTAGTGTGTCTCACTGTCCCTTTATTGAACTATTTCTTACAGTACATGCATTGTTTCTGGTTTTCTTGTTAGGTTTTATAGCTAAAGCACGTCTGTATGTTAGTCTTTATCGTGTAGTAATAGGAAATAATAGAATGTAGGATGCACGGTCTATTGAAAGAAAGTGCTTTTCCTGTACCTGGTTTAGCACTGTAGCTGATGAGATTACATTCCGGTGTATTGAGCTGCAGATTACATGACCTGTACTTGAGAGTGTGTTCTCTAGATCATGCAGGTGTGTGTTGTGTAACTCTCCCGAGTATGACCGAACAGGAATAAATTACTGCAGGTGAGTCACTATAACACACTGATCCCATGATTGTCTTTCAAATATGAAAGTAAACAGCCTGTGACAATAGGATGAATAAGCAAGGCTAAAGGTTAAAGAAATGTTTTTCCAGTGACTTGTGAACAAGGTTCAAAATGATGATGGTCCCTTTAAGATATATTGTACATGGGGACTGTTATGAAAGATCATATTGATTGGCAGGTTATGTATATTATTCTGCTGCATTATTGCTACTACCGGTTTGTGCTCAAGAGGGCTTAAACCTACACAGTAACGTTATGTAATCTGAAATGTATTTCTGCTACTGGAAGCAATGCACCACACTTTCTTCTGGGTTAAGCATCGTCTGTCCAGTCTCTGCAAGTGCCACAGCGTTAGTAACAATTTACCAAATAGGATTGAGAAAGGACACGTCAATTAGCCTTCAGAAAGGAGATGACTTTGCTAGATTAAAAGATTTCTGCTACGTGTTGTGCAGTACAGTACAGCCATATAAAGATCTACATAGAATTAATCTCTCTAGTTAGCTTTGATTTACGCACTTAGTTAAAGAGCATGTTGGAAAAGACAATTTGGTGTACAGTATACTTCTAATACCCCTTTCAGACAGAGAAAAGAACCCGGTAATTTTCCGGCTCTAGCCGGGTCGACCCGGGTTTTTTTTCTGTCTGAAAGGGTCAACACGGGAACTAATTCCCGGTACTTCGACCCAGGTATTTACCTGGGTTTTTCCCGGGTCTTACACGGGTTGGCGGCTGTCTGAAAGGCGCCGACCCGGGTTTTTCTACTCCGGGCATAGTAAGCAGCGCTTATTGGCTGAGATGGCGGTGCACGGGCTGCACTTTTCATGACCTCATCTCTGTGTGCCATAAAAGCAGTCCATTTATTATGACACACTGTATATTGCAGGGATAATCTGTATTCTGTGTGAAAAGGGTCGACTTGGGAATTTCCCGGGAATTATGTGCTGTGTGAAAGGGGGTTAGGAGCAAATTCCCGGGTCCTTCCCGGGTTGAAAGATATGGGAAAAACCCAGGTTTTAGGGATTTTTCTGTCTGAAAGTGGTATAAGTGATGTATAATGCTCAGATTGAGAGACTACCTTATCCTTCTGACCTGTCCACTATAGCAGCACTGAATGTTGCTGGTGTTGTAGGCATTGATCAGAATGATGCAAGCAGAAAACCTGCAGGAGACCGGGAATCCCTTTTTTCCATTATCAAATTTTGTGGATATGTTTTTTTGAACTTATTACAGTTAGGAGCTGATTGGTTAATACTTTTTCTCTCACAATTTTATCTCGCATGAAGCGCCCCTTAATTTGTAATGAGGAAACAAAGCCACCGTTTCTTTACCAATGCAGAGACTGTTTTTATCCTACTTCATTTTTCACCTTCAGTAAACATTCTGTGATGTATATGTAATAGTACACAGCTGCACCATTCATGAATGTGCGACTCTAGTTTCCTCCGTGTTTCTAGTTATAGAATAAATCAGCCTCTTCATGTTGTTGTAGATTTCTTTTTTTTATACTGAATTGTATTACACAGAGTTTTTGCAGCTAAGCCTGTTACTGGAGTGAATTCTTTACAAAGTAGATTATCTCAGAGTATTAGGACAGAATCATTGTGAATCTCATTTTAAAGTTTTCCTAAGCTTACAAAAGGTAATTGCACTTACAGGACAAGAGCACCTGCTCAGTATTTCTAATCCTACTTGAAAAATGTTGACTGTGTATTTGACCTCCTGTCTTTCTGTTAATCCTGTTGTAATGTACTGTGTTGTGCTTGTAGTTGAGAAGCATGTCTGTATAGCAGCACAGTATTGCAGACGTCTGTTTTTAGTCTTTTGCTTTACTGATTTATAAAAAATTTTGTTGCCACTTGTAAGCAAAGTAATTGATTATTTGTCATTCCAGTCATTCTTTTATTTATCGGGTACCACAAAGATCTGTGGTGCTGGACAGTCTGTGTAATAAAGATAAAAAAGCCCTCTATACGTAAAGGTGCCTATCCACTAGAAGACAGGCAAAAGACTGCATGATTATGACATTGTAATTGTGCAGTCGTTTGTCAGTCTGTGATGTGCCTACACTGAACGAGCAGTCATTCAGTGTAAGGACAATCAATCACCTGCAAATATGCTGAATCTGACGTTATCTTCAGGTTGACCAGCATGTTTGCACTATGGTAGATGTCTAAAAGACCAATTTTTTTAAACGATTGTCGAATGATCGAACAATATCGATATCGTCATCGTTCAATCGCTCATTTTAATCGTCTAGTGCAGCGGTGGCCAACCCGCGGCTCTTGAGCCGCATGTTTCTCTTCTGAGCTTCTAATGCGTCTCGCGGCTTGGGAGACCCCCATTGTTACTGGGAACACTGGTCTCTAAAGCCATCAGAGGCTAAAGAAGCCACTGATCGCTTCAGAGGCCAGCATTCCCAGTAATGCAGTGTGTGGGTGACGTCATGATGTCACCCGCGATGTGAACAGCCCGATCTAACTGCTGGATCCAGTTAGATCCAGCAGGTGGCAGAAGCAGCAGCGACGGCGCGGTGGCAGAAGCAGCAGCAACGGCGTGGCGGGACTTAGGAGCCATATATTTTCTACTTCAGGGTCCATAGGGTATCCACAGGATACCTTGGGTATAGGTGTGACGTCAGTCATCGGGCACCATAGAGTTAAGCTTTCAGCCTCCCAGGATGCACTAGGGTCCCTCTCCTATACCCCGCCCCCGAGCCAAGGCATCTCAGTTTAGTTCGGTGCCCGGCCGGAGTCGGAGGCACCTGTTAGAGGGGGGCCATGAAGAGCCCCTGAAGTTTTCGTTTTGCAGCTGTGGCTGCACATCTGGAAGTACAGCATGGACAGTCAGTTTTGATGTCCATGCTGTCTTCCCTACACCCCCGCCGGTACCAGAACGCCGGTACCGATCCGGGGATGCTGGTGAGCATCTGGGGTCACAGCTAGCGGTGACCCCAGATGTTTCGGACCATGGCTGGATTCAAGGGGGGCAGCAAGGTAAGCAGCGGGGTCCCGTGGTGGGTCCCCGCTGATACATGGTCCAAAAGTCCCCAGGCAGGGGGCTCCCTGGGGACTGGCAGCAGCGTGGAGCCAGGTACTAACCTGCGCTTCCACTACCCCCTGGGACTGCAGGACCGCGGCAGAGTGGTAGCGCTGCGGCGTCCCAGGGGTTAAATGCATGCCAGGGGAGCGCGCCTTCCCTGTCTCACAGCCGGCGCCTCCCCCGCTGCACACAGCCCTCTCTGCAACACGCCGACTTGCCCTCTGGCAGCGCTCCTCCCCCAGGCCAGCCTCCTCTCTGCTCCTCGGCAGCCATCTTCTAAGAACGCATGGTGAACGCTGCTGGAAGTCTGGACGGAGGCATCGTGGTCTGGGTCCCCCCGCATACCTCTCCTCAGTTGTGGTCAGGTCTGTGTATGCAGCGCTGTGTCCTACCAGACTATGTGTCTGTGTAGTTGATTTATCAGCGCTGTTAATGCAGGAATTGAGTTTCTTTGCATTGTATGTGACTGTGTTAGCGCTGCTGCCTGTACTTTCCATTCTGACTGTCAGCCTTATTACTGTCCCTGTTCTTTCTGCTAAAGCCCTTGCAGTGCGGTGCTGCAGGGTGGTCTCTCGCCTTTTTAAAAAAAATTGGTGGGGGGGGGGATCACATACTTTCTACCATCATGTCTGAAAGTGACTTTCCTCTCCGGCTGCAGTGTACTACGTTTAAAGTACCTTTAGCGGAGGGGGAGGGTAGCGCGGAGGGCCTCTGCCGGCAGTGTTTGTCGTTGGCGTGGCCTATTACGGTTACTGCACCGGTACAGGAGCCGCCCTGGGCTTGTTTCGCTCAGGCGCTTACAACCTTAGTGGGCCAGTTAGCTCCGCAGCCCGCGTTTACGCAGATGGGTTTGTCCCAGCAATCAGTGGTGTCGTCACCCATGCAGGGTTTCCCAAGACAGTTGGTGGTACCCCGCAGTCTCCCTATTTCCCCTCTCCTGGTTTCTCAGGAGCCGGCGTGGGTTAACTCCCTGACGAGTTCTGTACAGCACTTGTTGGATGTGTTGCAGGGGGAGGCTGTGATGCGGCCACATAAACGGCCGCTGGCGTCTGTCTGCTCCTTATGAGGATGACGAAGGGACGTCTGATGATGGGGAGATTCTGGATCCTTACGATCATGAACCTCTCCGTACTCAGGAAGCGGACGCTAGGTCCAAGGTGTATATTCCTGGACTTATTCGAGCAGTCCGCACAGCCTTGGTGATTGAGGATGAAGTTCCCCCAGCGGCTAAATCCAAGTATGCCTTTTTTAAGGATGTGAAGGGTGATGCCACAGTCTTTCCTCTTTCGGGTCAGTTGGTGGACCATTTAGAGGAGGCGTGGAAACAGCCTGGCAAGCGATACCAGCCGCAGAGACGTCTGGCGGTGGCTTATTCGTTCGCGGATAATTATTTTGCTAAGTGGGAATCCCCTCCACAGGTGGATTCTCATGTGACACGTCTTGTCCGTAGTGCCACATTACCAATGCCATCCATGTCCTCCCTTAAGGATGCTACGGACCGCAAGGTGGAGATCTGCCTGAAGTCCGCTTATTCACTTGCGGTGGGGCAGCACGGCCGGCTATGGCCATTTGCTGGGTTGCCAGAGCGATGGAGCGCTGGGTGGATACGTTGGAGGCGTCCTTAATTCCGGCTGAGTAGGCGGAGTTGATTGGTAATCTCCGTGATTCGGCCACTTATATCAACGAGGCGGCCTTAGACATTAGTACCCTGGTGTCTCGGATTTCTTCGGCAGCGGTGGATGCTCGTTGCACCTTGTGGTTGCGATCCTGGAAGGCGGACGCTGATTCCAAAAAGGGTTTGGAGGCGTTGCCCTTTAACGGAGAAGTTCTCTTCGGTCCAGATCTGGACAAGATTGTAGCCACACTGGCGGCAGCTAAATCTGCATGTCTCCTGTCGGCTGCTGTCCCTTCAGGTTCAGGGCCATCGTCCTTTCGGTCTTATAGGGCCCAGGGCAGGCCCAAACCACAGTCTTTTCCCCGACAGGCTGGCCCCAAGTAATCGGCCAAGTCCCGGAAGCAGGCCTGGAGTGCCAGACGTCCGGCCCCTAAGCCAGATGACAAGCCTGCGGCCTGACGGTCCAGGCCTCCCTATGGGGGACCCCAAGGTGGGAGGCCGCCTGCTGCAGTTCACCCGGTGTTGGTCGGTCACCACGACAGACACTTGGGTTCTCGAGGTGGTCTCCCACTGGTATGCCCTCTCCTTCCGGCACAGACCCCGGCTCGATTTTTCACCACGGGTCTACCATCAGACCGGAACAAGGCCACGGAGCTGCGGAAGGTCTTGCACACTATGCTCCAGGCTGGAGTTATAGTGCCTGTCCCATTCTCCCAGAGGGGCCAGGGTTTCTATTCCAATCTCTTTTTGGTGCAGAAACCCAATGGGTCGTATCGTCCGATTCTCAACCTCAAGGCTCTCAACAAGTCTTTGCGGGTGCCAAAATTTCGCATGGAGACCCTACGGTCCATCATTCTGGCGCTGGAACCTGGGGACTACATGGTGTCATTGGACATACAGGACGCTTACCTACATGTCCCTATTCTTTTGCGCCATCAACAGTTCCTCAGGTTTGCAATCCGCAGCGACCACTTTCAGTTTCGGGCGTTACCTTTTGGCCTGGCGACAGCACCGCGTGTGTTCACCAAGGTGATGGCGGTTATGGGGGCTTCTCTGCGGCTGCAGGGAGTCCGCATGTTGCCGTACTTGGACGACCTTCTCTTAGTGGCAGTATCGCCGGAGCTCCTTCTGCGTCACCTGGACCTGACCATTGCCTTACTGCACAGGCATGGCTGGTTGATAAACTGGCAGAAGTCCACTCTAATCCCGTCTCGGCGGATTCTGCACCTCGGAGCCTTATTGGACTCGGGACAACAAAGGATCTTTGTTACGGGGGAAAAGATCTCTGCCTTATAGTCGAAGGTTAACAGTTGTCTGCACAGCCGCCGGTTGTCTCTACACTCGGCAATGAGGTTACTGGGCTCCATGGTGTCGGTGTTCGACATGGTGGAATATGCCCAGTTTCACTCCAGACCTCTGCAGCACCTAATCCTGTCCAAATGGAAGGGACTGCCTCAGTCTTTAAAATCCCAGACGATAGTGCTCACCCCGGAGGTTCGTCTGTCCCTTGCCTGGTGGTTGCAGATGACCCATCTCAACAAGGGTCGTCCGTTCTGGGTACCGAATTGGGTCCTGTTGACAATGGACGCCAGTCTTCGGGGCTGGGGAGCAGTTTCGGGTCCACACTTGTTCCAGGGCAGGTGGACTCCGACAGAAGCAGAGCTTCCAATAAATATCTTGGAACTCCAAGCAGTCTTCAATGCTCTCCAGCAGGCACATTGGGTTCTCCAGGGTCGCCCAGTGCAGGTCCAGTCAGACAACGCTACCACCGTGGCCTACATAAACAGGCAGGGAGGAACCCGAAGTCGGGCAGCTCTTGTAGAGGTGTCTCGGATCCTGGTGTGGGCGGAGCACAATCTTCCGGCCATATCAGCTGTCTTCATCCCGGGAGTGCTAAATTGGGAGGCGGACTTTCTCAGTCGCCAGGACGTTCATCCGGGGGAATGGTCCCTGCACCCGGACGTTTTTCAACTGCTGGTGGACAAGTGGGGTCTTCCAGAGATCGACCTCATGGCGTCCCGGAACAACAACAAGTTGCCGGTGTACGGGTCTCGCACAAGAGACGAAAAGGTGTCTCTGGTGGATGTTCTGTCCGTTCGGTGGACGTTCCGGTTCGCTTACCTGTTTCCTCCGGTTTCCCTTCTTCCACGGGTAATCCGGAAATTCAAACAGGAAGGAGGGACGCTCCTGTTGATAGCTCCTGCGTGTCCCAGACAGCACTGGTTCTCAGACCTTCAGGGTCTGTCCGTGGACAGTCCTCTGCGGTTGCCGCTACGACCGGACCTTCTGTCGCAGGGTCCTTGCCTTCACTCGGACCTGACTCGGCTGTCTTTGACGGCGTGGCTGTTGAGACAGCCATGTTAAGGTCCAGGGGGTTTTCCAGCTCTGTAGTGCGTACCATGTTACAAGCTCGGAAACCGTCTTCCGCGAGGATATACCATCGCGTGTGGCATACGTTCTTCCACTGGTGTCGACCGAGAGGTTATGCACCGCGGGAGTTTCGTCTGTGTCGGATACTCGCCTTCCTACAAGCGGGACTAGATCATGGGCTTCGCCTTGCTTCTTTGAAGGTACAGGTTTCGGCCCTGTCTGTCTGGTTTCACCGTAGGATTGCTTCAATCCCGGATGTGCGCACCTTTATGCAAGGTGTTCTACGCATTCAGCCACCCTTTGTTCCACCTGTGGCGCCTTGGGATTTGGCTGTGGTCCTGAGGGCTCTCCAGGGACCGCCATTTGAAACACTGGGTTCAGTGGATCTTAAATGGCTAACAGCTAAGACTGTTTTCCTTCTGGCCATAGCTTCGGCCAGACGTGTTTCTGATTTAGGGGCTCTTTCTTGTAGACCCCCTTTCTTGATTTTTCATGGGAACAGGGCAGTGCTACGCACTCGTCCTGAATTTCTTCCCAAAATTGTTTCCCAGTTTCATGTTAACGAGGAAATAGTTGTTCCGGCTTTTAACTCACCTGGCCTTTCAGTGGGTGAGGCCACTTTGGATGTTGTGCGGGCCTTAAGGACTTATGTTGACCGCACTTCTTCGTTTAGGAAGTCGGACGCCTTGTTTGTCCTCTATGGCATCCGTAAAAAGGGTTGGCCTGCTTCAAAGCAAACTTTGGCAGCCTGGATCCGTATGGCTATTTCTGAAGCTTATCTTCATGAAGGTCTGCCGGTTCCTCCTTCTCTGAAGGCTCTTTCCACTAGGTCTGTGGGTCCTTCGTGGGCAGCTCGACGTGGTGCCTCTGCAGTCCAGATCTGCAAGGCTGCTACGTGGTCCTCTGTCCATACCTTCGTGAGGTATTACAGGTTTGACACCTTCGCCTCTCAGGATGCTTCCTTCGGGCGGCGGATTCTCCTTTCAGCACAGGAGCGTCCCCACCCTTAATGGATACTGCTTTGGGACATCCCCAAGGTATCCTGTGGATACCCTATGGACCCTGAAGTAGAAAATATGAGATATGGTAAGAACTTACCTTTGTTATCTCTATTTCTACGAAGTCCATAGGGTTCCACAGGACTCCCGCCCTGTCGCAGATGGGCTTTGTTCTGGTCACCGGTTTTTCCGTCTCCCTCTGGTGAGAATGTGATTCCTGTGTGTATCCAGATCTTTTTTCTCTCTTCCTTCTCCTCCTCCGGCCTATGGCTTGGTACAAAACTGAGATGCCTTGGCTCGGGGGCGGGGTATAGGAGGGGGACCCTAGTGCATCCTGGGAGGCTGAAAGCTTAACTCTATGGTGCCCGATGACTGACGTCACACCTATACCCAAGGTATCCTGTGGAACCCTATGGACTTCGTAGAAATAGAGATAACAAAGGTAAGTTCTTACCATATCTCATATTTTTTGTCTCTTTGCCTCCGACTGGTTGGCCACCCCTGGTCTAGTGGATAGGCACCTTAACACAGAACATGTGGATGACGTGTCTATTCCTCAACCTAAATTGGTCATGGACAAAAACTTGAATGCCAGTCCTTCTATACATTTAGTCCAGACAGATGTTCACCAAGGTTGTGGGCAGTTTTTGTCATGTAGACATTGTGACTTTTGCTGCCTGTAGCTCTAAAACATTTTTATTGCCATCTTCAGGTTTATTCCGGGACAGTGAAATATTAATCTCCTCTGGGGGTGGAATTACCAAAATGATTTGTCATAGGTTAATGCAGAGCTGGACACATCTCAGGAGCAGTGGCAGATCCAGACTTTTCTTTTAGGGGGGGCGGTTTAAGAATACAATGCCCACAGTATTAGTGCCCCTTATTCAATTCCCCCAGTAGTAGTGCCCCTAATGCAATGCCCCCTGTAGTTGTGCCCATTACGCAGTTCCCCCTTTAGTAGTGCGGTGCCCCTTTATGCAATGCCCCTGTAGTTGTACCCAATATGCAATGCCTCCTGTATTATAGCCCTTTATGATATGCCTACTGTATTAAAGCCCATTATGCAATGCCTCCTGTATTAGAGCCCCTTATGCTGTGCCGCCAGTAGTAGTACCCCTTAAGCAGTGCCCCCTGTTGCGCCCCTTATACAGTGGCCCAGTAGTACCCCTTATATAGTACCCCCAGTAGCGACCGTTATGCAGTGCCCCCAGTAGTGCTCTAATGCAGTACCCCCAGTAGTGCTCTAATGTAGTGCCTCTTATACAATACCCCCAGGAGCTCCCCTTATGTAGTGCCCTTACTGTTCCCCTATACAGTACCCCCAGTAGAGCCCCTATGCAGTGGCCCCAGAACACCCCCAGTAATGCCCCTTATACTGTATCCACTCCCCTGTGCAGTACTACTTACCTCTCGTCACGATGTCCAGGCTGGCGCGCACCTGCTTCTTCTTCTCCATCCCAGAACCACTGATGTCATCACGGCCAGAATCCAGGCAGAGCCACACACAGGCACAGAGAGATGCCGCGGTGAGAGAATGGACTGACCCCCGGCGGCAGCGTGCAGGGGTCGACGGTGGGGTCGGAGGAAGCTGACGCCGCTGATGTGAGGGCCGCACCCCCCCCAGTGACGCCATTGGGGAGGAGACGGGAGGGGGGCCCGCAAGACACTACGATGGGCCGGCACTGCAGCCCTGCAGCAGAGCAGAATCGTCGGCAGCAGCAGCAATGTGTGAGTCATCGCTAGCGCTGCAGGCTTGCGCACACAATGACCGTATAAGCCGACGGGGCTTCGGGCCATATAGGTATAGGTCTAATATGAAATATAGGTATAGGTCTAATATGAAATATAGGTATAGGTCTGATATGAAATATAGGTATAGGTCTGATATGAAATATAGGTATAGGTCTGATATGAAATATAGGTATAGGTCTGAAAGCTCCCAGAAGGGTTGTGCTATGTTTCTGTTGAACAAAGCCCCACGTCTGGGTGAATTTGTTAGTTTTGTTATTTAATTATGCAGTGATTTTCTCCATGGCTGCTAGGTGCTATATGTTACTATGAAGAAGGGGTATGGTAGATCTTCAGCAAATCAATGTACAACATTAAGGAGCTGGAAGGACAAATTATTTTCAGATTTGTCAGCCTTCTGTTGTATTCCCTGACTTTGTTGTTTTTGTGCTTTAACTTATTAACTACAAGTTATAGTTTGTATTCAAAACTTTTTCTTTATGCATTAATTTTAAACGTTTAGCGCACATTAAGACCTTGAAATGCTTAATGATGAGTTTGTCATCCGTTCATCTAGCGTTGGTATTAGCTGCATGTTATATAGATGAGTCTTGCCTAAAGCTGGGTACACAAGTAAAGATTTTCTGTCCAACCATCCAACTAGTTCACAGGTTCTCAAACTCGGTCCTCAGGACCCCAAACATTGCATGTTTTCCAGGTCTCCTCATAAAATCACTAGTGAAATAATTAGCTCCATCTGTGGATCTTTTAAAATGTGTCAGTGAATAATGAGTACACCTGTGCACCTGCTGGGTGACCTGGAAAATGTGATCTGTGTGGGGTCCTGAGGACCGAGTTTGAGAACCACTGAACTAGTTGATTGGTTGGAATGAAAATCTGGTAAGGTATGGGAGTAACTGACAATCAGCAATTTGCTCCCGAACGCCGGAAAATGGACAAAAACTATTGTTTGAACAAATTGTTTAGATCAAACATTTAACAAACTTGTCTGACGACCATTTTCATCTGTTTTCTGGCATTTAGGAGCAAATTGCTGATCATCAGTTACTCCCACACGTTACCAGATTTTCATTCCAACCAATCAACTAGTTGGATGGTTGGACAGAAAATAGTTTCACTTCAGGGAAGGAAATTGCATGCCGTTTCAGTTGGTGTTTTTTGTGAATAATGTGCATAATTTGGGGTTTACTGAACAAAGTCACATCACTGTCTTTGATGTACTAAATACCGTGCTTTAATCTATGTCAATTTCCCTGTTTGTGTGTTCTGATTACTGGCTTTGTTGTGTGTTGTCATTATCGGCAATCAACCAATATTTAGTTTAATACCCTGAATCATTGCAACAGATTTTAAATTGATAATGTTTAAGAGCAAGCCCAGCAACTTTT
Organism: Taudactylus pleione; assembly: GCA_031769625.1. Lineage (NCBI taxonomy): Eukaryota > Metazoa > Chordata > Amphibia > Anura > Myobatrachidae > Taudactylus > Taudactylus pleione. The sequence continues at coordinate 2,371,337 of JAUIMM010000052.1, read as the reverse complement.
GATCATGTGACTGCTATTATTGCATTAGCCAAGTTTCAGGTGTGCGAAATGAAGCTGGAGACTACATGGATGAAATAAAAGTAGCAATAATATCAGCTATCTCTGCCCATTCACCAGTTCACATTTAGCAAATAGGAGTAGTCTCTTCACCATTACATAAAGTTGGGACCCGCTAGGAGCTGATCATGGTCCTGTTGATATTTATGGGGCAGGGATAGCCTGACTACTTCTCTCCATATTCAGGACTCAGTATTTCCCGGCAACAGATAAGTGTGGTTTCAGGGTAAGGGCCACCTTGTTGGGCTCAAATTGGGATGGTGTTTTCGTGTTTTGTATGTTATATTTAATCTGGCTAACATTGTATTTAGGCATCCTCAAACATTTGAGCCATTTCCTATGGAAAGTCTTAAGCAAATCTGATTTAATTGACATTAATTTTAAGTGAAATAGGTTTTGGCAGTTTAGGTTACAGCAAGCTATTTTGCAGCAAAATTGCTTTTGATGCAGTCATAGAACACTGTTGCAAGATATTTGTGATCTACGTTGCAAGCCATTGTGGTATAACACTGTCAATATTTATTATTAATCCAAAATATACCAACTAGCTGAAGTACCCAGTGTTGCCTGGGTATAAATATTCACATCATTAAGTTTCATTATGTGATGTCGTCCAAATCCATCCAGTGGAAGGCCCAGAACAGGGTCCTGCCCAGGACCCCAACCACTCCATTACGCATCCCAGATCAATTGCCAGTGCTCTGTGAAGTTTTCATCCAAATCCATCCAGTGGAAGGCTTAGAACAGACTCCCAGTGTCAAAGTTCTACCCAGCGTACACAAATGGGAGGTCCGACCGGGACCTCAACCACCTAATATGTCTTCTGGGATCCAATGTTACCATTCTGTGGAGTTGTCGTCCAAATCCATTGAGTGGAAGGCTCAGAACTGGCTCCCCGGGTCAAACTTCTGCCCAGTGTACACCAACGAGATTTCTGACCGGTGCCATAATCCAACTTGATCACCTTGCTGATGCTTGGTTTCATCCCAGTCGGTGCAGGGGTGTCAGAATGCATAACCGGATATGCGAACAAACAGACCAATGAATTTTATATATAAGAATTGTCGCTATGTGGTCTAATAGGCTACTTTTTCGATACTAAATAACTATATAAGAATTGGCAACTTTACCTTGAGAGCTGTGGAAGATATTCACCAATAATAAAACAAACATACAATCTTCTTCTTTTATACTTCTAGATTAAACCATAACCTGAAAAGTTGGGGTTTGACTTCAGGGCAGGTCTTGTGCACTCTTGTTGCTGCTGCCCTAACTTTTACTCGCTACCTCTGGCAGTACTTGGTAATCCATTCCTTAGTATATACCCTGACCTGTAGGTTTATATGCCAGACTTCTGACCATGCTAGGGAGAGTAGCAACCTCTTGTGGTCAGCCCAGTAAAAGCCGCATCCAGCCACTGTTGGCATTTTAGATGCAGAAAAGGCCTTTGATAGTGCTGCATAGCCTATACAGCAAAGCCATAGTGGCATGGGAATCAAAGGGACATTCTGTCATGGGATCAAAGCTCTCTATCTCAACTCCACAGCTTCTGGACTTGTCAGTGGTCTCTCTTCAAGTGCATTCCAGATTAATAACAGCACCAGGCATGGCTGCCCTCTGTCTTTTTTTTATATTTACCTTGGTCATGGAGACCTTGGCCACTAAACTTAGAAACAACCCAGACATTTCGGAAATCCATCTAGGCCCACAACAATACAAGTCAAGCCTGCTTAGCGTGCAGCAAGTGTCTTGTGATATTTCCACTTTCAACTCTGACAAATCTGAAGTGTTAGACCTTAATGTTTTTGCAGAGCTGCAGCAAACACTACATCAAATTTGTAACTTATGTTGGTAAGCAGATAAACTCAAATATTAGGGCGTCTACTTGACTAAAGAGTATTCTCAATTATGTTCAGCCGTTTTTCCAAGCAAAGAAGATCTTCAGGGTCAGAATCAATAACCTGCATCTTTACTTTGATAGAATAGCAGCTGGCAAATTTATCTACCTCTTCCAAATACTGCCTGTATGAGTACCTCCAAAGATACATAATGCTCTTCATGCTCTCTATGCTTATTTGGTCGGGTGGACGCTACAAAGTTCATTTACATCTGCTCCATAGACAAATTAAGGAAAAATGGTAAATGAAGGAGGGTACTGCGCTCGAATGAAGGGATATTTAGTGAGTGTTCCCAAAGAAGAGAGGTTGACAATCTGTCTGTATGAGACAATTTATTAGGAGTCACACTGCTCCTTTGTTAAACAATGGATATATGTCCATGGGTATATATATATTAAGGATACAGTTTGTGGATGGATGTCTGTAACGTTGGTAGTTACCACTAACTGGTCTGACTGTCCCAAACTTAGGGTGATTACTTAGATAATTGCAGTGTTTCAGTATATAACATGCAGTGTGGTACGTGCTGTTTGCTCAAAAAAAGGGTGAATCTGGCTTCAAAAGTATTAAGTTCTCTACGCGAGGTATGTAAGCAGTGTCTGGTGGGGCGGCGTCCCGTGTCCCCCAGGTGCACTTACTTACCCTCTACGTCCTTGTTGTACACCTCCAGGTGTACTTGATCTCTTCCGCTGTGTCCTCCTGGTCTCCGATGTTCCGCACTGGTGTCGTGCAGTACACACTGTGCCCTGTGAGACTTCCGGGTGTCACGTGTCGCGTGATCTTACGGCACCCAGGCTCAGCGGGGGTATCAGCGGCTCCACTCGCTCCGTCGCGAGGAGACTTCGGATTCCTTATTAGGTGTCTGGCGGTCTCTATGTTAGATAAGGGGTCTGTGGATATGAAACTCCGACGCGTATCGGCCTTCCGGGCCTTTCTCAAGGAGTGAAGTTGTGCGCCATCTTGTGTGTGGTGTCCCTATATATAGGGAAATCCTGATGGGCGCCATCTTGGTTGTGGTGTATGTACTTCCTTATGTCTCTTATATCCAGTGGCCATCTTTGTTAAGGGAACCTGGTTAGTGGTGATCCCTTAGATATCTTATATATAAAAGAAAAAAAAAGGGGGATTGTGTTGCTCGGCAGCCATCTTGATTAAGGGAGAAACAAGATAAACAAGTTACTGTGTATTCTGCTTATTGTGTGCTGCATATTCCGCTAGATCTATTCCTGTTTGGATCTCATATCTATCGGAATAGTGATACTCGACGGCCATCTTGGTTATGGGAAAGAAAGGTTATATGACATATGTAATCTACCTATTCTTTAACAATCACTGCTTTGATCTCATTGTCTACATTTAATCCAAGTGGTGTGAGTGTTTTCATGATAAATATCCATTTGAGTTCTTCTCTATTCAAAATTTTTTTTCAAAATCCCCACCTCTCCAATTTTTTGTGATGGTACATATCCCTAAAAACTTCAGTCCTTTGGGATCCCTATTGTGTGTCTCTCTGAAATGTAGTGACAAATTGTGAGTGTCTATACCTCTTTTCACATTCCTGATGTGTTCTCCCATTCTTACACTCAGTTTCCTAGTGGTGCGTCCTATGTATTGTAGGCCGCAGGGGCATTCTGCCATGTATATCACTCCTGTGCTGTTACAAGTGATATGTTGTTTAATTCCATGTATCGCTTTAGTTTGATTCGATTGGAATTTCTCTATTCGTTTTGTGGTTAAGTGCCCATTTTTACAATATTGGCAGTTTCCACATTGGTAGAAGCCTGCTTTTAATTTGGTTTGGTATAAGGTGGTTTGTATTGGTGTGTTTATCTTGTTATGGTTCCTCACTAGTTTTTGCTTCAAGTCTTTCGCTTTCTTGTATATTATCTTTGGATGATCTGGTAGTATGTCTGCTAGTATTTCATCTTCGAGTAATATGTGCCAATGTTTCCCCAGGATGTGTTTCAGTTTGTTTGTGTCCTGGTTGTATTGGGTTATGAAAGCTGTTTTGTAAGGGTTTGTTTTCTCTCACAGTTTCTGTGGTGCCCACTATCTGATTGAATGAAACTATCTTTTCCAGAGGACTAGATTTGCGCCGAACTCATGTCAAGTCCTCTGGAAAAGATTTATAGACGATATCCTATTTATATGGAAAGGGGACGAGGCAGCACTAGAAGAATTTCTACAACATATAAACAATAACGATCGTCATTTGATATTTACTACAGAGTACAGTAAGGTCAGTGTCAATTTTTTAGACATCACAATATACATAGAAAATAATGAAATACATACAAAAACATTCAACAAACCTGTTGATGTCAATAGTTTCATTCAATCAGATAGTGGGCACCACAGAAACTGGTTAGCCAACATACCGTTAGGGCAATTTACCCGAATAAGACGGAATTGCTCACAATTGGAACAATATCAGAATCAAGGTCAAGAGTTGAAGGAGAAATTCTTAGAGAAAAAATACAATCCAGATATAGTAGATTCAGCATTCCATCAAGTAGAAGGGATAGAAAGAGACACACTACTCACATATTCACGGAAAAAGGGAGAGAAAACAAACCCTTACAAAACAGCTTTCATAACCCAATACAACCAGGACACAAACAAACTGAAACACGTCCTGGGGAAACATTGGCACATATTACTCGAAGATGAAATACTAGCAGACATACTACCAGATCGTCCAAAGATAATATACAAGAAAGCGAAAGACTTGAAGCAAAAACTAGTGAGGAACCATAACAAGATAAACACACCAATACAAACCACCTTATACCAAACCAAATTAAAAGCAGGCTTCTACCAATGTGGAAACTGCCAATATTGTAAAAATGGGCACTTAACCACAAAACGAATAGAGAAATTCCAATCGAATCAAACTAAAGCGATACATGGAATTAAACAACATATCACTTGTAACAGCACCGGAGTGATATACATGGCAGAATGCCCCTGCGGCCTACAATACATAGGACGCACCACTAGGAAACTGAGTGTAAGAATGGGAGAACACATCAGGAATGTGAAAAGAGGTATAGACACTCACAATTTGTCACTACATTTCAGAGAGACAAACAATAGGGATCCCAAAGGACTGAAGTTTTTAGGGATATGTACCATCACAAAAAATTGGAGAGGTGGGGATTTTGAAAAAAAATTTTGAATAGAGAAGAACTCAAATGGATATTTATCATGAAAACACTCACACCACTTGGATTAAATGTAGACAATGAGATCAAAGCAGTGATTGTTAAAGAATAGGTAGATTACATATGTCATATAACCTTTCTTTCCCATAACCAAGATGGCCGTCGAGTATCACTATTCCGATAGATATGAGATCCAAACAGGAATAGATCTAGCGGAATATGCAGCACACAATAAGCAGAATACACAGTAACTTGTTTATCTTGTTTCTCCCTTAATCAAGATGGCTGCCGAGCAACACAATCCCCCTTTTTTTTTCTTTTATATATAAGATATCTAAGGGATCACCACTAACCAGGTTCCCTTAACAAAGATGGCCACTGGATATAAGAGACATAAGGAAGTACATACACCACAACCAAGATGGCGCCCATCAGGATTTCCCTATATATAGGGACACCACACACAAGATGGCGCACAACTTCACTCCTTGAGAAAGGCCCGGAAGGCCGATACGCGTCGGAGTTTCATATCCACAGACCCCTTATCTAACATAGAGACCGCCAGACACCTAATAAGGAATCCGAAGTCTCCTCGCGACGGAGCGAGTGGAGCCGCTGATACCCCCGCTGAGCCTGGGTGCCGTAAGATCACGCGACACGTGACACCCGGAAGTCTCACAGGGAACAGTGTGTACTGCACGACACCAGTGCGGAACATCGGAGACCAGGAGGACACAGCGGAAGAGATCAAGTACACCTGGAGGTGTACAACAAGGACGTAGAGGGTAAGTAAGTGCACCTGGGGGACACGGGACGCCGCCCCACCAGACACTGCTTACATACCTCGCGTAGAGAACTTAATACTTTTGAAGCCAGATTCACCCTTTTTTTGAGCAAACAGCACGTACCACACTGCATGTTATATACTGAAACACTGCAATTATCTAAGTAATCAAGCTAAGTTTGGGACAGTCAGACCAGTTAGTGGTAACTACCAACGTTACAGACATCCATCCACAAACTGTATCCTTAATATATATATACCCATGGACATATATCCATTGTTTAACAAAGGAGCAGTGTGACTCCTAATAAATTGTCTCATACAGACAGATTGTCAACCTCTCTTCTTTGGGAACACTCACTAAATATCCCTTCATTCGAGCGCAGTACCCTCCTTCATTTACCATTATTAACTACAAGGTTTGGGTTACCTTATAGGTACCGCTGCTGAATGAATACACATCCCCCACTGTATAAGTTAGAGCGCAGGTAGGCATTACCAATAATACCAAATTAAGGAAAAAGAATTAGGAGCACCAACCTCTAATAAATAGTACATCTCAACTCATCTCACGGTATGTTACGGTACTCTCATTGCAGCCTCTGGTCTGAATTGAACTTGTCAGCTTTCACTTTATAGCTACACTGCTCTGGATAAAATCCCAAGATCGGCCCACAATAAACAGCTTCTTACTCCTAGGTTTTTTACTCATCAAATGCTCTCCGTCACCTTTTCAATTGGGAAAATTCTATTCTTTTTTTGCGCCCCAGATCGCTCGTCTAAACGGAACGATATTCAATTTTTATTTTTTTGTGCATGTCGCGCCCAAATAGATTGGATTTAGAGGTGTAAAGCCGCTAAACTCGTCTAAAGTCCTGCTTAGCGCACCCAAGCAAGGATCTTTTTGCCGATATCTGCTCGCCACTTCAGGAGGCGGCGAGCAGAAATCATGCATTTGCGCCCGTCAGCAGAAACAATTGAATAACTCCAGGCACGCAAAAAAACCTGCCCCTTGCAAAAACAATTACATTCCATCTTTTATCTGGAATAGTGGGCCTGAATAAAACTAAAACGTCGCTAAAAGCTCCATATACTCTAATATTAAAGCAAAAACACGTATAAGGTCTGTTACAGTACATGAATCCTAAACTATTAAATAATTTTTTTGTTTGCATACCTCTAGTCAGTGTTGAGATGCTGTAGGGATAAGGTACCTTGTCCCACATTTGATGGAGCTGTCCAAAGATAGATTCTCTCCGAAGGGAGTGCACTGTCTCAAATAGGTATTGCAAACATTCACATCCATTACATATTTACTTGATGTTACAAAATGTCAAAAAGCAACAAATTGGAAATAGCTAGAACCCCCTTAATTTTTGTCAGTCATTGCTAAAGTGTTGCTAGTATACTAACTAGAGAATGACAAATATTCTCCATAATATATAGAAACATAGAATTTGACGGCAGATAAGAACCACTTGGCCCATCTAGTCTGCCCCATTTTTAAACATATTGTTACCTCAACCCTTATTGATTCTTACTTTTTTTGAAGGATATCCTTATGTCTATCCCATGCATGTTTAAATTGCTCTACTGTCTTAGCCTCTACCACCTCTGATGGGAGGCTATTCCACTTGTCCACTACCCTTTCTGTGAAGTAATTTATCCTCAAATTTACCCTGAACCTACCACCCTCCAGTTTTAGAACATGTCCTCTTGTTTCTGTCTCAGTTTCTAATGTATTAATATCCTTCTGGAGATATGGCCTCCAGAACTGAACACAGTATATGAGATGAGGACGTACCAATGACCTATACAGTGGTATTATCACTTCTTTCTTTCTACTACTGATTCCTCTCCCTATGCAACCAAGCATCTGACTTGCCTTCCTCATTGCTTTGTTACAATGTTTGCTTGCCTTTAAGTCACCTGAAGTAGTGTCTCCTGGATCCTTTTCCTCTTCAGTAGTTTCCAGTATAGTCCATTAATACTATATTTAGACTTTGGATTCTTGAGACCCAAGTGCATGATCTTGCATTTTTTGGCATTAAACTGTAGTTGCCACGTTCTTGACCATATCTCTAGTCTATCTAGATCATCAATCATTTGTTTTACCCTTCCTGGTGTGTCTACCCTGTTGCATACCTTTGTGTCATCTGCAAAAAGGCATAGTTTCCCTTCAATACCATTTGCAAAGTCACAAATAAAGATATTAAAAAGCACTGGTCCAAGTACAGATGAAAATGCTTCACGAGTATTTTGGCTCCTATGGATAACATTTTGAGGAGACTTTCACACTACTGATATGACGTTATCACCGTACACCTTGACAAGTTGGCAAAGAATTTTAGCTGCTGATGTGCCCTTTAGGTGCTGAAATCTGATAACACTACGCACCTCAATGTTTGACCATGTTTCCACCAGCTTCGGCACAGCAATGATCATATTTTTGAGTGTCAGTGTAGGGATCGTGACATGGTTGGTCAGCTTGCCAAATTATTGCAATGTTTTGGAACTAACATTTCCTGCATTTAAAGATAACAGTTTGGAATATAAGCAGGAGAGTACCGAGTATGAATGATTTATTTTATTTAAATAGTGTGGTCACATACCAAAGGCACCGCAGATGCTTGAGTGCCGTGGATTGAAGCCAATTGTCTGTCTGTCTGTCTATCTACATACAGTACTGGGCAAAAGTGTTAGGCAGGTGTGAAACTGGTAGAAACCAGTGGGACCCAGGTACAAGCATAAACTGTTTGGAGAAGGCTGGCCAGATGTGGTCTTCATGTAAGACTTGCGTCCAAAAGCCATACCTTCAACGTGGAAACATGGCCAAGAGGCTCAATTATGCATGAAAACATAGGAACTGGGATGCAGAAAAATGGCAGCAGGTGCTCTGAACTGAAGAGTAAAAAATTTAAATATTTGGCTGTAACAGAAGGCAGTTTATTCACCAAAGGGCTGGAGAGTGGTACAATAATGAGTGTCTGCAAGCAACAGTGAAGCATGGTGGAGGTTCCTTGTAAGTTTGGGGCTGCATTTCAGCAAATGGAGTTGGGGGATTTGGTCAGGAAAAATGGTGTCCTCAATGCTAAGAAATACAGGCAGGTACTTATCCATCATGCATTACCATCAGGGAGGCGTCTGTTTGGCTCCAAATTTATTCTGCAGCAGGAAAACGACACCAAATATACAGCCAATGTCATTAAGAGCTGTCTTCAGCGTAAAGAAAACAAGGAGTCCTGGAAGTGATGATTTGGCCCCCACAGAGCCCTGATCTCAACATCATCAAGTCTGTCTGGGATTACATGAAGAGACCGAAAGATTTGAGCAAGCTTACATCCACAGAAGATCTGTGGTTAGTTCTCCAAGATGTTTGGAACAACCTCCCTGCTGAGTTCCTTCAAAAACTGTGTGCAAGTGTATCTAGAAGAATTGATGCTGGTTTGAAGACAAATGGTGGTCACACCAAATATTGATTAGATTTAGATTTCCCTTCTGTTCATTCACTTTGCATTTTGTGAATTGATCAAGATAAACTATTAACACTTCTATTTTTGAAAGCAGTCTTACTGCAGCATTTTTTTTAACACCTGCCTCAAAATTTTGCACAGCAGGGATCGCGCTGAGCAAAAAATGTGAGAGTCCCGGGGACCCCTCTCTTTAAAAAATGTGGGTCCTTCTCCACTGTTTCTGGGTCCCATCACATATTATGGGGGTTGAGGGCGGGAAGCAGTTCGGACAGTGCTGGGGGTAGGTATCAGTTGGGGTAGAGGAGGTTAAGGTCAAGCAGCAGTTGGGGTAGAGCTGGGAGTAAAGGCAGGGAGAAGTTGGGGTAGAGCTGGAGCTAGAGTGGTGTAAGGGCAGGCAGAGCTGGGGGAAGGGAGGGGGCAATGGCAGATAGCAGCTGGCGCAGTACTGGGGGACACGGTGGGGGTTAGGGACAGGCAGAACTGGGGGTAAGGAGTGGGAAAGGGTAAATGGCAGCTAGGGCAGTACTGCAGGGGCAAGGAGGGGGTTAGGGGCGGTGCTGGGATCAGGATAACAGCTGGGGCCCCACTGGGGGTAGACAAGATTTGTATTTATTGTCTCAATGTAGGAATGGTGAACGAATGACAGCTCACCTGATAGCAAAGTTCTGTTTTCCCCGTATGATGTTGAAGCGGTGATCCGTAAATGAATGTGAAGCGGCTGGTCCATGCCATGCTGATTGATCCAACTGAATTTGTATATGTGTAGATCTATGTGGATCAGTTACCACACTGACTTTTTCTATATATTCAGGTATCTGGATTATTAAAGGATATGCCTATGCTAATTTTTAATACATTTGACAATTAAATTTATTAAAACATTATTGGGATTATCTGAATTGTGTGTCCTTTTGGTCTGGGACAGACACTGTGGCGCTATCCATCACTTATCTATCTCCACTGAATTCATTTTCAATTAGGGTGTTGGGAGACCCCTAGGAGAGCTGCCTGTTGTGTTCAACCATCCATGATGGGTGGGCGTCCATACCTATTTTCCACAATAATATTATATTTTATATAAGCTTTATTTTTATGATCTGTGAATTTTATTAAATAATTATTTGATTTGATTTTGGCATTGTCCATTTGTTGGGTGATCATCTTCACACATTGTGGAGTTTTTATTCATATTGATTTGGTACTAAGGCCCTCATTCAGAGCCGCTCGTTAGCGGCAGTACGCTCGTTCCGAGCGATGTTTGCACATCTGCGCATGCGTACGCTTTTTAGTACGCATGCGCGAACCAGTCAGTGCGGCCGAAAATCCTTTGTACGCTATATAGCGAGTGCCTGCTATTTTGAGTGACAGAATGAGGCGTATGTGGGTGGTAACAGGGGAAGGTGCTTGAAAATGGGGAGTGGAGATCCGAACGCAGGCGTGCTTAAAGGTCAAAACGGGCGTTTTATGGGTGTGTATATTTAAAACAGCAGCGTCATTGACCATGTCACTGGGTTATTTTATAGCCAGAACTGCACGCAAATTTGTGGTAGCAAACACCAACCACAATAATAGCGAGCAGTTCATACGCTGGTCGATGTACTCGATTAATCTAATAAATAGCGGACATGACGTAGGATGCGTGCGGCCAGGGGGCGTTTTTAACAAATAAACGAGCGTATGTTTTGCTCGTTCGTTCAGACTTAGAGGTGTGAACACACTGCAATGTGCGTACGGATCATTTAAATAGCCACCCCTTGTTTTTAAACGAACGACCGCAAATAGCGTCCGGCTCTGAATGAGGGCCTAAGATCAGTGTATTTTATAAGATTGTTGTACAAATGATGGTGTTCTAGCGCCCTCAAAGGTACCCTCTTCCCTATAAATATTTTACTTTTGGGTCCCACGAACAGGGCATCCCCCTCCAAGGTGCAGCTGATATAAATAACAGGTGCAAAAAGGGTTTATCTGCTTGAATATATGTGTGTATATGTGTGTGTGTGTATGTATATATATATATATATATATATATATATATATATATATATGTGTGTGTGTGTATATGTATATATATATATATATATGTGTGTGTGTGTGTGTGTGTATATGTATATATATATGTGTGTATATGTATATATATATATATATATATATATATATATATAGCACAGTGCGGTACTTCATAGAATCCCACTTTCCTATATCCTAATCCTCTGTGAATCTTCTGACGCCAGAGCTCCGAGCAGCCCACCCTGCAAGCCGGAGACGCGCCTGAGATGACAGCGCAGGCGTCCAGGTGTTGCGACAGCTGACGCTGTCTCTCGCTCCGTTCGTCAGCTGATATTCTACAGCACATAAGTAAACGAAAAATGTTTAAAAGCCGTGTTACACATTTTAATACTCCAACTTGCTAAGCTTATATGGTTCTTGGAGGAATCAAATACGGAGCACCACTATATATAACTACAGTATAGTTTTGGGTCAATTTGTACAGGTTCTACAAAACAAAATATGTAATGTTCAACATTTCTTGCAACAGTGTTCAATAATATGTTACATTGGTTCTGTATCACGATCAATATGGTGAGCCACAAGAAAGAAAAATAGTAAGAAGATTAAATTAAATAAAATAGAATGGAAATGTAGAGGATGAAAAATATCAAAAGTTCAGTGCCTATTCCAGTTAATCTTCTCATTGAGACCATTCGGTTGAAGAGTGTTTAATTTCAGAATTCATCTAGTTTCCAACCTTGCTAGATCCAGATTGCTGTCACCTCCTCGGACTTTAGGTTGAACATGATCAGTGATCATATATTTAATAGAAGCTAGATTGTGCTGTTTCAATTTGAAATGGTTCGCCATGTTCTATTGCTTTACCCGATAGGGCTTGCCTGATGGCCGAGCGGTGCAGGGCCATTCTTTCTTTAAAAGTACGGCTATTCATTCCCACATAGTACAGGCTGCATGTGTACACTATCAAATAAATAACACATTTAGTATTGCAAATTAGAACGTGGCGTATTTTAAAAGTGTGGCCAGAATGTGGGGAATCGGTATGATTAACCGCCGGCGGCATCCCAACATGGACGAAGATCCCAATCGTCCTTTAAGGTAAGTATCGCTAATCTCTTTTTCCCCCCTAACCCTCACTTAGGGGGTGCCTAACCCCCCCCCCCAGTGCCTAAACCTAAGTCTCCAGGGGGGTGCCTAACCCTAACCTCCCCCCGGGGGTGCCTAACCCTAACACCCCCTAGTCTAACCCTAATCCTCCCGGGGGGCTGCCTAACCGTAAGTCCCCCCCGGGAGCCTTTAACCTAAACCCCCCCCCTGCGGCTGACGGCGCTTGTCTTACCTTCGATTGGGAAGCTGGGCTCCCGGGGCAGGTAGAATGACAGGCCGGGATTAGACAGTCGGGAAGCCGGCGGTCGGTATTCCAGGAATGATGACGTTTGTCCATGAACGATGACATTTTGCCTCTTTCTAAGTTCAATCTTTTGCCGAGTAATATCCGAACTCGGCGTAGAAATCCGAACCCGCTTATCTCTAAAATTCAGTAATGTCTGATTTGTAGAGGTAATCTGAGGTTTTTACCTCTTTTGTAACATGCCATAGGTCTTACATGTTTAACCCTGCTGTTCTGCTCGGGTCTACTATACTCATGTACTGTTCGGGTCAATATGACTCGTATCATAAAATTACGCTTTTCATTAATATTCAAAAAATGGCTATTCTCCAAACTTTTATTAGAGTAAATAAACATTCAGATGAACAAACAAAAATTACGAGCGAACTGACAAAAACAAAATGATTTTGTTTTGGGTCAAATAGACCCGAACAGTACAGCAGGGTTATTGCACTTGATACAAAGAGGTGAAAAGATGACATAATCCATATGTAAACCAATGAACTGACACTGTATTCATAATTTTCAGAATTTTCATTGTTGCAGTAATGTGTTTTTCAAAACATTTACGGTCACTCACTAGTGTAATATTCAAATCAGGTCATATTGACCTGAACAGTACATTAGTACTAACTACTCATAACTTCATTATTTTTTTGGGGGGGATTATAATAAAATAAAATATGGAAATCATGTTCACATAAATAACGAACTGACACCGAAACAAATTTTGTTTCGGGCCAAATAGACCCGAACAGAACAGCAGGGTTAAGACTGTGGAGATCAGGGTCACGCGGTACTATCGGCCATAAGGCCCTATATATTCTGATAGGAGTGAGGGCAGCGTGTAGGACATTGCTGGACTTTGCTCACTTGTGCTGAGCCTGTCTGTTTTCCAACAACCAGTGTTTTTTGCCCAACTGGAGCAGTGGTGCTTAACCAAAGTGCCTTAAATATGTACCCCAAAGAGAGGTAACTGTTTGGGACTAAGTGTCACTATTGTTATACCACACAAAACTGATTTTTATGTTTTGGAGGAAAGATTATTTTTGAAACCTGCATTACAAATTAAAAGTACAAAATATGATCACATATTAGAATTTTTGGTTTGAAACTGTGCTTTGTTATAGTGAAGATCTTCATCTTTGGAAAACCATTTCTGTAAAATTGTATTTTGCAACTTCAGCAGATTTGTGGTCTTTTCCTTTTATTCATGATTCTAGGGAAAGCTTTAGATATGGAGAAATTGTTTAATATTTGCGGCTCTGATAATCAGCACGCTATATTTTCCCAACAACATGAGGATACAGAAATCAATTATCCCATCACAATATGGAGGCGATTCAGTTGTATTTTGTAGGCGGTGATAATTAATGGGCGTCCAACGGAGCAATTCAGTTGTTACTCGTGTTCATGTGGAACAAGGGAAAAACTGTTTTTGCCAACCTCCCCCTAATTTTCCTAACCAACATACATTCGCTAGGGCAAAGCGGATCCTATAGATCCCAACTAATACTAATCTGAATGCAGCCGCTGCAGTTTACACAGCAGGATGACTCCATCAGAATAGAGCACTGCACACTGTTTTTTACAACATTTTTTGATATCAAATCTAGTTTAACCTCTTAGTTCCTGGAAGCCCGTCAAGCAGCCTCCTACAGAAGAGCACTGGGAAAATAATCAGTGTATGTTGTAGCAGCTTAGTGCCAGTTCCTGTAAAACAAGCTGTGTATATTTCTTGTCTGGTCTTGTTAGCTGAGATCTCTCTGTGTAGAACTGGGAAAGAAGCAGCATTGTTAGTCATAGTTTGGGAAAGCAAATTATATGTTTGCTGTTCTCAGTCTATAATAAAACATTGGGTTCTATACAAGTAGAGTTTTCTCCATATGTTCTTTCTCACCACATGCCTGACGATCTCTGGCGTAAAGTGTAGCGGCATTTCTCCTCTTTTTGTGTTTATCCTCAAAACTGAAGTGGCTGTAGCTCCTTTAGACCTTTTATCACTCATAAAGAAATACCCACCCTCAGGTGTTAACTTATGTGATCATGTTGTTTTATCTATATTTGGACCACACTTAGATGAAAGCGTGTGTTATTGACTTTTGACTTCATCTAATGAATAAAATGATGGAGAATCCCAAGGCCTAATAGGGCGTGTATGATGTGTTGGATGTAAACAGGTTAATCAGAACCACCTGGTTTGTGTAAAACTGACTTATCCTCTCAAAATGGTATCTTGTGCTTCCACTAGTTTAAGAGCTGACACTCATAAGAAGTCTGGTGGCGGGTGAGTGTGGTCTCGATGTGATTGGCTCTGTAATATTTGGGGAGTGGTATTAGTATGTAATTAATGAGGAGTGAGTTTGTGAAAACTCAGGATAGTCTCAGTGCTACCAATGGACACATACTTCAAGTGTATACCCTTTATCAGTATGCTCAGTTTTACCGCTTACCTGGACCCCCACTACACACACAGAAATAAGTGTCATTGCTGCTTCATACATTTGCTCCAGTGTCCTTTCTAATCAAAGAAATGGAACCATTGTTTTAGGAGCAAATTGGGCAATAAATTAATTGGGCTCACTGCCTATTTATGACTTCATCTCTACGATCGTGATGCCGGGCGCCGGTCTCCCGGCGCCGGGGAAATGCGGGCGTCTACATCTAGACGCCCGGCATTTCACCCATGCCGGGATAAGACAGTCGGGAAGCCGGCTGCCGGTATATAGGCAGTCGGCTTCCCGATTGCTTCCCGGCATCTCAATAGCCGCCGGTGCAAATCCTGAAGCCGGAACCCCGAACAATGCACATCCCGACAGAGGAGATAAGTACCCTAACCCTCCCTTAGTGGTGAATAATCCTAACCTTCCCCGCAAGTGCCTAACCTCCCCCTGGGGCTGCCTAACTCTAACCCTCTTTCTCGCACCCTAAACCTAACCCCCCTGGTGGGGCGCATAACCCTATCCCCCTTCCCTGTGGCTAAACCTACCCCCCTCCCCCCCCCTCCAAAACCTGGGGACAGTGCTGTGATATCATTCAGGATAGCGGCGTCTGCATTTTGCCGGAGGCTGGGATTCCGGCGTTGGTATATCGGCGGCCAGGACCCCGTCCGCCGCATTTTAACTACATCCCCCTCCTAACATCATGATCGAGACTGAATTTTCCCATTCGGCCCAGAAGTTGGGACATATGATCCATAAATTTTTCTCTGAGCAGCGGTGAACAAACGCGGCATGTACCTGCCGCTTGTACGCAATGTGCGCCAATGAAAATGTGATGGAGAGTGACGTGGCCATGGACTCATTCATGTAATGACACACACCCCTGGCACCCTCCAGGCACAGAATAAGTTTGGAGGTATTATTATATCCATATTAAATATTTTCCTAATTATCGTGAGTGGCCATAACCTTCTCTTGTGGAATAGAAGAGTCAGACAAATCTAAGCCATCTTGAGGTATCTTTTATGGAGCTAGAGAGATGTATCCATCGAGACCTCTAGAATGAGGGCCTGATTCAGCAAGGAACGCAAGTGTAGGCACGCACTCGGCTGCTGCATGTATATGCTAATCAATGCATACACATGGCAACCGTAGCGTAAGATGCTGACGCTCAGCACTACACATTGCCGCCCAGCGGCAACATCGGTAACATCAAGAACCATACGCACAATAGAGGTTGACTTGTTATCGTGCAGGATTTTGGCCACCTCTTGCATTCATCGAGTCGTCTGGCTGCGTATGCCGCTGCACTGCCTTAATTATGCACGCACCTGTAACGGCGTCCCGATGCACAGGCACACCTGCGTTTGCCCGACCACCCCCCCGTCACCACCCATAAACTGTGCTTCCTGTCAATCAATATCGGAAGGGTCTGCGTACACTTACCCTCTCGCACTGGCTAGTTCGCGCACGCACAGTGTGAAATCATTGGCTGAGTGCCTGCATTCTCTCACTTGCGTTCCTTGCTGAATCAGGCCTAAGTGAGATTGCTAGATGCCGGCTGTGAATTTGCTGCTACCACAGCTTCCTTAGCTTGGTGGATTAAACAAGGAGGGATCTCTCAGTAATTGACCTTAGTTTTATATTGTGTATCATTTATTCATATCGCTTAGAATAAAAATACAATAATTTAATACACCGATTTGTGTCTGAGAGAGAGTTTAATGGCCTGGTTCAGTTTAAGCATACAATGCTAACCTTCAGATTTATGTATTTGATGCAGTATTGCATCTACATTACACAGCAGTCATTTTGTTGCACAACTGCACATGAGCAACCTGTGTGACCCTGTTACGCCGACTGCAGGGTTGTCTGTTGTGAACAAATTATTAGTTGTTATGGGCAATTGGGACCATTTTCCCTGTTGCTATTTGTGAGTTTGTGTTGTCATTTTCTTAGTATAAGTTGTACTATTTCATTTTAAAATGTTAAATATTTCACTCTGGCATTGATGAATATTAGCGGACCCTGTAACGTAAAAAAACGTTGACTTGTCACATACATAGGATCCCATGTTGTGGGCGTAATTGTATAACAGGTAGCTATCCAGTCCATGTTATAAGAGAGAGGAAGATCTGTGCAGAACACTGTTGTCTTGTGCTGAGTTTATATTATTATCAGCAGATCATGCAGAGTCAGTCATCACAATGTCACCTATATACATAGAACTTTGAATGGTACTATAACAGAATGTCTTACTGTTGTGTCTCGTTACAGGAGCCTAATTACTGGATACAAGTCCATCGCTTGGAGCACGGTGATGGGGGCATTCTGGACCTTGATGACATTCTTTGTGACGTGGCTGATGACAAAGACAGAGTAAGTGTTATATAAACACTGGAGATTCTATTTTGGACCATTGTTATATCTACACTCTTTATTATTTAGCTGCAATGTTGATATTAGACTTGATGTTCCATTACCGACGATATGCAACTTTGTATGAAGTGGGCACAAGCATTGACAATTTCCAAAGTTTAACCTCTATATTTAAAAGGTTTGTGTAAAATGTAAGGACATTGTAGCTGAGTGCGGTAATGAAGCTGCTGGAGTTTGGATTGGGTGATTGTTTCCATGTCCGAGAATTTTGTTTTTGGGTCAAAAATCCAAAGCTCTCAGCATTTCATTTGGTACTACAGGTTGAGTCTCCCATATCCAAATATTCCGAAATACGGAATATTCCGAATTACGGAATAATTTTGGCATGACTGAGATAATAAAACCTTTGATTTTTGATGGTTCAATGTACACAAACTTTGTCTAAGGCACAAATTATTAAAAATATGGTATAAAATTACATTCAGGCTGTGTGTATAGGGTGTAAATGAAACATAAATTTATTTCATGTATGTACACAAATTTTGCTTGAGCCACAAAATTATTGAAAATATTGTTTAAAATGAGCTGCAGGCTATGTGTATAAGGTGCATATAACACATATATGCATTCTGTGTGTATATTGGGGTCCCCTTCCTAAGATATTTCATTATGATATGCAATTATTCCAAAATACGGACTATTCCGTTATCCAAAATACCCCTGGTCCCAAGCATTTTGGATATGCGAGACTCAACCTGTATATGTCAGGATTAAAGTGAGGATTGTATATTGCATTAATCATTGCTTGGTTCTTCTTTGTGTGCTCATGGATTGTGGAACAGCTCTGTGTGTATAACTGGGAAACTTGGACTAGTTTATTCAGATTTCACACAAATAATTTGCAAGTAGATCCAAAGCTACGGTAACAGAAAGAAGGTTTACTGTATGAGGGCTCATTTACCCACAAGTTGTGCATTTTAGTAGTGTTTTTTAAATGTTTTTTCTATGGGCAAAGTACTTAGTTTTGTAGGAACACTTATTTGCCATATCATGCTTAGGCATCCTGCCTGTGAGATGCTATTTTGCACCGACATGCTGCAATGGAATGCCACCCAACTGCAGTAGGTGTGCATAGCTGACCGACCTCTTCTCCGTGCAGAAGTGGTGCTACCACTGCGATACAATATTAGGTCATTGGTTTAGGCTTTCCTTTTGTTGCAAGACAAGATATGATGGGACTTGTAGCTTAATAGCCCTAGCATCTACAATGCCTACCTCTGCTGTACACTGAATGATTCTACTAGATGATCTTATGGTGCCATTTTAAACCTTTTTTTTTTTTTTTTTTTTAATGCCGACTGGGAGCAGAACGTTACAATTCCTGTATGATCTATGGCAAGGTTTCTTTCTGTGTAACTTAATCCTGATGTGCTTGTGAAACTTCATACATTCCTTAAGCAGTGTCTTCGCTGTGTGCAATGCGGCTTCAAGAATCCTCACATGACAACTGCCACAGGCCTAATGAAAACATGCCAACACCATACATTCAGGATAGCAGGTGGTCGTGCTTTTTTTTTTTTTTTTTAAAGGGGACATTTACATTGTCACTGTGTCTGGGGTCCTCTGACTGCTCATCATATATAGCAAACCAGTGTCTTAGATCTGAGCATAAAGAGCGCTTGTTACCTTTGCTTGTACGTCTTTGATGTGTCCTAGGCACAGTAGTCATTCTCCCAGGCAATTACATGTCCTGATAGACTTGAAATAAGTACAAAATCTTCTTTATTGCATTTCGCAAGACTTGAAGTGCAGGATCTTAAAGATGGCTGTTGCTGGCATGAGTCAGTATCTGCAGTGTGTGCATTTTGTCATCTCTGTGACATTGTCCAGCAGTTCCTAGATAATCAGTTGATTATGCACTAGAGAATCACGGGTTGGGTACGGGATCCTGGTGGTTGACATGCCGGTGGTTAGAATACCGACTGCGGCATCTCTACTATCAGAATCCTGACCCAATTAGGTAACTGTCCTAACCCTAATCCCTAACCTTCCCCCTAACCTTTCCCGCACACTAACCCTCCTCGTAGTGCCTAACCCTCCCCCTAACCCTAATACTTACCTCAGGATGCTGGTGGTGGGGATTCTGAGCCTCGGCATCCTGACCGCCGAGGCTCAGAATCCCCACCAGAGTCACCTGTGTATTCTCCTGGAGCTGCTGCAGATCAGTCATTTCAAGTTGTTTTTTAAAGTGTGAAGCATAGTTTGTTTTTTATATATAAAAAGTTCAACTTCGGGGTAGACGTTTAAGACTGGATCTGTGCCCCCCTGAAAAAAGGTCAAAATATTGCAGTTTTCTACCAAATGCCGTCTTTGCCACGTGTGCTCCTGAGATCGACTGTCACCATTTTGAGGTATTCTGACTTATAAAATATTATTTTCCAGGAGGTAGGGATGGACATCGGAAGCCCACCATCAAATGCAAAAGGATTCAGACACCGGCCTAGATGATTTTAAGCCATCAAAGCTTGAAAGCTCCTCATTGCATATGCGCATTAGTCTTCCAAACACTGCTCTCGTTAGTGATCGATGTGGTCTGTCAAATAGGAAACTGCTGCCATATAAACTGCCCTTTTGCAAGACTCAGGAGGGTGCGAGAAGAAATCCTTTAGTTAGCCTAAAAGCGCGCTGAATTGAATGATCCAGGAACTCCTTCCTGGTGCTATCAACAGAAATCTTAATTGAACCTGCCCCATAGTTAGTAACTGGACACCAAATATTCTGTTTTTGTATTTTTTATTTCATTAGTCCGTTCTGACTGGCATTGTGCGTAAGAGATACCCACTTTGGGTAACTGTCATGTTAGTTCACTAACTGATGCATTTATTTCACATTTTGGAATGAGCCTTATTGCAGAACTATGGAAAAAGCTAGCTTGGCCAAGTGAAAGTTTGATGTGCTTTCCTTTCTATATTTTTATTAGGATTACATTTCTTTTTTGCTTTTATTCAAAACATATATTCTTTATTTTTTAGTTTCTTAAAGTATCTGGAAATAAAACAAGGTTTGCAGACAGTCTTTCATGCCATGCTTATGATTTGTGGTCATGATACTATAAATTACTTGCTAGTATTTGCTGTTTACAGTATCGGTTTCCAGCTAGCTGCTACTGCGCTGTGTGTCAGGAAGGACACTCCCACCCAGGAATAGACCGTCTCCAGTTGATAGATATCTGACCCTGCTATGTGCAGCCAAGTGGAAAGTGTAGACTGTCAATGGTATGGGTGAAAGTGGAAATGGTATTTCATGGACTCCTTGCCAGGGAGAAGAATAAGGACAATAAACTAGATGTTTAGGATTAATTTCAGTGTAAATTATTAAAATGAATCTAATCTCTGTTAAGTTGAGTTAATCAAAAAGTTATGCTGTGCTGAAAGCTGCAGACGGAGTAATGGTTAGCATTACTGCCTCACAGCACTGAGGTTGTGAGTTCGATTCCCACCTGTGTAAGGTACTTCGATTTCTTCCCACACTTCAAAATTATACTGGTAGGTTAATTGGCTCACAAAAAAATTAACCCTAGTGTTTGTGTGTGGGCATGTGATAGGGAGCATAGGGCCGGATTCAGACCCGGACCTAAGCTGCGTTCGCTCGCTCTGAGCGATGGTCGCACAAGTGCGCATGCGTATAAGTCGCAGTGCGCCTGCACAAACAAGCGTCTGCGATGTGAAATCGTCCGCTCGTAGTACACAGCCTGGCCGCTACTTTGAGTGATAGTACGGTTTGTGGATGGTAACAGGGGAAGGTCCTTGGGAACGAGGGAGTGGTGTTGCAAACGCAGGCGTGCCCGACCGTCAGGACGGAGTTTAATGGGTGTGCATAATTAGCAAAGTAGAGTAATTGAACATGTGACTTGGATGATTTTTCCATGACCTGCTCGCACTGCTTGCGGGAGCCTAGGTCTTCCTTAAGTGCTGCGAACAGCTCCCGATGGTCCCGATTAACAATGACGTTTGTTGCAAGTGGCAAGGGGGCGTCTTTAAACAGTTGCGAGCGCAATAATCCCTCGCCCGCTAAGACATAGAGGCGTCCTTACACCGCAAAGAGCGAGCGCATGTTTTGCATAGACGGCCCCTTTTTGAGAGCGAGCAGCCGCAAAATAGCGACCGAGTCTGAATCAGGCCCATGGATTGTAAGCTCTGCTGTGGCAGGGGCTGATGTGAATGGCCAAATATTCTCTGTAAAGCGCTGCAGAATGTGTGTGCGCTATATAGATAACTGGTAATAAAATAATACATTAAATAAAGACAGAATGAACGATAAAGTATAAGTGGCACCTTAACACATATAATAATAAACAGTTCATGTTTATAGGCTGTTTATAGAGCTGATTTAGTGATAACCAGGCAGTGCCGATAATGTCCATTAGGCTCAGATGGGATGGTTCCGGTAAACATGGGTTGGTCTGTCCTTAAGGCTATCCCTACCTTGTGTTCTGGTGGGTGATGATTGATATTCAGCTTCTGTTCTTTTGTTCCCTGGCCGGAGCCAGAACGGGTGAGTATACTGTACCACTCGCGTAGCTTGTAGTGGCCACAGAATCACAGCGAGGAGAGGCGGAGACGTGTTCTGTCCCGTGACTCGTGGTGGTAGAAACTTTTGCTGAAATGGCGGTGATCGGATAACTTCTGAAGAACTAACTGTTTTGATCCCTGGTCCTGGAGTGGTAGAGCCTATACTAACTGTTGTACTGTGTGAGTGACTGTTGCTGCTGCTGCAGGACCGAGGGCTGCGCTATGATTGGCTCTCTGACACCGTAAGAGCCAATCAGAGATAGCAATGTGCCCTGGAGCTTAGCAGCAGCCTAGAGAGGTGAGGGAGCCAGGGTTGAGCAGGATCACATTGAGGCAGACAGAACGTGAGAGACAGCCTCTAACGAACCCTTGAAGATGCCCTGATGCAGACACAGTAGCCAGGTAGGAGCCAGGGTAGACATGGCTATCAGGAATAAAAAAAATAAAAAACTATGGGAAAACCATCAAATGCTTTCCTTTCAGTGGTGGCAAATATCGGAACACCACCATCAAATGGTTAAAAATAAGTGTTTAGTAGCTATCGGATTCCGATGTCCATCCCTACGTTGAACCTGCAGGTGGACTCTGGCCACCACTCCTCCACCGTGAAGTGCTCATCCAGCATGATGTTCCCGCTCAGCCACATGCCCTCGGTGAACAGGAGGCACCTCCCATGGAAGTCAGTGCTGTTCTCGGACAGGGGTACCACAGCGAGAAAGCCCAGGAAATACATGGTACGTTGTGCAAAGAGGACATTGCTCATCGCCATTTTCAGCAGTTGGGGAGGGGTTGCGCATGGAGGCTGCGAAAATATGCACAGGTGCCCCAGCCGGGACATAATGCAGGTATTGCTTATAGTAGCTGCAATACAAATCTGTCATCCATGATCCTCCTGCCCTTCCCAGCACACCAGAGGCCAGGCCCCAGCCAGCTGCAGAGCTGGGGGTTGTGATGACACTGGTTAGAGAAGCAGGGGGCAGGCGTGAGAAAGCAGGTGGTCGTGGTGAGATGCAAGGGACTGTGCTGACATGCTGTAGGTTATCATGAGATGCAGGAGGCTGTGGCAAGGTGAAATTGCTCCTGTTGGAAGCCAGGGTGGGTCACTAGTACTATATATATATATATATATATATATATATATATATATATATATATATATATATATATATATATATATATATAGACCATGCTTTTGGCTCTTTAATGGGATCCTAACATACTTTGTTATGAACGTTGCATATATTTAAAAAATAAAATTGTAACCAAAAATCTCAGTGATTATTTGAGTGTAATGGATTAAAACAGGTAAAACTAATTTTCATTGGTAAATTTTGTAATTGCCTTTTTTTTTGTACATTTGTGCCTTTTAATAAAATAATGGGGGCGATTTCAACCCCTGTGAGTGATGGGTTCCCGACAGAGCAATTCAATTGTTGCTCCGTTTGGGCGCGAATACAGCATGTGGTCACATTTCTGTTCACACCCTCCTGAGGTAGCGATTAGTAATGTGCGAAAAGTCCTGGTATTGGACGCCCAAACTGCTGTTTTTGTGCGCTAACCAAGACTTAAGAGGAGTTAGTTGTTTTAAGCGGCTAATCCCGTTCTTTTTGGGCGCGACGTGCAACAAAGCATGGGCGCTTAAAAACAATAGAATATTGCCCCCATATCTCTCATCATTAGACACGAGATCGGGCGTAATAAAACTATTTAATTCCCCCCGCTGATAGCATTTCCAACACTGATCACTTGGCACAAGCTTCAACATATACTAAATATTTTGCTTTCAACTTTGCTGCCACCTAGTGGAGTACAAATGTATTTCTGTTGGCTATGTCCAGGTATTAGTATGATTACCATTAATCTGTTTACTGTGCAGATTTATTACTCAGCATTTTACTGAGAAAATGTATTAATTTACATCTCTCCATGCTCCAGTAGAGCTTACAGTCTAAATTCTCTAACATGGGCAAGATTGGACACAAGCATAGTACATTCAGGCTGAGCACTCACCTCCAACAGTCTTAACAGTTTTAGTTTTGGGTGTAAGTGGTGGACAGTACTTTTATTATATCTTCTTTGCCTTTGCAAAACAATAGACTAAAGGACAGTTTACCATGCGGGACTATAAAAAAGGTTCACAGTATTTTAGTGTTTAGCTGAATTCAAGAACGTTGAGTGCAGTGTCTTAAAAGTTTGCAAGGTCTTAAATAAAAATGATTACATAATGTCATTAAACCTTAAGCACAGGCTGATTACTATTAAAGGATTCCAATAATATATACACATGTACATGCAAAACATGTGCTTCGTAGAACTTTGCATTATGATTCAGGAGAGTAAATGTATTCTAAGCCTCTCTATGCATTATATTTACTAAGAATCGTGTTTTGTCGTGAAAAAAACATGCTGGGCATTGCTCAGACACTCGAATTTACAGGTTGGGTATGAGATGCCGGCGCTCTGTAATCTGGCGGCCAAACTCTCGACGCCGACATCCCAACAGGGTTTAGGATACAGACACTTGTCGGTAAGTATCCTAACCCCTACCCCTCCCTCCCTGCACCCTAATCCTAACCTCCCCCCAGTGCCTGTATCTAACCCTAATCCTCCCCTCTGGTGCCTAACCCTCCCCCTAGTGCCTAACCCCACTATTTACCGTTGGGGTGCCGGGATTCTGACTGGTGCTTGGATCCCTGCATTGGTATTCTGAGCGCTGGCATCCCGACAGCCAGGATTTCAACTACATACCGAATTTACAGAGTATCATGTTTGCCTGTCTATTTTTTTTCAATAGTTTTACTGATCCTGTTTTATTGTGTGCAAATTCAGTCGCTTTTGCCCCTTCTGAATAGACTCCTCTGTCCAGTGCTTGTGTGTTACCGGTTAAATAAAGGGTTAAAAATCAGAAAAAAACATATAAAAAAATTGCGTGCGGTCCTCCCCCCAAAAGCATAATCAGCCCCTGATCTCTGAGCCCATTCTGTTACAGGAATATTGGAGGTAAAACCGGCGTACGGTTCCCCCTATTTTTCAGCGTATGTGGGACAACACATGGGTCCTCATGCCAAAGCATTATCCAGCCCCAAACTGGTCAGCCCAAGGCTGGCAATCCTCAGAAAGTGGGGACACCAAAAAAAAATGGGGTCCCCTTCCTCCCGGGGATCAACCAACCTTGTTGTTGTGTTTTGCTGTCTTTTTCAGTGCGGAATCGTGTTTTTGAAAGCATGTTTGCCTTTTGTAAATCTCTGCGTTGCAATAGTAGGGAAAACTCGCACGAGAATGCAATCTCGGCCAGACACGAATATACCACTATTTCTATCACTTGTATATCTGTGTGTACCTGAGTATGTATATGAACCACAACAGAACTTGGAATGAACACAGCTGCGGCCACTACATTGTAGCACTTCATATACAGATTCAGAGACCCAGTCGCCCCCAGATATACAGATTCAGAGACCAAGTCGCCCCCAGATATACAGATTCAGAGACCCATTCGCCCCCAGATATACAGATTCAGAGACCCAGTCGCCCCCAGATATACAGATTCAGAGACCCAGTCGCCCCCAGATATACAGATTCAGAGACCTAGTCTTCCCCAGATATACAAGTGTCGCATATCAAGTAAATCATCTTAGCCTGCTGGGGCGTACTAGTCACATTACATTGTGACTTAGATGCATTTTCGCCCAAAAAAAAGATGCCCGGTGCTAGCAGAGTCTCACCTGGCACCCCTAGATGGGCTTTTTAGCATGACTGCAGCAAAGATGTATAAGGACACATCTGTAAACCTGACTGGAAAACCTTATTTTGCTTTCCGGCGGTTGATTTGAATTATTTTGAGTGTCGTCTAAAGTATTGGAAGCTATTGAATTGTTTGCGCCACCAGCCCCACGCTGGCCCAATGGGCGCTGTTTTGCGCCCAAAATGCACACAATTAGTCGCGCAAAGCGGCTTCTCCTGTACAAAGTGTTAAGGCGCCCAAAAGACGGGCACGCTGCAATTATGGTGCCCAAAAGCCCTCCTGTGTGCTGATTTTCTGCTTGCACCTCAGGTGGCTGCGGGCAGAAATTCGCTATTAGTAATGGACACCAATACAATTGAATAGCTCCCAGTCACTTTAGACTGGAGCTATGGGTGCCCAAAACAAATGAACCCCCTTTTTCATGTCCCTTAATGTTGGGAGTAAAAAAAAATAGAAGCAAGATTTTTCTACCGTAGTTACCGGAAATGTGTGTAGCCATACGGCTCTGGAGGCCATATCTCCATAAAGATATTAATACATTAGAGACTGTGCAAAGAAGGACAACTAAAATGGTGCAAGGTCTATACCACAAAACGTACCAGGAAAGACTAAAATATCTTAATATGTTTAGTTTGGAGCAGAGAAGGGAAAAGGGGGACATGATAGAAATGTTCAAATATATAAAGGGTTTTATATATACATTCTTCAAAGAAAGAGAAGTATTAGAACCAGAGGACATGTTCTGAAACTGGAGGGTGGTAGGTTCAGGGGAAATTTGAGGAAAAATTACTTCACAGAAAGGGTAGTGGATAAGTGGAATAGCCTCCCATCAGAGGTGGTAGAGGCTAAGACAGAAGAACAATTTAAACATGCATGGGATAGAGATAAGGATACCCTTCAGAAGAAGTAAGGATCAATAAGGGTTGAGGTAACAATATGTTTAATAAATGGGGCAGACTAGATGGGCCAAGTGGTTCTTATCTGCCGTCAAATTCTATGTTTCTAATTGAATCGGCCCTACAATGTAAATTGCTAAATTATTTGTGCCCATGTAAGGTTGGGACAAAACTTAGGAGCTCATTTAGACTCGCTCGCTAGATGCAAATCCAGCGCACGCCCAGCAAGGCAGGCGATCGCACGGCAAGGCATTAGCACGCCCACTATGTCTTGGTGTGCGATCACTTAGTGTATGCAGATGCCCATCAGCCATTCATATGACGCCCACTTGCGCACGTCATCTCCTGGAAGTGCATGAAAACATTGGTATATCGAACACCATCGGATGCGATCACAGTGCTTGAGGTTGACTATACCCAGCTGCATGCACTGCGATCACTTCAGTGTGATATTCCACCAAGTGACGTGTACTATGACACTGCCTTTTAATTATGCACGCCTCTGAAACGGCGTTGGAACACTCAGGCAGGCCTGCGTTCGCACCTCCACTCCCCTGTTTCTAGTGGCCTGTCACCACCCACAATGGCTTCTCCTGAGTGAACGCTTCTCAATCTCACGCACTGGTTCACGCACGCACATTGAGATGTATGCGCAGATTGCAACTATCGGTCAGCTACGAGCGATCGCATCCTAGCCAGCTGGTCTGAATCAGCTCCTTAGTGCACACAATTGAATATTTCACCTTTAAAATGCCAGGGAATTTTCTGTTTTTTGCGGTTGTGTTTAAAGTACGTGTAAATGCTTCAGTGTTTCAAATGTGTGTTCTATTTGATTACAATTATGTATAATAACTCCTTTTAGTGTGGTGCCACACTGGCACTTCCCAATCCACACTTACTGCGTAACTCTAATTGGTTCAAACTGAAGTAATTAATTTCTGTGACTAAAAACTAAGAGGATGTCATGAAGGCTTACGTAGCTCCAATACGGTCAGCAACGTACTGGGGCAGTGTTCAAAGGGCTTAATAAACCCCTTTCTACATTATATACACACAAACGCTGTCACAGTAAGCATGTTAAGTGCACATAGGGCCTGATTCATTAAGGATCGCAACTGCTAAAGCGTACGCAGACAGACTATTTTTGCTTACTGCGTATGCATCACAGTGCGTGCGCGCGAAGGCTCTGCTGCGATCACATTGCGATTACCCAGAGCATGGAGAGCCAGCGCAGAATGATTGACAGGCACTGAGTGTTTTGGGGTAGTGTCTTAGTCGGAGAAACGCAGCCGTGCCTATTAATTTGCATGCCGTTGCTTGGGTGTGCATACATTATTCTGTGTGATTGCATACACAGCCTGAGTACTTGCTGTGTGCAACTAGGTTAGTAATTTCTAAGTAAGGTCAGGGCTACTGTAATTGTGCGTGAGGGGCCAATGGTACTCGAAGTTACCGATGTTTATCGAGGTTTGCAAGGTATTACGGATGTTAGATAGCAGAAGTGGGAGGCAGTGGGCGTCTCTATGCCTGCAGTGGACCGCATTGCTGACCTGCTTACGATTACGGAGCTGTGATCGCATTAGCGATCCTTAATGAATCAGGCCAATAAGTCCTGATTTTTGGAATGCACTTGTGCTTTTCCAGCTGCGATGATAATGCTATAGATGTGGGCATGAGCACTTCTGAGGCTGGTGTGACACCACTCTTAAGGTCTGTGTAACAAAGCAATATAAACGTATTCTAGTCCTGCTGTGTTTTTCTTTTTTCTATTTTTTTTATCGAGCTGTACAGATTTTCATATATTTTTTTTTTAATATATTTCTGCAAAATTCTTAAAAATAGCTCTTAACGCTATTTGCTGTGACTGTGTTTTCGGCAAAGTGTCAGGCGGTTCTGTACTGATGAATAGCTGATTATTTTTTACTTTGAATTTCTATGAAGCTGGATCTCTTACATAGTGCTCTAGGGCAATTATTATAATCTGGATCCATTACAGTATTGTTATTTGGTCGCAGACCAAAAGACTTCTCTTCTTGACTTCAAAGCTTATACATTCACTTTCTTGAGAGAATAATTATGTGGAGAATACGAACGTTCCTGAAAGTGTGTAGTTACTAATATTTTCACTAGATGGAGTCCCAAGCTTTATTTTAACGTGTGCAGATCAACTAAATCCAGAGCTGCTCTAGTTTTTTGTCTGTGTTCTGTTTATTTTTTGGTATTATAATGCAATTGCATACTTATGTCCCACGCAATGCCCATCCCTGTGTTGATTATATGAAACCCTTCTTGGTCTTCATATTTTTGTTTTCTAGTCTCAGATTTTTAAAATAATAATTCCTTCCTTATGATGGAATGTTGATGGTATTATTTTATATAATAAAGTGTTATCCACCATCTACACACGCAGAAGAGGCATGAGGCACAATATACAAAAGTCTGGTGTGTGTGTTAATCATCTCCTATTTAAATGCAATAGGAAACTTAAATGTACTGTTCCTAGTTGCGTCTGGGCCGAATTCAATTAGTCCTGTTAATTTAAAAGGGGTGAAAAAAGGTGGTAGCCTCAGGATTTAACACTTGGGGCTAATTGATGGCAGACTCACCCGAGCCCCCTTTTTAACACCCGTTAAATTAATATGTTAATGGGTGTTAACACATCTGTGATAAGTTCACGGACTTACGTGTTAACAGTGTTGCGGCACCCGTTAACACGCTCTTTAACCGGGATATCTCTTCTGGTCTGATTAGACCCGCAAAAAAATCTCTAACTGCAGCCTGCGGGCAGCCTTCAGGGCTAATTGGATCCTTTTGGGGGGTCAATTACTCCGTGGTAAAATACAGTGGCTAATTGAATTCCCCCCTATGTATGTGAAACAACATGTGAGGTACAATATTATTAACATATAGCCGACATAGTCTAATACCATCCTATCATTAAGCATCATTTTATGCCCTTGTTTTGTGAAAAAGCCCTTCAAAGCCAGCATAGAGATCTTATGTAGCCATTTAAATGTAAACTATTGTAATTAAAATAAAATATTGTGTAAAAAAATTATGTTGCCAGCTACAATTTACTAGTCTAGGTTATATACAGCTTTTCCTTAAAATTTCCCGTTAAAAGCAGAGAACACCTATGTAGTTGTGTATGTCACCTGTGCCAGTGTGTACAGCGGTGCTGCTAGCCGTGTCAATGACCCCAATGATGGTAGCAAATCATGAAGGCTCCTCCCAAGCTAACCGTTGGTGGGGCAAGGGCCCATACTTGGATCGGAGGAGTTTGTTCTGACTTCACGATCAGTAGGATTAAAAGAACCCAGTTAGATGGGTACATCGGTACCCACCGGAAAATGGGGTGGGTAGGATTACCTACACCGATGACAACATTTGGATATTATGTTTACAATTGCTTTTATTGGGCCACCAACTGATAAATAATTTTTTTACCTTTTTCCCGCCAGTTACTGTGTGTTTTATTTTCTTGGCTTTGGAGGCAGTTAACTGAAATGAAGTATAAGATGTAGCTATGACATAGACACAAAAGAGAAGCCCTCATACTTAATCGGCTTATCTGTGCCGCTGCCTCTGTTGCAGTTGTTGCTAAGGTATTTACTTATCCACTAACCTACCTATTAAATTGCAGTAACAGTTTAGCTATGAGCCTTCTGCAGTTTGTTTGACATAAAACTTAAATGCTACTCACTTAACTGTTACAGGCAATACTCCACCTGGTTCTTAAAGGCAACCGTAAAATAATTACACACCCTAGTCTGGATTTTTTGTTATTATTATTCGAAGAGACGACGGGGGTTGGAGGACTGGGAGAAGATATGGGTTTTGCAAACAGCACTGTAGGTCGAGAGCATACATTTGAAAATTAGAAAGTTCACATTAGAGCACGATTTCCTCCACTGACTCTCAATGGTTTGAGAACACTTTTTCAGCCATCTGGTGCGTCAAAGTTTGAGGTTTGCTGCTCGGGCAATCACTACTCCCCTTTCCAGATCCAGAGTCTAGAGCAGAAGTAAGGGAGACATTGTTTAGGGCAAGGGTGGGGAACCTTTTTTCTTTCGAGGGCCATTTTGTAATATATAACATTATTCGCGGGCCTGGTGCAGCCCACGCCCCCTCCGTGTAACATCCCACAGGGACGGGGCCACAATCACCAGTGATTACAGCAATGCCTGGAGCATCCTGAGGATGCTTTGGGGAGCTGTAAGGGCAGCGGTGTGACACCCTAAAGCGCTCCAGGCAACACTGCTGCATAGATTCTGGCTGCAGGTGCCATTCTAGGCACCCTGCTAGCTAGCAGAAAAATACTAAGACGCCAGACCAAATGATTCTGCGGGCCTTATACGGCACCCAGGCCTGAGATTCCCCATCCCTGGTTTAGGGAAACAGCTTGTTCAGAGCAGGAGGAGACAATGGGGGAAAGAATTGAGTCAAGAAGGTAGGATAAGGACGTAGTGTCAATAACCTCAAGGTTACGCTTGGTGATGGCAAATAATAGACTTGACAAACGCTTAGGTATCTAATTGGCTATATCATGCTCTGTTGTGCACATTAGAGTGGTCCCAACTCTACAATATGGGTAAGAAACAAAAATAGAGAAATTTGTGAAGCTCAAACAGGGCAATGATTAACAGCATTATATTGTCAGATTATATTGTATTATATTTTGTCAGTTATGCAAATGTGCAATATGTGTATATTTGAGAATAGTACAACATTATTCTGTTATCATTGCCCTGTCTGAGTGCTGCAGATTTCTGTTTTTTGTTTCTTACACTTGGTGATGGTAACCTTTGGAGGCAGAGCTGGAAGAGGAGTGAAGCGTAAGTAAAAAAAATAGAAGATGATCGTCGAAGAGAGGAAATGCAGAAACTATATATAATAATTTCACGTAGGTAGTTTTGCGTTTAACATGTTTTAATCATCCACTAATTCTTAGTCTGTGTAAGCTTTTAATCATGTTGGTATATATGTTTATTGCGCAGAATGTTATCATTATCCCAGCAGAGATTTTAAATGCTCAACTTATACTGTCTTTATATATTGGCAGAGTCAATCCATCTACTGCTTGGAATTTCAGTCCTAAAAATGTCATGTCTGGCTTTAAATAAAAAAATATATGCTTCCAAAATAATTTTAACAGCTGTTTGGCACTTTTAAAGTCATTGCCTCTTCAAATGAGACTTGTTTTTATGTTCAAAATAATTTTGCACGTGACACTAATAAACATCTTAATTTTATGCTCATGATGTCTCAACGATGTCCTTAATGAAGTGATAGGCTGCAGTCTATTATTTATTTTTATAGCACCTCCAATTCTACAGCGCTGTACAGAGAATGTGGGGTACACGTAGCAGTCTGTGGGTTGCAGGCAGCTGCAATTTTTAAAAGGCAAAAGCATGTTGGTTTTGATAAAAATAAAGTAAAAAATAATGGGGCTTTAAATCCAGTTGCTAAACCACCGGTATCTCGTTAGTGCCTGCAACTCGCAGTCTATTACATATACCGCTATATATGTCATTCATATCGGTCCTTGCTCCATTGGTGCTTAGTCTATATTCTCTAGCATACAAGTGTATACAACTAGTGCTCATTTTGTCAGAATCCAATTTACCTGTCAGTATGTTTTTGGAGTATGGGAGGATAATGGAACATCCGGATGAAAACACATAAATGGGGAGAACGTACAAATTCGGAATAAATGGGCCATGTTCGGTAATTGAACTCATAACTGTAGTCCTGAGAGGCAGTAACGCTAACCACTATGGATATCTATTCACAGCACAAAATGATATCTCGGCACACTTGACCAGTAACAATTTTGTTTTAGACTTTGGTGTTTACTTTTATGGGATAATAGTGATTATTCTGGTAAAATGTGCTTTTAATAGCTAAATATAAATGGAAAAAAAATTCCTTCTTTCTGAATAATATATAAGGCACCGGTCAGATGAGGCTTTTGTAGAGATCAGTGGAGTGTAAAGCTGGGTACACGCTTTATGATCTATTGTCTAATATATCGTTTCAACGTGCTTCGGAACAATAAACATTGTACACATCCATATAGTGTGTATGTCCAATGCGTGATGAATCGCATTGTGCTGTGCTACACGTCGGATGGGACGATGCAATGAACGATGTGGTGCACAATGTGTAGTGTATACACACAATCACATGACCACAAGATATATTGATCTAGTCTTTCCTCTGAAGACATCACCTAAACTGCCAGTGATCTACATGATGATTGCATAGTGTGTGTGCAAGAGAAAAAGATTTAATTGGATACAATGCACTGATATGATATATAGTGCTGTCGTTCTGAAGATTGCAAAGTGCTACGCTCGAGTCTATGCCATGTGCTCTAGGGTTTAATAAAATTGTGACAAACGTCACCTCATTTGTTACATTGTACAGTGTGTTCCCAGCTTTAGAATTGGTTATCAGCAGTACTGTAAGTTACAGGGTGCTGTCTAGCTCAGCATGTGTACACTATAAAGTAACATAACTTGTATCCTGGCTGGAAAGAGCTGTAGGCCTGTTTTTACACAGTACTTCTGTCCAACCTCGCTACTAGCTCTGCTTTTGTTGCTTGAGGGGGTCATCAGGATTTATAAAAATATAAGCAGTATGCTGCAAAAATATCACCAGCTTGACTACTCATTTCCCTCTCTCAAGCACGGTTGTAAATGATTAATGTTCGTCTGTCTCTTTGCTGCGTGTTTATATGAAGTGTCTTGTGGCTCGTGCAATTTTCATAGAGCATCTGTTCCTCAAACTGAGAGCGTTAACAAGGCCCCTAATATGGCCTAGCAGATTGTACAGCAGGGAGTTACTTGGGTCAGACGCCTCCCTCATACAGCAGATTTGCACTACGCTCACAGACAGTTAAATTGGCTCCCCATTCTCACAGTGTGCATAATTAATAGAAGTGAGGGTAATTTCCAGCTAGCAATAGGTCGTCGTCACCAGATGTATAATCGTTGTCTTTAGGAAACGTTTAGGGGTACCTTTTGAATAGCAGTGTGAAAATATGAGGCTTAATACTTCCCAGTGGGGTTCAGTATAAAAGGTTAGTTGAATTCTGTATATCACCCTTTACTAGTTCTTTATTGCAGGGGAAGGTTTGCCTTTGCCTGGAAACTTATTTGTGGTAGTTTGTGACAAGCTCACTTTAAGTTGGTGACATTAAAGCTACTGTGTTTACTAAGGTGCAGGGTGATGCTGAAAAATGCACCATGATTACAGAAGAAATTAGTGGAGCACACTAATGTAATCCTTAGGAGTCATGCACCCATAGTTGTGAATGATGTAGAGAAGCTTACACCTACACTGATTTCCAATGTATGCCGCCACTTATTCACAGTGGGGCCTGACCCTTTCATTCAAGTGTGTATATATATATATATATATATATATATATATATACACATATATATACTAGATAAAGTACCCAGCGTTGCCCGGGTTTATATCTTGTCCAAATCCATCCAGTGGAAGGCCCAAGGCAGGCTCCCTGGGTCAAAGTTCTGCCCGGCGCACTCCGCAGTGAGGTCCGACTGGGAACCCAGCCAGTCCATTAGGCATCCCAGTCTTTTCTCTATCAGCTGTGAGAAGCAGCTGTGTATATGGGGGAAGCGGTCATTGACGCAGGTATTTTGACTTCTAGGGTCTCTGTAACTTCGCATTTAGAAGAAAATTGCTGATCATCATTTACTCCCATACCTTACCAGATTTTCATTCCAACCAATCAACTAGTTGGATGGTTGGACAGAAAATCTTTGTGTGTACCCAGATTTAGTCTACTGTCTGATGGGGTGGGCCTCCCCCAGGGGGAAGTGATCGGGGGGGGGGGGGTCTTAGGGTTGGAGGCCGGCTCTTACAGTTCTCCCAGGCCTAGTATCAGACCACTACGGATGCCTGGGTTCCAGAGCTGGTTTCTCAAGGTTAAGGCCTTCACATTCCTGAGGCATCTCCCTCAGAGGTTTGTGGATACAAACCTTCCTTTAGACCCAGTCAGGGCTTCGGCCTACCGGGAGTCTATCGGGGCTTTCCCTAAGTCATGAGTCATAGTCCCCGTCCCTCTGACACAACAGGGAAAGGGTTATTATTTAAATTTTATTTTTGATTCAAAAACCAAATGGGTCACATCGCCCTGTCCTGAATCTGAAGTCTCTCAACAGATTCATCCATGTGCCAAAATTCTGTACGGTCAATTATGCTGTTGATGGAGCCTGGGGTTTTCATGGTCTCCCTGGATATCCAGGATGCATATCTGCATGTGCTGATTGCTCGATCCCACCAAAGATTTTTGAGATTGGCGGTAGATCAGCAACATTATCAATTTCAGGCTCTACCATTCACGCTGGCCACAGCTCCTCAGGTATTTACCAAGACAATGGCAGTCATGACGGCTCATCTCAGACGACAAGGAGTCAGGATACTGCCATATTTGGACGACCTCCTGTTAATAGCACAATTTCAGGAGATGTTACAATGTCATCTCCAGATGACCATTGTCTGCCTACAAAAGCACGGCTGCATAATAAATTGGAAAATGTCTTCTCTTCTCCAACCCAGCAGATGGTGCACTTGGGGGCTCTACTGGACTCTCTGGGACAGAAGATTTTTCTACCAGGAGAAAAGTTTGTGGCACTTCAATCCCGGGTGCGCAGTTTTCTCCGCAAGCAAAGAGTGTCGGTACACTTAGCAATGCAGGTGCT
This sequence comes from Taudactylus pleione, assembly GCA_031769625.1. Classification (NCBI taxonomy): domain Eukaryota; kingdom Metazoa; phylum Chordata; class Amphibia; order Anura; family Myobatrachidae; genus Taudactylus; species Taudactylus pleione. Next base: position 2,335,794 of record JAUIMM010000052.1, on the reverse strand, counting down.
AGGCTCCATGGTATCCACATTCGATATGGTGGATTATGCCCAGTTCCACTCCAGGTCCCTGCAGAATTGGATCCTGGTGCATTGGGATGTCAGTATCATCAGATAAAATCCCAGATGATTCGCATTTCGCCAGAGGTTCGGTTCTCCCTCGCCTCGTGGCTGGAGACGACTCATTTAAACAAGGGTAGTCCGTTATGAGTACCGGATTGGGTACTTCCCACCACAGACTCAAGTCCGCGAGGATGGGGAGCGGTGACAGGTCACCACACCTTCCAAGGAAGGTGGTTGATGCAGGAAAGTCACCTACCTATAAATATATTGGAGCTTTGTGCGGTGCACAGAGCACTCATACTGGTGCAGTACCTCCTACAGGCCAGGCCTATACAGGTTCAGTCCGACAACGCGACAGCGGTGGCCTACATCAATCGTCAAGAAGGCATACGAAGTCTGGCGGCCATGAGGGAAATGCCATCTTCCAGTAATCTCTGCAATATTCATCCCAGGTGTTATCAACTGGGAAGCGGACTTCCTAAGTCACCAGGACATACACGCCAGAGAAAATGCTCTTCATCCAGAGGTCTCTCAAATCCTGGTGGACAATTGGGGATTACCAGACGTGGACCTCATGGCGTCACGCCACAATCACAAAGTCCCCAGGTACGGGTCCAGAACAAGGGACCCCTCGGCCGACTTCCTGGTGCTCTGGCGGTGAGGTGGGATTTCAGGTTGGCATACCTGTTTCCTCCAATCACTCTCCTCCCAAGTCATCAAAGTTCAAGCAGGAAGGCGTCTGGATAATACTAATAGCCCCTGCCTGGCCCAGGAGGCATTGGTTCTCCGACCTGACTTGTCTATCCATAGACAGTCCACTTCAACTGCCTCTACGGTCGGATCTGCTAGTTCAGGGTCCCTGCCTATATCAGGATTTACCTCGGCAGGCTTTGACGGCATGGCTGTTGAATCTGCCGTCCTCAAGGCCAAATTTTTTTCGGCCTCTGTGATTCAGATGATGCTGAGGGCAAGGAAGCCTGCTTCTGCCCGCATCCATCACAGAATTTGACATTATTTTTTTTCTTTGGTGTGCTCACAGAAAATATGACCCTAAGATTTTCAAGGTTGCAAGAATACTTGCTTTTCTTCAGGCAGGATTATGCTTAGGTCTTCGCCTGGCTACCTTGAGTGTTCAGATCTCTGCTTTATCAGTTTTGTTTCAACACAGAATTGCCCCTCTGCGGGATCTTAGAACATTCTTGCAGGGGGTTCTCCGGCTACAACCTCCATTTGTTTTCTGGTGGCTCCGTGGGATTTGACGTTGGTTCTCAGGGCGTTGCAGATAGCTCCCTTTGAACCTTTGGATACAGCGGACTTTAGATGGTTGACAGCGAAGGTACTCTTTCTCCTCGCTATCGCCTCGGCTCGTAGAGTTTCTGACTTGGCAGCCCTGTCATGTCGCTCTCTTTGATTTTCAATCAAAATAGAGCTGTCCTCTGTACTAAGGCGGGTTACCTTCCAAAAGTGGTTTCCCGTTTCCATATAACTGAGGAGATTGTAGTTCTGGCCTTTCAGTCTTCAGACCTGTCTACAGATGACGCTTCCTTCAATGGGGTTCGACCCCTTCGTATTTACGTGGATTGTACCAGCTCCATCAGGAAATCAGATTCACTCTGTGTTATATGGGTTTCACTAATGAGGCTGGCCAGCAAACAAGCAGACTTGGGCTCGTTGGCCCCGTACGACTATTTCTCAGGTCTATGCACAGGCTGGGCTCCCTGTCCCAAACAAGGTGACAGGACATTCTACTCGGTCTGTGGGACCATTGTGGGCGGTAAGACATGGCGCCTCGGTTGAATAGCTGTGCAAGGTAGCCACTTGGTCTTCCGTAAATACTTTATTAACAAATTCTATGCATTTGATACTTTTGCCTCCCAGGATGCTTCCTTTGGGCGGCGGATTCTCCTCTCTGCGCAGGAGCATACCCACCCTTAAGGTAATGGCTTTAGGATGTCCCCAAGGTAGATTCTGCGAACCCTATGGACCCTGAAGAAGAAAATCAGAGTTATGGTATAACATACCTTAGATAACTCTTTTTCTTCAAGGTCCATAGGGTTCACAGAGCACCCTCCCTGACGCACTTGGCCTCAGTTGGGATCTGTTCTTTTGCTTTTTTTCGTATCACTGATTCCCTCTTTGTATGTGTAGTGTGTCTTGTGTGTGATGTACTTCCTTCTCCACTTCCCGTCTCTTGCCGTTAGGCTTGTATACCAACTGAATGCCTGTGGCTGGGTGTGGGTTATATAGGGAGGAGGACCGATGCATGCTGGGAGCAGCAAGGCTAGAGCTATTTGGTGCAATGGATCGTTCCACTATATACCCCAAGGTAGATTCTGTGGACCCTATGGACCTAGAAGCTCTGTATGTTTCGTAGTGGAGATGTCACTATTCCATTGCGTAAATAGTGGCATCTCACCATTTCACACCTAAGGCCTGCAAATCCCAATTTCCTAAGCAGTTGCAGTGGTGAGTTGAGATGCCCAGCAACGTACATCGCTTGCCAAAAAAAAAGCTCCAACTCATTTGATGCATGTTTGATGCAATCCTTTGAGAGCCTGTCCTTATACAGATAAACCAACGTTGAAGTCATTTCAATGTTTTCCCTTTTAATCATTTAATTTGCCTAGACTAAAATGCACTATTTCCTTGCTCACCATGGATGATCAGTATTGCCTGGATATTGCCTGGATTCTTGAGATTAAACAGTTGAGTGCGGCACCACAGTCTTTATGGGAGAGTGTAATTTTTTTTTTTTAATAATAATATATATATATTCACAGCTGTGGTCCCTGACCTTTATACAATATATCACATCGGTCTTTCCAAGGAGGTGTAATAGCTCTTTCCTCCAGACTCCCAGTCTGCACAGTCTCACAGTATCTGGCACCTCCGCTACAATTCTCAGTATTCCGTTGGTTTCTGTCACTGAGAAACCTAACCTTTTCTGCTCCTAAATATCAATCACTGAGCGGGAACAATTATCCCCCCATTTCTATGATTTGCACGTACTCTTCTTGTTCACGTTAAATTGTATTTTCTGTACGCGTGCCAAGTTTTAATTAAACTGCCTAAATGGTCTAACAACTTATGAATCTATAATCACATCTTCAGCAACAATATTGTCTGCATTCCAGACAGAATATTTATCACCTGAAAACTGGCTGGATATTAGGGTTATGTGACAAGAAGTGATGAATCGTGTGGCTGCTCCTAAACCATAACATGGGGTCTTATATGCGGCCTGCCAGAGGGCTCAGAGTAGGTTTCGTTTGCATTAAACTGTTGAATCTATGTCATCATTTGGATTTGTGTGATCGTAATGAAAATGCCTCTATACTGTTTCTCTTCATTAGTTTACAAAAGAGCAAAAAAAATCCAGGAAAAAAGAAAATACAGCTGTTGGCTTTAAAATGTATTTAAAAAATGATCACTTAAAAATGAATTATGTAGGATGTGTAGTGCCACCCCCTCACCCATCCTGGTTTAATATGCCAGGAATCTAGGTACCTTGGCAGAAAAGCTCTCAGCGAAAATCTTTCATCCGCGCATGAGAGCCACGCACCTCCGTTTTGATTTATTGTACAATAGAAGGTGCTTAAGAGGTGGTGAATAATAGCCTAGAAGCACTTGCACAGAAGCTTAAATTGAGGTGTCAGAATTGCCGATCCACATTCATGGGGAGATGGATGGGTACTATGTTATAGGTGTATAGAACAGTATATAGTCTGTCTTTTTCTGGTGAACTGCAGTATAAATGCAATCACTTATAATAGTTTTGCATTTGCGAGCAGTTCGAAGTTCATAGAATAGTTTCTTACCATGTATTGTCTGAGGCCTCTCTGTCATCAGTGTCTTTAGGATCCTGAATGAGAATAGTCAACAGCACACACTTAGTCTAAATGAGTTAAAGGGCATATTCAGTTAGGTGGGAAAAGTCCCGTACTTTTCGCATGCCGGACTTTTCGCCGACATCGCTGGTTTTCCATGTGAAAAAAAATATAAATGCTGTCAGATTTGGGGAAATCAGCCTGACTCCCCCCAAAAGTTTTCACTGACATTGGGAATCACTATAGATATCCCTGAATAGGCATACTGAAGGTATTTGGGGTACTTAAATGCTCTCAATAGCTGCTAATTAGCGTATTTGCAGAAGTGGTGAAGAACAGCACTTAGCCGTTTTTTTTGGAAGAAAATAAGTATTCCCAGCAAATTTGTGGCACACGAAAATGGGTGCAAGAATATTTTAAAGTCGCTAAAGTGAAGTTTTAAAAAACGGAAAAGATCCACCCGAGGCAACCACCTGCAAACTTAAAAACACCTGGGGCATACTTGGGACCCCCCTGGAGTCTACTTCGCTAGTCTTTAAATTTGTCCCCCAACTTTGGACTTTCACCCTTTTTTGGGGTGATCTAAAGATTTTTGAAACTTTTTTTTTTGACGCAGGTTACCATTGGGGGACTGTCCCAAAGGTGCAGGGTTTATTTCTGAGGTTTGCACTCCAAACCCCAAATTCTGCACTTTTTTTACGACACCTATTCGTAGGCGAAACTTATCGCAGGTTCCATTGAATGGAGATTCCGCACCTGCGAAAATTCTCTGGAATAGAATACGTAGGAAACTTTTCGCATGGCGAAGTGACATCACTCGCGATACTTTATCACCGAAAACGGCTCTTCGCACCTAATTGAATACGGCCCTAAGCTGGGTACCGACTGGTGGATTTGCTGACACATCGGTCGATCAGGTAATCTATACAGACCTAACGATCGACCGCTTGATGTGTGTTCCCTGACATCACAACTCTGTGGGCATTTTAATTTACCCACCCAGTTGAGTTGTCAGTCATTGGCAGTTCCTGCAGCAAGTGCCGGACACACAGCCAGATGTGCCTTTATATCATCTGATATGTTGGCCATCTGCTGTGCTGCAGAGCAGATGCGATATGTCTGTGAATTACGTCATTCACAGACATATCGGCGGTACACACCTGCCGATAACCTAGCGGTAGAACGCCCAGTGTGTACCCGAGTTAATGCTGGGCACACACAGATATATATTGGCTGTTCATTTGCACTGCCGATATATCTATAGACAGATCTGGCCCTGCAGCACAGCAGATGGCCGATATATCTGAAAGATTGTAAGTGTGTATCAGCAATGCTGGCACCGCTATTTAAGCTTCTGTGCAAGTGCTACTAGGCTATCTGTCATCTGCTGGTGTGTACGGGCAACCCGCCAATCCCCCTTACACATGCTGCAGTTCAACTTAGCGGGCAAGTTTAAATGTCCACCTAGTTGTGATGTAAAGTCTGGCAAACTGGGCAGACGATTGGTAAATGTGTATGCCAAAAGTTTCCAGACTCTGTCCTCATTCAGAGGCGGTCGCAAGAAGCGATCGCTCTCTCTGAATGAGGCGGCTGCTTGATTTTTTAAGTGCGGCCTCCTGGTCGCTTGCTAAGCTGTGGGTTACCACCCACAGCTTTAGCGACCGACCAGGGTGATGGTCGCGATGGTCAAGACCATCGTGACCATCGGGGCTTGCGATGAAACCCTAAGGTTGGGTCTCGGCAACCGCAGGCCCCAGGGAGCTTCCTGCTCTGATCGAGCAGGAAGCTCCCCACTGACATCACTGCTGATGTCAGTGGGGCCGCCCACAAAACGGCAGGCGTTCCGTGAGGAACGCCTCCGTTTGGTTAGACACCCCACCGCCCCGCCTACAAAACGGGGAGAGCTGTCGATCAGCAGTGAGTTCCGGAACGAGAGAGTTTCTCTCTCGCTCCGGGGCTTGCGCATGCGCAGTGCGGCCGCTGCGCATGAGCAGGGCCTTAGCAAAGGTCAAGGTTTTAAGGATAACCATTTTGCCCTTGAAAAAGTCCAAATTGAGGACGAAACACGTTGGGGCCAGCACCCACTACCCATTATCGACTTTTTAACAGGACATTATAACGTCTGTTTGGATGGCTGTACTACCATCTAATAAATAAATTGCATTATTTTACATACTCCCATCAGTATAACATCATTATTATTAGCAGTGCATAACATCACATAGCCTCATATAAACACCCACTGGGACAGGAGCCAGTTACCAGGAGGACCAGCAGAAGCTGTTTGGTAAGTACTATCCAACTTACCCTTATCTGCACCACCAGTGTCCACACAATCCTGATACTGCACTCATTGTTTTGAAGTACCCAAGGTGAAGTAGAGGCAAGAAGAGGTGTTTATTATGCATGCAACAGACATGAATTAACGGGAGCAAATTATAAAAGTAGGACTATACCACAACTCCAGCATCATTGAACACACTGCCTACAGTTTTTGCAAAGCTGACACCCCACACCATCATAAAGAGACTTTACACAAATTGATGTTACCAGTGACTCTATATCTAGACAACATTTACATATTGAAATTTTTGCCTACAGTTATTGCCGACCAGTTGGATTAAGAAGCCCAGAGCTACAACTGTTTGTACTGTGAAATTATGTGTATTAGCTGTAACCCATAATGTAAATTTGTGCACATTCATATTAATTACTAGACCACAGAGCGCTCACCCTTCCCCCACATTTGCGATCACAATTATAAGAGATTGGAACACCTCATAGAGTAAGCTGCTAGTGGTTTAGTAGGTTAGACAAGCATCACAAGAGCGCCTACCATCTATTGTCTATTGTTTTAAGGATAACCATGCTTGGGCACAGGTGACTTAATTAGTACCTGATTTAACCCTCTGTGCTCAACCATGGATATCTTTAAAACATGGACTGTTAGGGCACCTTGAGGACTGATTTTGGAAGCTTTGGTGTATGCACTTACAAATCGACAGGTCAGTGACCCGTCGACCTAGTGTGTACCCAGCTTTATGAACACTGTTTCCCTGTCAAAGATGATTACAAGTTATCTGGTAATGCTTGTTTTCTAACTTATAAAGCTGCCCACACCCTGATTCATTGTCCCTGGAAAACATTATCTGCTAACTACTGACTGCATGTCTGAACGATTTTGCATCAGGTTTAGTCGTTAGGTGGTCTAATTACCGTTTCTGGGCCTGATTCACAACAGATCGCTATTGCGGTCGCAGCCGCGATTACGCAAAAATATGCTTATCTTTGCAATCGCAAAGCCAGCATAGAGATGCCCACTACCACTTTCACACATCCATAATACCTTGCAGTCCTGCGTATACATCGGGAACATCAAGTAATATCTGTCCCTCACGCACAATTACAACAGGTCTGACCTTACTCAGAAATTGCTAACCTCGCCACATGCAGTAAGTACTCAAGCTATGTATGCCGTCGCAGTGGCTAATTTATGCACGTATGTAACGGCGTTCAAGCGGACAGTCATGCCTGCTTTTCTCCGTCCACTTCCCCGTCACCACCACCAAACGCTGATGTCCCATTCCTTGATCTGCGATGGCTTTGTATCTGATCGCAGTGCAATCGCAATGCCAACTCGGGCACGCTCAACGCTGTGCATGCAAAGTACGCGCCATTGGCAAATGGTGCGTACACCGCAGGCTGTTGCAAATGCGATCCGTAATTAATCAGGCCCTCTGTCATAATGTCGATTTAAATGCCCTAATGGAGCATCAAGGATAATATCGTCGCCATCACTTGTTATCAGTATAACTGGTTTACAATGTTTTATATACTTATTTAATACATTGACCGTTTATGTGCACTATGAATACAGGATACTGGGTAGTAGATCAGTTTTAAAGGATATTGCAACAACAGGTCAATTGTTAGCAGAGCTTAGACAAATGGAGTAGGCGTTAATTGATGTAGGTGGTGTACAACACCTCTAATATTAACCCCACAGTATCACATGTCTTGTTTAGAATACAACCACTTCAATAGAAAGAAAATGAAAACTGGGACGAACAATTCCAGAGGCAAACCCTGTGATTGTTCCTTTGTATGCAGAGTATATATAAACATGTTTCATCTTTCAATACTGCACCTTTATCAGGTGATATAGAACCACTGCAGTTATAGCTGCGCTTCCCTTGTAGTGTTCATCACCATCTGTTCCCTAATACGGAATTCATGATCTGCTATACTACTATTCTGTTTGGAAACAAGATATTTTTTTTGTGTATTTTTGTTGCTTTAATAATGAAGAGATCTATTTCCAAACACCTCCATATTTCTATGTAACCCCCTACCATTTATTTATATTGAACACTTCCCAAGATTCCTTCATTCTATACCAGATATACTCTCAATAAGGGTGATTCAAATCACTGTGCATTGAATAGCGCCGGGAAGGAGCTCCCAGAACTATTCAGTTGAGTGCTGTTAAGTCCGACTAATTTTTCCTCACACTCTCCTGAGGGTGCGTGGAGAAATCCGACTAAGGTGCCAGCCGCGAGGCTGTTTGCCAGCTTAGCGCAGCACTAACAGCCTTGTGGCCGACACTTTAGTCAGAGAATGCCGATCCTCACATCTAAACAACCTGCTCGAGTCGCGAGAACCGGCATTCTCTGACTTAAGTGCTTGTAGTTGGACTTTACATTGCCCCCAATGTTTGCAGTCATAAGTTCATAGATTTTAATTATATTTTTAAAAATTGTATCCATTCAGTGGTGCAGAAAACTCCTGTAATCTGACATACAGGTGTAAATGTAATAATTTAATAAAATGCGAGATTGGGTTAAAACATGGCGAGGTTGCGTGACTTTTCTACATAAAGCGACCTGGCAAAAGTGCATGAAAAAGTAGGAAGATTATCCTGGACACCTAAAAAGTGGCAACTGAAATAGCGGGACCATATATAAGGCTGTTTGTGGCCATAAGGAAAGTATTGGTGGTTCTTAATAGGTGTCAAATAGCTGATTTTGGTTTTGGGGTGGGGGGGGGGGGGGATGTTGAAAGTTATTTGTGGAAAAATTATAGCTAGCAAGTATTTTACAGCAAATGAAAGTCTTAAATTTATTTCAGGCTACAGAAATATACCTGTAAAGTGATATTTTTAAAGTTTTAGCTCCCATCTGCAATTTGTAAAAATAATTGGCTCCCATCTGCAAGTTCTAACACCCCTTTCCCGTCCATACTACACCTCAATATACAATCATTTATCCCATTTTGAGCTTGCTGAAGAAATTCACCTTACAATTGACATGTCTGTACTGGCCAAATGATACTGTTTAAGCCCCTCCAAGTGCGTGATTATTCATTGGTAATGGTGTACCAGAGGCTGTGCACTGTAACAATATTTTAATCTTAAAATAAAGATTTTCCTACCTTTTCACCTGCTCAGGGGGTGCGCACAGAAATTGCAAATTTGCTGGGAAAATGTAATGCGAGTGTTGAATTCAATTACAAATAATATTCATGATGCAAATTCACTGTGAAAACTTAGCTCTCAATTGAATTGTCCCCATAGAGTACTCATAGCGTTAGAATCCTGACCAAGGAATTACTGGTGTCAGATTTATCACCATAAAATCAAACACCAGAAACAGCTTAGTCACAGATTTACATAGCCAATATGCTGTTAGTATACATTTTCCACATTGTCAAATTTAACCTATTTTAACACTCACACACATCAAAAAAAATGTTGCTAAATATGGAATTGTTTATATTGTTGTAATATATAATTCTTAAATTATGACTGTTTCCTTTTAAATTAGTATTTTTCTTGTAATGTCCGTGGTGTATCGGTGAATAGGATTTGTGGCCTGTATGCAGCGTCCCTCTATACTAGTATTAGTAGTCATTCTGCAGATGAGCTAAAGCTGTAAGTGAGATGAGAATGTAAACTCTGAAAGCATTGAAAACAAATAATGTCCTAAATAAGTGACCAGTCAGACTCTATTTATCTGACAAGAACTTGCTATTGCCATTGGTTTTATCCAGTAAAGAGTTCCATTATCTTATCAGCCTGCTGCACGATGTCTCATTAGTGGGAAGGAGAGTGGCTGCCTGGTTGTACAGTGTATTTCATTAATGCACATAAAGGTCCAATCACATTTCCATTTACCATAATGCATGTTGTAAGTGCCGGTTTACATGCGAGCAAGATCTTCTCTGCAGACACTTATTAGATTTCCATTTTATCTCTGATTGATGTTCATGATCATATTATTATTATTATTCTGTCATTCATTTAAGCATTACTTTACAGTATAAGATGGAGGAGCTTCAGATACAGATGATATCTGTGCAAAATGCAGATATTAAGATTCAAGTGCTTTATTAGCATGCAAAGACATGTTTATAAAGGTAAACCACCAAATGAGGGTGTAAATATAGTAATGGTTGAATATCTCTTAGATTGATACATTACTCAGAAAGCACTGTATCAGGGATCAGCCCTTCTGACCTTTATGGCCCTCGTGATACCCCGTACTGCTGGCTTGTTATATTTATTTATTACCAGTAATTTATATAGCTCACACATATTCCGCAGCGCTTTACAGTGAATATTTGGCCATTCCAGTCCCTGTCCCAGTGGAGCTTATAATCTATATTCCCTATCGCATGTGCGCACACACACTAGGGTTATTTTTTGGGGAGAGCCAATTAACCTACCAGTGTGGGAGGAAACCGGAGTACCCACGCAAGCACAGGGAGAATATACAAACTCCACACAGTTAGGCCGTCGTGGGAATTGAACCCCCAACCTCAGTGCTGTTGGCAAATGCTGAACACTGGGAAGAGGGACAGAGGCGGTGGGTTTTCTAATGCTGCCCGAGCCACTTATTTTGTTTGTAAGTTAAAATTACACTTTTAGTGCCCAATATGTTTTTGGAAACATCTGGTACTACAGATTATAGTCTTGTAAACTATCCCGCTACACATCCTCAAAGTACAAACTCACCTTGCAGTATTGTTGCAGTTGAGATCCACATTTACCAAGTTCCTAGGAGAATACTAGATCTGAAATATCATTCCATCAAAAAATGCACATTCATTTCTGTGTGGGATATCCAAAGTACAATCCAGTCTGAAACTTACATGAGGGACTCCCACAATATCTTCCACTGCACACTCTCTCCAGCTGGCAGAGTATTGTTGGTGGATAACATGCTGGTTGTTTACGGGGAGAAAGACTGGATCACCATGAGTGCAGAGACCTTTGTGGATACACTTTTGTTTCCAGACATGTTGAGTGTGTATGAGACGTTATGGGACCTGGCGGAAAGCTTGAACACCTGGACAAAGGAACCATTGGGAGTGGGGTGGCCTTTAGATATTGTACCCAAAGCTGAATTTACATTTTCATGAGTGATTCTTTTAATGGCTACCTACGGCTTCATCTATTGTACTACCTTCAATTACTTTATAATAGTAAACATTTTTTTTGAATGAAATTAATATATGGTATAGATTTTGATCGATTTTTCTTGCTATCTAAAAGGGTGTCTAATAATGAGAGAAATGTCTGAATGTCTGAGTGACTAAACGTGAACAAGGGATAATAAGTATGTAAAATGCGCGTGCACGTTAATGCATTTGGATTCATTAAGCGGTTGAATGGACTGTTACTGAAAGCTGGAAATACAGATGCTAACACTAGGGGGTGTATTTACTAAAGTGAGAGTTTTTAGAAGTGGAGATGTTGCCCATAGCAACCAATCAGCTTCTAGCTATTATCTTCTATAATAGGGTTGGGCAATAAGTGGCCCCCCAGCTGTTGTAGAACTACACGTCCCAGCATACCCAACCACAGTTTTGCTATTTGGCCATGCTAAAACTGTTGTAAGGCATGCTGGAGTGTGTAGTTCAACAACAGCTGGAATGCCGCTTATTACCCACCCCTGTTCTAGAAGGTGCTAGTTCTGTGGTGTCAAAGTCGGGCCCCTGCAGCTGCTGTGGGACTATATATCCCAGCATGCCCTGCCACAGTTTTAGCATGGCCTAATAGCAAAACTCTGGCAGTGCATGCTGGGATGTGTAGTTCCACTGCAGCTCAAGGGCCTGAGTTTGACACCACTGTGCTAGATAGATGTTATGTAGAATCTGATTGGTTGCTATGGGCAACATCTCCACTTTTAAAACTGTTAAAACCCCTCTATGTAGTAAATATACCCCCAGATGTTGTATAGTTCATAACAAAAATAATACAAATAACAACCAAAACCACAGTGCAGATATTTCTAACATTTAGGCTTAATATGACAATGTATATGTTCTTGCTTATATATTAAGTGAAGTATATTGCAGTTTTCCTGAGTCCCTGTAGAGGTCACTGTAGCCTCACAAATAATGTTGCATGTGGTAATGTAGTTTCTACAGATTCCTCTGAATCAGGCTCTACTACCTGCAGACACATTACACTATGAGATATCAGACAGTATCATTTCTCTGATTTTTCTGTTTAGAGAGACTTCACCAGTATTTTTCTTATATTCAAATTACACTTGTCAAAATGGCTCCTGCACAGAGGGAGGGGGGGGCGACGACAACGATATACTCCTCATTTTATTAGGCTCGGATTCATCAATTAAATGCAGTTTTTGACTTAATGTAAGCTGAGTCATAAATAAGACTGATGTAAAATGTACAAATGCAAAGTAACAGATGTTTCAGGGTTTTTTTTTTTTTAGTTTAATTAATTTGCATCCTGTCTATGAATATGAAATAACATTGATTGACTCCCTGAGTTGAGTTTTCATATGCAAGAAAAACTCTGCTTTGTTTTAAATGCTATTTCAGTGTCCAAGAATTTATTATTGCAGGTTTTGTGTTATTTTCAGTGAACTTATTTGTTGGTACAAAACATTTCTAGCTATATTGTAAGTTAATTCACAACATGAAAAATGGAATGTTTATTTTGGAGTTGGATTGAATTTCTAAAGCCGCAGTTATGTACCTTTACTATGAATAAAGATTGTGCTAATTCAGTAGTTTGCATGGTATTTATTGTCTGCAAATCATCTTATTGCTGCAGTTCCACAGTGTTGGAAAACACACAGGTACTCAGAGTTTTACACAACAATGTAATGAGAATGGGAATATGATGGTAGGTGTGTGAGAGCTATACATGCAGTGGTGGCTACAAAGGGTGATCGTCACTTTACTCTCTTACACCATGGAATTGGTATTGGAGGATGGACAGCCAAATCAGTTGTTGCATATTTTCTTCATGATGGTGACAGTGCTATGGGCAATATTAAGTCTTTGGGGTCTTATTTACATCACGATTGATGCTTTTTTTTCTCAGATACGCGTCAAAGTGGTTACATAATAAGGTATATGAGATACCTTATTTCATTGAAGCCATTACATATATATGGTTTCAGCTATATCACGGAATACTTTAAAAATGACTTGTGAAACTGCACAGCCAATATCCGTGCATAAATCTAATAAAAGTTTGTATTCAGCATTAAGAAACTGAATTATCTGATTGGGTCCTGTCACTCATATCACTTCTTATTTGTTTTGTGTCTTTATTAGTACATGCTGTAAACATCCATCTAGAAGCCATTCTTTAGTCAGCTATTTTTTTTTTTTTTAATTAATCTTTTAAAAGACTACTAGCCCTACATGAAAATGAACCACAATACAAATAATACAACCTTAATGTCCTGTACAAACGCGCATATCATTTTATTTCTGGGACTAAAAGTAATGGATTAATTAGACTACATATGAATCTTCGTAATATACACTGAAAAGTTCATAATTAGGCTATCTTCAAAGAAATCAAATTGGGTTACATATACCTTATTTCATTGAAACCAATATACAGGTTGAGTCTCCCATATCCAAAATGCTTGGGACCAGGGGTATTTTGGATATCGGAATATTCCGTATTTTGGAATATTTGCATAAAATAATGAAATATCTTGGTAATAGGACCCAAATCTAAACACAGAATGCATTTGTTTTATATACACCTTATACACACACAGCCTGCAGGTCATTTTATACAATATTTTCAATAATTTTGTGGGTTAAACAGAGTTTGTGTACATACATGAAATGTATTTATCTTTCATATTGACCTAATACACAAAGCCTGAAGGTAATTGTATACAATATGTATACCAATGTTGTGCTTTAAACAAAGTTTGTGCACATTGAACCATCAAAAAACAAAGTTTTTACTATTTCAGTCATGCTCAAAAAATTCCGTATTTCGGAATATTTGCATATGGGAGACTCAACCTGTATAGATATGGTTTGGAACAAGCATATAATGATGGACAATTATTTATATAATTTATATCTGCATTTAATAACTTGTCGCTACATTCACAGTATTGAAATGTTCAGAGATCAAATCTCTGCACGTCTTAAGAAAGCAGAAGCTTTCCTAGAATTCCTCAGTGGTAGTCATTTTTTTTAATCTATCCCTTGTATGCACTAAAACCTTTTTTTGCTTGTACAGAGCAACTATTGAATGAGCCATTTGATTCAGTCACACACAATTACAAATATAAATGTCATACATTTCACGTGTGAGTTTGAGTCAAACCTCAAAATAGATGTACACAGAGAAACACTAATGTTTCCTAACCTACACAAGGCAAACTATTCTCTTCTGACTTGTACAATGCTGTCATTCGGATGACCATACAAGTTGCTGCATGCCAGTAATGATCAGTGGTAAATGCAATAAGGGAACAATGACCTGTCCATTACAGAAAACTTTAAAATAATTTGGATGACCAGATGAATTTAAATGAATAGACTGAAATAGGTACAGTACATTGGTTCAGGAGTTAATCTAACTATATATATACAGCTAATTGAGAACCTACAGGCAACAAATCAGTGTGGCCAGAAACAAACCCAAAACAATATGGACGGTTGGTGCATCTGGTCTGGCAATGACTCCAATTCACTGTGTATGTGGCATTGCCTGACTGTTGTAATGGTGTCTGGTTAGGTCATTCAGACATGTGAAGGCGCATATCCACTACACGATATAAATGGACAATTGAGCGATAACGTTATCGTGCAGTGAATATGCCTGCAATGACAAGCGATGCACGCTCCCGCTGGTCGTTGTCGGCATCGGTCATCGGCTGAACATACTGCCCGACCTGACTATATCATCAGGTTGTGCATGTTCAGGGATGAGGGAGGGTGTCTGCACTGAACGACGTATCATTCAGTGTGGGCACAATATCCACTGCACGGTATAATGGACGATTGAACGATGTCGTTATCGTTCAATTGTTCTTTCATCGTGTAGTGGATATGCACCTTGAGGGATTGAATTTGACATATGTGAGCACCTTTGTAGTATAACAAAGTAGCCTTTGGCATGCTGGAACTTGTAGTTCCACAACAACCAGACAGCCTACCTCTGCTAATGGTTACTATAACACCTATAACTTGTTTTTCCCCAGCTGACAGTTCATACTTACAGAACATTAATCTCTAACAGAACAAATAAACAGCAAGTCCTGCAATAACAAATGACTGCACAATGAGAGAAGGTTTTCAATGTCTTGCTGTTACAGTAGGTTGTAGCCGCATGCAACCAGCTGTTCTACAGAGCACAAGATGCTACTGACGTCTCTGATTGAACTCAAATAACTTGGATACAGATAATGTTCCTTGGCTACTAAGCTGCAACACCAATAGGTTCCCCAGTGTCTCTCTCAGTGTACAGGCACCGCAATCATCCATTCTGTTTAACTTAACACATGAATATGAATGCTAGCAGTGCTTGAATTTTAGCTGATTTTACATAGGCCTGCAAAGTCACATACAAATGATAATGTAGGAAAAATCTTTGCCACGTCAAACTACATTAGTATCAACCATTTAGCTAGGTGAACATCAATGACGTTTCAGTTTTTTAAATTTACATTGTCCCTCCTGGCCCTCTCTATAGTAGTTGGAGCCTATTTGTATTTTTAAGTTTTCCTAATTGAGCAATCAACCTTCTATATCTATACATTTTAGGATGCTAAAAACCGTAAGGTCTGGACACAAAGTAAACACACTTGTGCATGAATAAACAATTGGGTGTTCTGTTCCTGATATAGCAGTGTCCTATTGATAACACCACTGAATTATAAATAGTGAGGAGATGACCTTGCTAAAGATCTTTAAAAAAAAAAGGTCCATCACAACGATGATGGGATGACACGTAATATTTTCCTGTCATTAACTCGCCAGTCTTTATTATTAACCCCTCCCTCACAGACTGCTGCTTTTACGTATAGTAGACAAGAAGTTTAGGAGAAATTACAATATTGGCGCTAATCAAGAGCAGCTTCTTCAGAGCCTCTTGAGTGTCGCCACGCTCGAAACAAACACATGTTCCAAACACATGTTCGTTGGATACGACAGATAAGGATGACTTTCATTCAAAAGTCAATGTATATCATTATTTGTGTAGTGATCATATAGGCTCCAAAGGAAACCTTCCACCGTGAACAAATAGGCACCTCTGTGTTCCGCTAAGTAACAACACTCACATTAGGTATCATTTGGGTCGTGCATGTAAAGTTTCTTTAGACACCACTTTTGTACCAAAACTGGACTGGAATCACCACCAAACGTTCTCCCAGTAGAGTACACTTAAACCCCAGCTTTAACCCGGCTCAGACCCTGAACACAGGTTGAAGCTGGGGTTTCAGTACTTGCCACCTTTCACATCCGTGATGGACTAAGGTGAAAATATTAACTCGTCTGATACTATTTCACATAATAAAAAGTAGTGATTGTAAATAGATAAACTATCAAAGACCTTGATTCATAATCTCCTGTGCATAAATTTCATTAGAAAAGATTGAGTGATGGTATCTAAAATCTATCATAGATCGATCTCAAAGAAATAAGAAAGTTTATTCTAATACAGCATCTAAAATATGATCATGTGTACAAGCAGAACAGATCTGTTGTGACCTGTTCATAAAAGCTTATCCGTCCTCCACCTAACCATGTCATCACGTAGTCTACCTTTTAACTCCCTTTACACTGGCTCACTCCTTATGTCTTCTGTTTGTCTCCCCTTTTCGTTTAGACTGTAAGCTCCATGAGTAGGGCTTTCCTCCATCCTCTTCTCATCCCCTACTTCTCTTGCACATCTGCTACACATCCTCCTTGGGATCTCTGCCCCTGGACTTCAATCATCTGTTTTAGTTTTTTCAGGCGAACTAGACCTGTCATTTGCACCCACGCTGACAGCTACAGGTTTCAGCTGACGCTGTATTTTCTTAATGGCTGTGGAGATTTGTAGTGCTATTTGTACTGTACTATTTTACCCTGTATTGTCTTATTGTTTTGCTCTCTCTACGGCGCTGCAGAACACTTGTGGCGTCCTATAAATAAAATGTAATAATAACCTATGTACAGATACATTGGGGTTAATATATACCATCATAATTATTCTTTCAATTGCAGTGTTGCATGATAGAACATGAACTGTTATTAAAGGGAGCTCTTTCATTGAATAGCCATATACTCTGCATTCACGCAATATAATTTGTCAATTGACATACCTTTGACAGCATATTTTAGCAACATAAACACACAGGCTAAATTTTTCAAACAATATGGAAACAATAAAAATACCACGTAAATCTTCACACAAAAGGAATTGTGTTCAGTCTGTAACAAAACAGTTTTTTTACCCTAACAAACAGCAGCAAAACTACTGCCCATCTGTGTGCCCAAGGCAGTGAACAGGAAGGTGAGTGCACAGGGTGATATACCCTTAATGGGAAAAAAGTTTAGGTGGTATGCTGGTAGCAGGTAGTCATTGCAGTATAAACATACAGCAGTTTCTGAATGACAGGCCACTCGAATATAAGAGAAAAACAGGTATTATGATAATGGTGCAGTTCCAGATTATAAATACGATACCAGGATAAGCTCCAGTAGTCTGGTCTGTGCACGTAACGAGACCACCATCAAAACGTAAGTTTCACCCTTATGGAGGGTACACACGGTCAGACTTGGAGGCTATCAGATATTATCTGATCGTCCTGCATATGCTGGATGTTCGATATCGAACATCCAGCAACATGCACCAACCCCCCATCGATTAATGATTGCGGGTCCCTATAGTAAACAGGCTAACCTGGTCGATATCAACCAGGTTAGCCTGCATGCATGGGCAATGGGCGATATCGTCCATCCGTGCACACGCATCGACCATCATTTGGTCATTCGAAGGGGCCTGAAACTGGTCGATTTGAACGATAACTATATAGTTATCGTTCAAATCGACCAGGGAAATCTGACCGTGTCTATGCACCATTAGTAAGGCTTGTTCACAAATATCAGTGGTCAGAGCAGAGAGATTTGTACAAAGATCTCTGGTGACGCATACGTGGTGCCTACTCCAAGCACAACACTGCACCGCTCGGAGGAGAAGCTGAATGTCCTGACTCAACCAGGTGACCTGTTCCTCATGAATGGCCAACTGGTGCCCAGTGTTTTCCAAGCCCTGTAATAGACAATATATGTGATTACTGCAGTAATAAACACATTGTAATTACCACTGTTTCCTTACTGTGATGAGAACACTAGTCACACTTACTTATTTATAACCAGAAATACACTGTCTCTAATTTCTACTGTAAGTTTTCATCATCCCAGACCACCTTGTAATTCTGTGGCGGGAATATCTCAGCTAGAGTCCAATTCTTTTTGGCCAGAACTTTATTAGAGCAAACTTTTATTTTCCACATTTTTCCCTCAAAGAAGCTGCCAAGTTGTGTAAATCATTGAGTTAATGCATGTTCTCATAAAAAGAATTGGCTCGTTTTAGATGCATTTCTCCTGATAATACTTTTTATTCAAATATCCTCACATCTTGAAACTTTTATGTCAGAGCTGTTTTAACTGTGGCCATTAAGTGAAGACTGTAGGAGTACCTACTCAACAGCACAGTGTTCCCGGGCTACAGTATTAGGGAAGGTTCTGCTATCCAGGCTTTTGTGAGAAATGAGAGAGTCCTTAGCCAAATCCCAGAGTCCACTGCTTCCTTTTGTTTCTGTACAGCACTGAGTCCCATTGGATGTGTTGTATTGAAATAAAGAAATGCTGCTTCAACATCCAAGACAGTAGCTAACATGTCACACACACACACACACACACACACACACACCTAATAACTTTTACTATAGCAGTTTTCCAGATTATTTGGGGAAATGTTTGGCAGGTATGCATATACAATTTAGCAGCCTGCACTGTTTTTGTTGATAGTTTTGGATGTATATAGGAGGTCTGGTAAAAATGTTAGTAGTCCGTGCTGGTCTGCTTATTTTGAAAACTGCACAAGTAATATTTAACGTTTTCTTTTTTGTCAGGTTTGTTAATAAAAAAATACATGACTGTTTTACTATTTTGTTTAAAATGAAACCTTGAAATTCTATTTTTGCCTGTTGAGACCACTGCAGAGTAGGATCTCTAAGGATGTGGTTTACTGGTTTTAGAGCCCACAGTTTCTGTATCTAGGATGTAGGAAATGCACAGAGAATTCATCATAAAAAAACTTGTTTTCCCTACAGCCTGGTGTGAAATGGAGATCAGTCAGCTCCTAGGACTTGTCACAGAACTTGTCCTTACTCAGCCGATCACTGTTTAGTCTTGGCTACTGCACAAGAACTACCCAACAGAAAGCATATAAACCTATTTTAACACTTATTGGAGAAATTAAGCTGATTCTTCCCGTGCACAAAGACCTTCTTAACTTAAAATAAAAGATCTGTTTGTGCCTGGTACAGGGGAAGGTATAGGCTAAACATAGTAGATCTGTGAGTATAGAAGTTGGACTGCTTCTTATTTGCGCATACTACTGCCTCTATACCCCCATTCAAGCTAAGCTAGTGTGTTGTGAGACTTTGTCACATGTATGAATGACAGGGGAGATTTTGAAGAGGACGTGGTAATATGGGACCGAACAAAAGCCATGACTGAAATAAAATGATCTGTCCTAACTCCGTGTTCCTTCTCTTCACACATTGCAACCTGTGTTCAGTTTAACATGCTCTATTACAATTTTGCATATTACATATATTATAATTTCCTCTTATTTTTAGTTGAGCTTAAAACAATAAAATAATGGTATTCCTTTCCACACTATAAACAATATGTATTGGACTTAAATTATTTTAAAATGTCACTTAATTTATATGGCTCTAGATTCAAAGAAGACTGTTCAATTCAGCTCAAATGGCGCCATGTCCCATTCCGGAATGGTCATCAACATTGCTAGTTTTGCCTCGCACCTCATAGTGATGCACAGGAGAACGTAACTATACAGTCAGGTACATAAATATTGAGAGATTGACAGAATTTTCATATTTCACCTGATTTGGATGTAATTACCCTCAAATTAAATCTGAAAGTCTGCAGTTACAGCACATCTTGTTTGTTTAATTTCAAAGCCATTGTGGTGGTAAATAGAGGGCAAAATATGAAAATTCTGTCAATGTCCCAATATTTCTGCACCTGACTGTACATAGCCTAAATGGCTGATATGTGACCTGCAATGACTGATGGCAAATTGAATTGAGTCCTAAGGATAATAGTAGTCATGTTGAAGCTTTGTGGCTATAATATGATCCCCCACAGACCTAATTTTGTGACTTCCATGCTAATAATCTACAATACATGACACCTTTTCCCTTGTTTGCCTAGGAGAAGGTCCTCTCCCAAGTGATATTGTCCTATCTGTTATTCTGGATTAGAGATTAAAGTCACACTTATTGCAGAAGTGTTCAGTTGACATCTACAATATGTGCACCTACTGTTTCTCTGTGTACTTAGTCTAACATGTAATAAGGTGTTACATTCCTTGTCACTTGTAGAGATGTTTAGTGTGTGACTGGCTGCTATCAGCAGAGAAGGTGCTGAAATGCTTTCAGTTATTGGTTTTCTATCTTTGGAGTTTGAATGGATCATTAATGTCTCACAGGGTTTTTAATTTCACATTTAATACATTCTTTTTACAATTTCAAATTACTTTTTTATGGCTCCAGTGCAATTATCTCCAACTCCATTTGTTGTGTTCAGCGCACTATTTTTTCCCCAATCGTTTTTCCTCTTCCATCACACTTCCCAAGTCTTTAATGAGTGTTTATTACTTTTTTATTCTAAGTTGATATTTTGGTCCTTTTTTTAAGGTTTTTTTTTTTTTTACTTTTAATGACTTGATTTCCAACATTCATTTACTTTACACAGTAAATCAATGTAGCCTAATAATAATTTGGAATAAGGATAAACCAGGAGCTGCGGTCTTTGGGCTTTGCATACGAAGCAGTGACTTTTCAAGCCTCTGCTTTCCGGTGGGTTGCAGTTAAAAATTAAAAATGGCACCTGCAGTCAGTGAAAGCATGTCAGGCTTTACACTTGACAGTGGGTGCCGTTTTAAATTTCACCTACAACCTGCCAGGAAGGTGCTGCTTACAAAAGCTGCTGCTTTTTAAATAAACCCCTTTATCTCCAGAAACATCTCCACTTAATATTTATATAGAACTCCCAGATACATACATAAATAGTCTAAAAATTATAGGTTTAGACTGTGTGTGCACATATGTATGTATGTGTGCACATATGTGTATGTAATGTATGTGTGTGTGTGTGTGTGTATATGTATATATATATATATATATATATATATATATTTACACGAATTGCACACGTCTGTCTTGAAAAACGTTGTGGGTGCCAGGTCTGGAAACGGCAATAAAACACCATACGTTTCTAGAAGCTCAAGTCAAGAATGTAACCAGCACACCATTTAAATTGCCAAGAAAAAGTTTTAATATCAAAGTCCAGAGCATAGGGTCAAAAAAGCAATTTAAATACACCTACATTCCTAACTTGAACTTCAAGAAACGAATGGTGTTTTTATATATATATATATATCTATCTATATATATATATATATATATATATCAGGGCATGTCAAATTTTTATAAAATCTAGGAGCCAGGATGTAAGTGTATGAGCCAGACCACCGTCCCCCCCAAAAAAATTACGTGAGTGAGGAGCACAGCTGTGTGTTATACACACTATACTAGTCCACAAAATGGTCACATTTGAATGGATACAGTAAAATGGAGGCCCCCTCACTACTCTGCACAGCTCCCCAGCTCCACCCTCCAGTAATAGCAGACCACATTTCACATAAAACAATGGTGCTAGAAAGTACAACAAAAACCCCCTCCCCTCGTGGTCACACCACTATCCCTCCGAAGCCACTTCACAATACCTGGCAAAGCATAGACCCTATTATCGGAGAGCTCTATGCAGCCGAAGATAGCTGACAGTAGACAGCTGGGACATACATGAGGATCAGCGTAGACTGGGACAGACAGCAGGGATCAGAGCAGGCCAGGATGGAGAGGAGGAGTCAGTGCAGGCCAGGACGGACACAGGCACAGCAGTCACCATAGACAACACTCAGCACATGCACTCCTGTGCATGAAATGAATGCCACAATACTATAGGCAAGAATCTCTGCCGAGGCTGATGTGGATCTACTTCCTCCCTCACTGCAAAATCTGGTAGCCATGGCGACCTAGCCCCTGGGATTTATCGAGCCCTGATATATATATTATGTCTATATCAGTATTATAGAAGTACAGTTCATTGAATATGTATTCTATCCATCGGTATCTTTCAAACCTGCAAAGGCCATCCAATCAGATGGTGTTTTCAAGAAAAGTTCCGCCTCTTTTCCTGTACTCCGGGGACTGATGGCTCCTGGATGGGAGAAGAAACCGTTAGGTGGCCAACAGGATCTGTGTTTAAAAGTTTTTATAGACATTTTTAAATAAGACTATGGAAGAAAAGAAAACCATAAGGGATATCACAGGCTGGAGTTGCCACGTGTTATAGAGAGTTTACAGTCACAGCTGGGTATATGGTGATTAATACAGTAACTAACTTACAGAGCTCATACAAACAACTGTATACATTTCTCCACAAAGATTAGGAAGTACTGTAGATATTTGATTCCTGTATATTTCGCCCAATCACACAAACAGCAGTGGAAATTGATCACCGAACAATAAGTTTGAAAGTAATGGAAGAAGATATGTAAATTAACCCTAAGAGTATTGACAACTAGGTTTAAACTTATGCAGGTTATTTCTTTCTTTATAAAGCAGTGATATAACTTTAATATGTAATGCTGATATGTTCCTATAGAGAATATCTGTATTGAGACCAGATGTTATCACACAGAGGGCCTGATTCAGAGCCGCACGCTATTTGCGCTTGCTCGGTCAGAAAAAGGGGCCGGCTATTTAAATTGAGCGCTCGCTCTTTGTGATCTGTTGACGCCTCTATGTCTGAGCAAGCGAACTAAACACGCGCTCGCTATTTTGTAAACACGCCCCCTGGCCGCTCGCATCCTACGTCATCTCCGCTATTTATTTGATTAATCGAGTACATCGAAAGGCATCTGAACTGCTCGCAGTGCTTGTGGTAGGTTTATCCTACCGCAATCATGCGAACAGTTCAGGCTAAGAGACAACCAAGTGACGTGGTTGATGATGCTGCTTTGTTAATTATGCACACCCTTAAAACGCCCGTTTTGACCGTTTGGCACGCCTGCGTTCGGATCTCCACTCCCCGTTTTTTTTTCAAACAAATTCCCATGTTACCACCCACAAACGCCTCATCCTGTCACTCAAATTAGCAGGCACTTGCTATTTGGCGAGCACTCGATTTCCGATTGCACTGACTGGTTGGCACATGCGCATTACGACCCATACGCATGCGCAGTTGTGCGAACATCGCTCGGAGCGAACAAGCGGCCGCTTACGAGCGGCTCTGAATCAGGCCCAGAGTTCCTTAGCTAAGGTGTATATTGTAAGGAATAATGTTCCCACTGTAAAATTGCACGCAATATTTAAAGTCCACTTACTCTTCTGTGACTTTCAATACCCTAATAAGTTACTGTAGGTGGTACACTTTCCCATATGGTGTTTGCTGCATTTAGAGTATTTTTTTAATTAACAAAATACAATGCTTGTCATATGGGCTTTTTGTCTTTATAATGAATATTAAAACATGATTTTACATATTTTATATCTATATACATATGTGTGTTTATGGGAGCTGCCATTTTGACTGGTATGGCTCCACCTTCTACTTGTATAGATTATAGTTCTCTTAAACAGCTCAGGAAATGATTGTAGGTTCACATTCATTTTTTTTCTTGCTATCAAGATGTTGGTTTAGCTGCTGCTGTTAAGCATATTCCATTGTACTTTACAATTGGGATCAAAACAGTAATAGAACAAGACTGGGCAATAACAGACAAAGAGGTAAAAGGGCCCTGCTCACATCCTTACAATCCATAGGAAAATAGACATTTGATACATGAAGATAAATAATACATATTGCATATTGGTCCACCCAGATTGCAGAAGTTCATAGTGGACTGAATGATCCAGTCATGCAGCAATGTTGGACTAGGGTTAGTGGGATATTTGAGTGTAAAAATTAAGATATGTAAAGTTATGTATTGGCTGTGTAGTGTGGTTGTAATTGGGTAGGATAGCTTATGGAGGTTATGTGGGAGATTATGGAATATGATAAGCTTGCCTGAAGAGATGAGTTTTCAGGGAATGCTTAAAGGTTGGAGACTTGAAGAAAGTCTCTGTGTGTTGGAGGGCATTCCACAGAGTGGGTGCAGCTCAAAAAACTCCTTGAATCATGGGTGTATTAAGAGAGGAGGGGGCCTGTCTGCTTTCCCTGTCCAGGGCCCCCTCCTCTC
This sequence comes from Taudactylus pleione, assembly GCA_031769625.1. Lineage (NCBI taxonomy): Eukaryota > Metazoa > Chordata > Amphibia > Anura > Myobatrachidae > Taudactylus > Taudactylus pleione. The sequence continues at coordinate 2,311,071 of JAUIMM010000052.1, read as the reverse complement.
TCCCTGGTGGCCAGCTACAGACTGACGCATCTGACTGCCGACCACAGCATCAGTAGGGTATGGGTACTAGTCTGTACCCAGAGTCTACTCTGCATGCGCAGGTCGCCGGGAAAATGCTGCGGCAGCCCTTTTTGCCGGCGATTTCCTCACTGCGCATGCGCAAAACGCTGGAGAAATGGCTGCGGTGGCCATTTTTTGGCGTTTTCTGCAGGGCTGAGACACCCGATGCGGGACCGCAGAGAGGTATGTATTAGATAATGAGTGCAGGGTGTGCAGTGCGGGCTCCCCCTGGAGCCAGGGCTCCGTGTGCAGTACACACCCTGCACCCATTATAGATACTCCCTTGCCTTGAATGGAAGCAGGCAATGAGTGTGAATAAGAGACACAGATCTTGCAGAGAGAATAAGCTGGGAGGTAATTTCATAAGCAAAAAAATTCGTGTAGTATTGATGAGTCTTATTTGTAAAAAGAGGTATAGATAAGTCCACATACATTAGCCTTTTTGCGCATTAAACAGACCTTCTAGTCGCACCATGCCATGGCGTGACTTGGCAGCGCCGAGCCTCTTTTTGTGTTTCTTATTCACAAAGTGATGTGAATAGGAGGCTCAAGCTGCTTATGCTGATTAAAGTGATATGCACATCACTTTGTGAATAAGATTCATTTTAAGGGGAAAAGGTGCACGAAAAGACAGTTGGTGCTACAGAGTCTCACGGCTATCACGCGTTATCTGTAACGCAAATTCTGGCGCACGATGGATAGATGTGTGTGTGGACACACATGTATTTTAGATTTAATTAATTACAGCAGCTGCGAGGCTCATCTTCCTTGCCAAACGTTCATCGTCTGCTGCCCCGCTCTGTCAGTCCCTCCATTGGTTGCCGATTTTCATCCATATTCAATATAAAATACTTTTACTTACACATAAGGCTATTAACCAAACCACACCAACATACATCTCTTCACTCATCTCAAAAATTCCTCCCAACCCGACCTCTCTGCTCATCACAAGATCTGCGTCTCGCATCCCCACGCATTACTTGCTCCCTTTCACGGTTACAGGACTTTCTATGGAATGCCTTACCACGCACAATAAGACTTTCCTCTAGTCTCCAATCCTTCAAGCGTTCCCTGAACTCACCTCTTCAGGCAAGTTTATCAGATTCCAGAACTGCCCACATAACCTTCATAGCTTCCAGATCTAATTACATCCCCTTTCACAGTCCACACATAACCGCACACATTGTCTTTCTTTCACATCCTCCTGATATTTGACTGACATTCCTGTGTGACTGGATCATACAGCCCACCAAGAAACTCTGCATTCTGGCAGGACCAAAATGCAAAATATAGCACCTATCCTTGTGTATCAATGCCTATTTCCCTATAGATTGTAAGCTTGCGAGCAGGGCCTTCCTACCTATATATCTGTCTGTTATTACCCAGTTTTGTTCTATTTGTTTCCAATTGTAAAGCGCAACTAAATTTATGCTGCGCTATATAAGAAACTGTTACAAAATAAATAGTGTCGTTTTTGAAGTATGCCAAGGGAGTGAAAGGTGGCGATTTGTTGGCCCATACACTGTAATGTGTTTATGCAAAATCGTTGTAGATATTGTTGATCAGTTTTTCTATAGTACTTGTGATGTTAATTCTTGCTCCAGTTATTATTATTTTGATTAAAGATTTAAAGATTATGCTCATCAGCAGCAGATGTATTAGCAGTATCTCAGCAACCAGAGCAAAACAATACAACTTGAAAACACCCAGCTCGACAGTTGGCCTGATTATAGAATACAGAAGTAGACAGTGAGCTTCACTAATTATGATTAATTGTATGTCGAGATACATGAACTGCCGTGCAAAGTGGGCTGTAATTAAATAAAAATGTAATCATTGTGGAATTGTGCTTCTAATACGCATTTGAGATAAATAGTGGTTTTCAAAAGACTATTATTACCTTTTATGTGACCAGGACATCCACGTGTATCTGGCCGGATTAATCCCTGCTAATTGGTGCAGTGCCAGAAGTTGGTTTCATGTGGTTTGAAGTTTACTTATTTTATTTTGTTTATTTTTGAATTAACCAATTTTAAGAACTAAGGGGTCTATTTACTAAGCCTTGGATGGAGATGAAGTACCAGCCATCCTGTCATTTTTCAAACACAGCTTGTGACATGGCAGGTAGGAGCTGATTGGCTGGTACCGTTGCCTTCATCTCCACCCAAGGCTTAGTAAATAAACCCTCTAAGTGACAGCTATTAATACTTTAATTTAAGAATCTACCCCTAGGGATTCCGAACAGGTTCTTCCAACCCAAGCTGTACACCAGAATGAGACTGCACACCAAGAGTATGCATATTTGTGTATATATATATATATATATATATGTATATATATATATATATATCATACAAACTCGGCACTCACATGCTTTTCAAACTGCAACTCCTTTGAACATAGGGAATGTTGGTTCCAAAATATTGCAATAATTTGTTAAGCTGGCCACCGCTTCACGGTCATTCCCATCTAGCCAGTCCCTACACTGATTCTCAGATAAATGAACTTGATCTGCCATCTTGGCCTCAAGCTTGCATACATTTTAAACAGAAAACTGGGTCCTGCCTTAAAGAGACAGGACCACACCCAGGGCTATCAGTTAATAAGCACCTGGAAAAAGAAAAAAGTTTGTCTTACATTTGAAAAACAGGGTGCCCTAGCAAGTGTGACCACAAAATTTAAATAAACGACAGGCTCAATCCACGGCAGTCGACCATCTGGGGTGCCCTTGGTATGTGACCACACCATCTACATAAAAAATATCATACAAACTCGGCACTCACATGCTTTTCAAACTGCAACTCCTTTGAACATAGGGAATGTTGGTTCCAAAATATATGTATGCAAGCTTGAGGCCAAGATGGCAGATCAAGTTCATTTATCTGAGAATCAGTGTAGGGACTGGCTAGATGGGAATGACCGTGAAGCGGTGGCCAGCTTAACAAATTATTGCAATATTTTGGAACCAACATTCCCTATGTTCAAAGGAGTTGCAGTTTGAAAAGCATGTGAGTGCCGAGTTTGTATGATATTTTTTATGTAGATGGTGTGGTCACATACCAAGGGCACCCCAGATGGTCGAGTGCCGTGGATTGAGCCTGTCGTTTATATATATATATATATATATATATATATATTTGTGTGTGTGTATATATATATATATATAAATTTCAGATAATCTCTTTGAAAGTAGTTGCTCCAATACTTTTGCTTGTACTGTTCTACAGCAGATTTCCTCCTGTATTTTTAAGATTCTTTCTATTTTTAATCATTCTCTTTTACTGTCTGTGACAACTTCAAGATGGTGTTTTAATGTATTGGAGGTGACAGAAAAGATATCTGTATCAGCTGTTTATTTGTTTAGAACTCTGTGCCAGGAGTATATCTCAGATGGCTGTTTTCTGTCTGTGCCACATCTGATAGTACATTCATCATCTCTTCCCATTCAAATACACTGACAGAGATTTTAAAATGTAATTTAGCAGTGGGAATAGAGTTAATGCATTTAATGGCCCTAAGCTTGCCTGTGAAATTAAAGCCTGTAACATTTTACAAGAATATATATATTTTTTCCATTCTTTGGCCAATCTATAGAAGAAATCTTTTTTTATTTTCAAATTTTTCTACCAGCCTGACTGGAAAATGAATCTGTTCAAAAAACCCTAACAGTTATAATATATCTTGCTTGGGGCCCGTGCTAGATATAATGCTAATCCGGGTACTGGAACATTGTTTGGTCAGTGACAATCTGCTGTAAATAACTTAATATTTCTCCTCATTCATAGGGTTAAGGCGCGTATCCACTACACGAGAGAAATGAATCGTGCAGTGAATATGCCGACAATGACCAGCAATGTGCGCTTCCGCTGGTCATTGTCGGCATTAGTCATCGCCTGAACATGCTGGCCAAACTGCTGATATCGACAGTTTGTGCATGAATGACATATCGTTCAGTGTGGGCGCATTATCCACTACACAGGATGATGAACGATTACAATGTTGCAATTGTACAGTCGTTCCAGTCTCGTGTAGTAGACACGCACCTTTAGTCTTGTTTGCATTTAATCATTTTCTAGAGACATTTTACAATTATGGATCAATTCAATTAACTCATCCCGCGAGTCCAGACGAGTAAGTGCTGCTTTATGCCACCACTACGGCCCTGTCATACTCAGAGCGAGATCAGACCGAGAGGAGGGGTTGTGTTGCTGTCGGCATTTATGTGCTTTTGCAACGGCAACTTACCCCCCTCGCCTCTAATAGAATTGAGCCCATAGGGCGGTATCCAGTTGACCCCGAACATTATTCGGGCGTTAATGGATCCCCCGGGGCTAAACAATTAGCACTGATGCCGGCACTTGTCGTGGATTTTTTTTTTCAGGGACCTCTTGTGTCCCGGAAAATAATCCCCCAAAAGTGCTGTTTTCGCCACTGCGATGGCGAGAATACATAGGTTCCTGAACCTATCACGGATCCTATGTGTTTTCAGATGAAAAATCTTATCTGTTCAGCCGAACAAATAGGATACAGGGATAAAAAAAATCGGCGAAAACAGGGATTTTCTGCGAAAAATCAGTTTTTCGCCCCCAGAAATATATTGGGTGTAATTGGATACCCCCTTAGTGTTTAAAGCTAATCTATTCAAAGAAATATACTAGGCAGTGCGGTTTTACACTAGTTGCTCAAGAAAATTCATTACAATAAAACAATTTAACTTTGCAAAAGGTACCTGTGAATGGCATGATTTTCAGGTTCCTCAGGCTTATACACCCTATTCTCCTCTGCATAGTGCTAGTTCTGGGGATGGTACACTTTATGGTGTTATGTCTACACCAAAATCATTGTACACGTCAGTGCCTGATCAACCATTAGGCCAGTTACCCTGCAGTCTAGTGCTCCACGACTTGGGGAGCGCCACACATTTGGCAGCTGGGTTGGTGGTGGCAGCATAGCTTAATTAAGAAGTTTTAGTTATTCAGCCGTCCTAAGGGGTTGTTGAGGGGAACGTTCTTAAAGTGACTACCAGATAGCTATGCCTATGTGACCATGTAACTTACTCCTAAAGTCATTGTGCTACAGTCTCCTTTACACTCCACAAACATCATTAGATTGCAAGATCAAACCAGTTAGTTGTATAACTTTTGTTTCCTGCACATGTTTACATGAATGGACATTTCCTGAGCATGCATATGCATTGTGTTTAGCAGCATTACAGGGGGCGCTATAAATGTATTAGCCTAGAGTCTCTGGAACCTTTATTGAGGCACTGTCACACTCAGTGATGTATTAGGTTACACCTGCTTGTTGATGCACATATTTAATCAGCCAGTCTTATGGTGCATACACACGATCAGATTTTTCCTTCAGATATGAACGATAACGATTTAAAAATCGTTCAGTCGTTCATATCTGAAGGAAAATCGTTCATATCTGACATGCCTGAACGATGGACGATCAACGATGCGCGTTCCCGTTTGTCAGATAACGATATCTGACATCTGATGGGTTTGCAGTCAGACTTGGACGATTCCATTCATTTTAATGCAGTCAAAAATCGTTCAATCGTTCAAATCGTTCAAATCGTTTAATCGTTCAGTCGTTCATCTGACAAATCTGACAAGTCTGACAAATCTGACCGTGTGTACGCTCCATTATTGGCCCAACTAAAAGCATTACCGCAGCAGACATGGTGTTATGATTTTAGAGGTAGCACCAGAATAGGGAAGAAATATGGACCTGATTTAGAGTTGTACGTTATTGCACAGCCGCAGGGAAGCGTCTGTGCAATACCATACAACTCATATGCAAATATAGCATGAGGCGTCTGGTGTAAATAGACGCCTCCTGACTGCATCGCAGATCCGAGTGCTGCGTCCTAAGACACTGCATCGGATTTTCTGCAAGACCAACGGTAATCTGATTACTGCCGAGGCCAGGAAGTTTGCATCGAAAGATGCAGACCCTGGCCTTGTTACTCCAAGAAAATGGTGGTGACATGCCCCCGTTTTCTGGAACTGAGGCCGCCCACCCACTCCCCGCCTCCAGATGGCCGCAGGCTGTCAATCAGGCTGCTGCTTGGGGGAATTGCGAGTGATCTCGCAGAGGGGGACCACCGGGTCCCTCCAGTATGTGTACGTGCAATCGGCAGGTCGCCCGTACACACCAGTAGATGAAACGATATATCGGCCATCTGCTGTGCTGCACAGCAGAACGGATATCGACTGTGAACGATGACGTTCACAGACCTATCCGCCGTACACACCAGCAGCTGCACCATAGCTATATAGGGCGATATACGAGTATCAGTGTGTACCCTACTTTAATGACAGATGGGGTGGTTTGAGTATCTCAGAAGCTGCTGATCTGATTTATAAGCACAGAAGAAAGGTGTACGTTTGAAGTGAATGTAATCTGCATAGTGAATGTAATTTTTCTTTATAATAAGCATTTCTGATTATTAGTTTATTTTATGCACTGCCAGGGTACAATGATTCATCAGCCAATAGATTGCAATGGACTAGGGCTAGCCAGAGATTACTTAATAAAATGATGGCTTAGTATTATAGATCAATAATTGAGCAATGTCCCTATCAAGCATGTATCCTTGTTTTAAGAGTGAGAACAAAAACAATGATATGCTTGGTTATTCCTATACCTAATTGGGGTGTTATGATATGTTTACAGTCATAATGTCAACATGATGAATGTCAACGTTATAACTGTCAACATATAACACCATAATGTTGTCGTTCATCATGTAGACAGTGAAATGTCGACATGTTAGAATATAGTCCCTGGTGTTAGAGATGATTTACCTGCTCCCAACGGCTGCAGGGAGTTTAGTGTGGCTGTTTTTGGGTCCCAACAGTCATGTGACTTCCGTGTTAGAGCTATGTTCCTCCGGCGTATCCTAACCGGACGGGAAGTTAGGGTTAAGCACTAGAGGTAGTCTAGTGCTTAACCCTAACTTCCCTCCACAGCCTCAACCCTCCCGTTTGCAGCCTCTAATCCTCCTGTCCGCAGCCTAACCCTAATGTCCACATTCTGACCATGTTGGCATAACAAGTGTCTTCTTTCTGAGAATGTCGACACAGTTATGAAGTTGCCATTATTAAAATGTCAACATGAAACGTCTATATTTTGATGTCGGCATAGTCATTGTTGACCTTTTGACTACATCCCATGCGTAATTTCCTCCCTGGCACAGTGAGCCTCAGATAACACGTCTGCAGGGACCCAGGTAAGATACATTTTTAAACATTTGTAAGAGTTTTACATAGAAAATACAATGACCATCTGAGGGTCTTTTGTGCCTGGTTTAAATTCCATTTTTCTAATCATCTTGTTCAGTGATTTTCCACCTGTATCCTACAATAGTTTGAAATTAGATTTGTCTGAAGCGGTAGTTGATGATTAGATGGTAATTACCAAGTACATATCGGCCACTCTGCTATTTCTTTCTTGATTTGCCATTCATATGACCTGAAAGGGTCTTGTCCAGCACAATACTTGGAGAAGCATGACTCCACTCAGGTCATCATCCAGACAAAGTACAATTATATTCAAGTACATTAGAGAATGTAGGAAGGAAAGTGATTGGTTTTCACCAGGGCAGACAAATTCCCTCTGAAGTATAAACAGTGCTGATATTACGCTGCCTCAGGAGAATGAAATATGGCTGCTGAATGACTTTCTGTTACCTCGAATAGAGAAAATAGAGCTCATGTTTTCATTCCTTTTGCAGTAGGAGTATGGAACATATCTCGGATTGCTGTTTTCATACATAATGGATTATAATTACACTGGTCTTTTATTCTAATTAATGATTCTTTGAAAAGTAATACCATACTCCCTTTAAAGGTTTGTTAAACATGCATATACTAGATTCTAATCCCAACTTAAAGGTAAAGTTCAGGCAGAATACTGCCAGAGCTTTGTATGGAAATGTGTTTCCAATCTGAAAAAGTTTCAGATCTTTGAGTTATCGTGGTTTTGAATAGGCTGAGCGAAGGCCAAATCCCTAATTTATGACCTCCCACTAAAACATTTGGAGATTTTTTTTATTTAAGAACAGCTCTTATTAAGGGGGAGAGCTTTGAAGAGTCTCCCTGCATAGAGAGTGACATAACTTGGGCAGTCTGGTTTAAGCATGGGGTGGTGGATGAACAGGACTTACAGGGAAAAGTGCAGTGTCTGTAGCTGTTTTGTACCGGGGAACATTTAAGTAATGTTATTTGTTGACTGACAGCTGCAGCTCCGAGTGTTATCCCTAGATGGCAAAGTACAGGTTACATATTTCATGTTCCTTAAAAGAGCACTCCACTTGCCTGTATAATCACTGTATAATCTTAAAATAAGCGATCACTTCTCTTTTGATATACATATTCAGTGCTATATATATTCAATGTCCACCCTGGTCTTCATATAGCAACTTTGCTATAGCTGGGACAAAACAAATCATTTTATAATTAGGTTTATTGTTTCTCTCTATGTGAGGTAGCTGCTTGTGTCTGATACGTAACAAATCAGAAGTGCAACCCCCAAGCTTTGAGACATAAGAGAGCCTGAATTTTTATTAGTTGTATTTTTAATAAACCATTTTTTGAAGTGATACCTTAGCCTCCATTTCAACAAAAGCCACTTTTTATCTGTGGCTTTTTATTGTGGATAAGATACCTTTATATGTTGATCCCAACTTCCAATTACGTGAGTTGGGGTATGCTTACCTTTCAATCTTTTGTGTGACACATGGTGAAGTATTTTGAAAGATACCTTTATGTATATTTATTATTCACGCATTAAGTGAGTTTATGGTACGCTAATTCCTATGAGTTATGGTGGTGAGGATCTATCCTATTTCGATTGATTGACATCCACTCTTGGAAATAAAAAACGGACATCACCCTTTTTCCTTTCCAGAACACAAAAGGATAAATGTATATATTTTTTGTGTATTGACATTACTTCACATATGGTCTTTTTGTTTGTGTTTGAATTTCATATATTCCACGGAGTGGATCATCTCCAGAAAAGGAGAAATCTCCATGTCAACGACCTCTATGATTTAAGTATAGCATTCATATCTGTATAGCCTTAGATCTTTTTCCCATTGTTTTTTATTGTTTCTCTACCTTCCTATACTGGTTAGCTTCAAGTCTGAATTTTACTTTCAATACTAAGCAAAAAGGCTCCCCTATACGGCATGTAGTTGACACCCCGGCAGTCTGGATGCTGGCGCTCAGAACACTGGTGCTGGAATTCCGACAGCTGTCAGAATCCTGGAGCCAGAATTACGACTGGCGGCATCCCGATGGTAAGGTTTAGGGTTAGGGGGATGGTTGGGCACTACGGGGAGGGTTAGACTGCGGGGGGTTGGGGGTGGTTAGGTAGTGGGGAAGCTGGATAGGGTTAGGCTGTGGGAAAAGTGGGTTAGTGTTAGGCACTTTACCTCTGGGTTTTTGACTGTCGGGATGCTGCTGTCTGTGGACTGACCTCTGTCGTCCCGATCGCTGGGATCCCGTACCCATCCCCCCTATACACAAGCAATCTGAATCTATCAGGTTCCTGGTTCACCTATAAAAACACAAAATGAGTGTAAAATGACACAAAGTAAGAGTAGGTTTCTTTTGTGTTCATTCCAAACAAAAAAAAGGGGGGATTAATTTCCTGTGAGAGGGTGCTGCTGTGGAGTCATTGGACTCTATTACATATAGTAAGCAGTGAAAATGCAGCTCTGACGGTTTACTTACCGTGACAGCCGCTACTTGTGCCATCCGCATACCCACATCCGCTTCCAGCGAGACACATCCGTGCCTTGGAATGGTTTGTGGATTATTTTTTAACCATTTTGCCACTGTTGCTGGACTAGTATTTTTTGGTCTTATGAATGTGCCCCATGTGTGTTCATAATGAAGGAAAGTCTATTTTACATTTTCTCAAAATAAATATTAATGGAAAAAAACACACCAAACAATGCTAAGATAATTGTTTGTTTTTAGCTTCCAAAGTGATGAAATGGAATGCAGAGTATATACAGGGCTAGTTGTGGCTCTTTGTCAGCTATGTGGAAAAAGATTGTCTTCACATTAAACATTTTAGAATGTAAACCTCAAAATTATTATTTGGACTCTCTGTTCTTCACTTTCATTTTTTATATTTCATAATACAATGTAAACCTTCAAATTAACATGTAACATAAAAATAAAACCGAATTATAATATTTTAGTCTTGTGTAGCGTGGTTAAGGCAACGATAATACTCTGACCACGTGCCCTGATTGTTGACTACATGCTGTTATAATTACAATGTTAAATTAAGCAATTAGCTTAGCTTTGCACAGAGCAGAGGTTTAATTATAGATAAACATGTTTGATACAACTAAGAGTAACGATTATCTGTAATCCCTATCACAATATTGAAATCCCATTTATCTGCTGCAAATAATTTCTTTGTTGTACATCATAATATAAAATTTTACATTTTCAAATTTACTGTAGCTGGAATTGGAAAACACGGCGAATGTCATACTTCGCTTAAGCTGTATACAAGCGATATAATCACTTGACTAAGATTTAGGAACCGAATTGCTAACCTTGAAAATCTGCCTACTTTTTTTTTTTATTTTTTTTTTTACTGTGCTTGACACAGGTCAGCGCATCTGTTTTTTTTTTTTTTTTTAATCAGTCTTCATTTCATGCTCGTTAGTTATTCAACAGGTTTTACGAGATGTATGGAACAACCGATACCAATTAAATCATCAGAATCTTGGTGACAACAACTAAGAATATAAGAATATTGCAGTAATTTATACATGAATGCACCAATCTCAAAAAGGCAGTGACCTCTTGTTACTGTGGATGTGGACAGGGCTGCATTAAAGTGATGCGAGGAGAACAGATGTAAGCAGGAATCAACAGTCTGATGGTTTAATAGTGAAAGGAGCAGGTTGCTCCAAGCACACAAAAATGTGATGCTAGTATCAATCAGGAATATTGTGAGGGAAAAGTACACTTCTATGAACAAAGTTCATATTCCCAACTTGTATTTGGTATTAATTTCCTCTTATGTGCCATGCTAATTGTTGTTACCATTGATATGAAGGCACCATGTTGACCTGCAGGTCATCACTGTGGAGAAAACAGGACACACATTAAACAGGAATGTACAAAATGGACAAAATATATGCAGACAAAAGCGTAGGGAGGTCACTGCTCATGAGAGTGCTTGGGAGAGTGCACAGCTGAAATAAGAGATGCAAATAGGCTTAGATTGGAGATTGGGTCCTGAGGGTTTATTAATGTAGATGTATAGGTGAAATGTGTTTGCAGAGAGCCTTTTGAAGGCTTCAAGGCAATGGGAGAGTCTAATCAGGCTTGGAAGGTAATTCCTTAATTGGGTAGTGGTAGAATAAAAGTTTTGTGGGCTGGTGTGAGAGTGAAGGCGGGTATCCACTTATAGATATACAAACGAGAGTACGGTTGCGACATTGCAGTCGTGCTCTCGTTTGTATATCTAGTGATATGCCTAGACTGAACGTTCACTCGTTCAGTCCAGGCACATCCCTCATCCCCGCACATGCTGAACCTGACGAGATCGTCAGGTTGACCAGCATGTTGGAGAGATAATAGATGTCTAAACGACAGCGGGCACGCACATCGCTGGTCGTTTTAGACATTTTGCAATAATTTGTAAACGATCGTTATCGTTCAATCGTTCATAAAAATCGCTAAGTGGATACCCCCCTTTAGGAACTAGTAATGAGACAAGGCATGAGTCAGAGGTAGATCTAACAGGGGGACGAGAGTAGAGTATCTTGATGGTCTTTAGGATATTATTGGTCACAAGTAGCCAGTGTAGGCATTAGCTAATGTGTGGCAGATGTGGAGCAGCGAGTGAGAAAGGTTAGCCTTGCTGCAGTATATATGTATTGAAGTAGTTGTACATGGGTGAGGGGATTGCCAAATAGTTGGATATAGCAGTAGGTGGTAGATTATGAGAGCGTGTATATATACGAGTTATATATTTACATTTTAGGAGATTTGTGGGGAGGCAGTGCGGGGAGATGGGCTCTGTTTTAGACATGTTTCGTTTTAGATACTGTTGGGACATCATTGTAAAGGTAGCAGTTAGCCGAATTAGTGAATTATTTCTACAAGTGAAAATGTGCATTGTTACAAAGCAGAGGGCTGAGGACAGATAGTGGGAGGAGAGGGGAGATGTGCCACTGTTATACAACACAGGAGTGGTTCAATAGCTGGGAAGTGTCACAGGGGCCATTAACATTGTTGAAAGTAGCAGAGAGGTCCAGGAGGATGAGGATGGTGAAGTGAATCTTAAACTGGGTACACACCTAAACGATGTACCAACACGGTGAAATGATCTAGTGGACCATCATACGACAACACAATATATTGTTACATACATCGCCCCATCTGATGTGCAGCACATCAGGTAGGAAGATGTGGCCATCCAATTATTCAAACAATAAACTGGGTGGATTTGGGGGTACACACTATACGATGGTTGTTGCGATCCAACGCGTATTGCAAGATCGGCCAATACTTATATTGTGTGCTTCACTTTAGACTTTCATATAATAGTGATCCTTGATCACTATTTGAGAGTGCAGTCTCTGTGAAATGTTGGTGAAAGACACGATTAAGTCGAGAATTGAATCAATGGGCCCAATATCACTACTTGTCCTCAAAATTACTCAGATGTCCAGTCAGATAATTATCTGACATGTTGGTAAATCTGGTTGGACTGTATGTGTGCACCCAGTGGCCACTCAAGCTGGCCACACATCTAAAGATTGTGTCCAACCATCCAACTAGTTGGTTGGAATGAAAATCTGGTAATATATGGGAGTAAATGATGATCAGCAATTTGCTCCTAAATGCCAGAAAAACAGATGAAATTTATTGGTCAGACAAGTTTGTTAAATGTTTGATCTAAACAATTTGTTCAAACAACAGTTTTTGTCCATTTTTCGGCGTTTGGGAGCAAATTGCTGATTGTCATTTGTTTTCATACCGTACCAGATTTTCATTCCGACCAGTCAACTAGTTGGATGGTTGGACAGAAAATCTTTACATGTGTCTGCACCTTAAGCCCTTGTGCAGAACAACCATCTCATTCAACTTGGCTATCTACATGTGTCTCCAAACTGAACACTCATGTGGCCTGTGTGCCAAGCAACAGAATGGGACGCAGTTTGGCTGATTTATCAGATTTGGTTAATCTCATCAGTTTTGGTGCATAGTTATAGAGCTTGTGATTGATGGCTGTTGAGTTTCTTCTCATTCTCATCTGATCATGTTTATAGGGAATTTTGTATTAATCTGCTAGCATGCTTTTGTCTGCATGTTTTTCTATGTCGTAGTATTATCCTGTGATGAAAATAGTAACTGTTATCTTCTGTAGATTACTTTTTCCATGTCCTTCGTATTTCCTGCTATTTGTCTGCTATGTGGGGTAGTTTACCCGAGGGTTCAGTTTATGGTCTAGTGTTAATTATGCAGTACGTTCGGTTCCCTTGGATTGTTCCTTATTGAATAAACAAATGCATCTCTGAGTGTCTGTTACAAACACTTTAGAAGTCAGCATCTTAATGCCCTTCTTTTGGTAGTCATTAGTATTCACAATTCCATCAGCCCGCAGTTTAAAGTCTTCTACTTGTGTTTGTCACAGAAGATGATGAAGGGATGTTGCCTAGAAACACTCAGGCACACTCGCGACAGGAATTATCAATCTGTTCTGTATATTCACCTCCACACGGAGCGGAGAAAATTGAGTTTCACCGCTGACAACTTTAATTGATTGCAAGTTGTCTTTGCAGGCCCATGGCATCTCAAATATTATTTCCTGTAATCGTGGGACTTGCGGGGGAATTTCTGGGAGACTTTTCACTGTAGGACAAAAGTGTGATCTTTATTGATTAGCTTTTCTAACAATGTTCAGATATTCCAGTAGTTGTGCAACTTTCAGAAATGTCATGTTCTGTGTATTGGCAGTGCCTGTTTGCGACTCAGATATTTAGGAATAATGAATGAGGCTTCTATTAAATACTTGATACATTGCAGGATTTTGTCTGTTCATAGTCTCTCTGAGCTGCACAGGATATTCTATTCTATATTATAATATTGCAACTCTCCTATATAGAATCATTTTGTGCATGGTATAGATGTATCCTCATACATCATTGCTTCAGTCGCGCCAAACAGCCCTTCTCAGTGCGCCAGGTCCCGTCTGACTCTGCTTGCGCCAAGCCTATTTATCTCCCAAACATGTGTCTTAGTCGCAAACTGATGCGACAAACCACTTCACGAGACTGCATTTATTCATTTGGTGTCACAGGAGGATTAAGTACTTGTGCGGATGAACCTGGGGTGGATCCAGGAGAGGTTGGAAGGGCAGACGTCTGATATTGAAAGGACGCAGGTCTGAGATGTGTGTTGCTCATGGATGGCCCACTGTCAGAGAAGTGATGATGGAAAGATACACCTGGAATGGACTGTGGAAATCAACAAGTCACTGGAAAGTTCAGGAGGAGCACAGACTGTCAGAATGGCTTTTAAGCAGGGCTTCCTCTAGGGGTGGTAGTAGGGAGTTGCACCGCTGGTATGCAGAGTGTCTAGGAGGCTGGAACCTGGAGCATTAGCATATATGTGAGACTCAGCAGGAGCAAGGTAAGGCAAGGAGCTCAGAGAACTAGCACCCAGCTAGGCTGGGAATAACGTTGCACTAGCAATGAAAGAACTGCAGATCAGCCCTTAAATAGCCGGAGGAAGTGTAGGAATGGTTGCTAGGACTCCCGGAATGCTCTGCCTGGATTGGCTGAAAGGAGTCACCTGACCCCATCCAAGATGGCAGTGCCCATGTTGTGCTGCAGCACTGCCAAGGTGTGTATTACTCACACCAGCAGCCAGGATACTATGCCCCCAGACCCCTGTAGCATGCAGCGCGGACCTCCATGTGCCTGCACCCCGCCAGAAGGACCCCGCCAGAGCGTATGGACAGGTAAATGCTGCTGATCCCGACCCCTCACAGCCCTGGTTGTGACATTTGGTATGTGACACTTACATATCTGTGTGCTACTGGGTCTGAATATGTGTGCCTGATTCAGCAAGGATCGCTGTTGCCATCGCAATAGCGATTACGCACACAGTCTCATTGTAAAGGTATGCTAATAATTGGCGTGTAATAATAAAAGGCGTGCGGCCTGAGAAGGGGGCGTGGTCATTGAAAAGGGGGCGTGTCTATAAGACGCGTCCCCTTTTCGTCACTCTTGGGGGCATGCCCGGCACTTACGGACACGCCGGGCAGCCCCCAAGCCCTGCAGACAGGGAGAATAGATGCCGGGTCACCGCACATTTCTTCACCCGCGGGACTCTGCGACTCGCGGGTGAAGACAGTTCCCGCAGGCTGTTAGGGCAGGGCGCTTTTTGCCTTCCTTCTGGAGGGCAGGGCGCTTTTTGCCCTCCTTCTGGAGGGCAGGGCGCTTTTTGCCTTCCAGAAAGAGGGCAGGGCGCCGCGCCCTGCTAAAACAGCCTAGCGGGAACGCTACATATAGTGCTAAACCCGTCTAATGTCCCGATTAGGGCACCCAAACTACAGGTGACTTTTCGCACAATTCTGCTCTCCTCCTCAGGAGGTGACGAGCAGAAATGCCGATGGCTGTTCATGCCTGAACAGAGCAACAACTGATTTGCTCCGTTGGGCGCCTGGCAGTGACAGCCGCCGCCGCTGACCATTAAATCAACCCCTTGGAGGCCATATGATATAGAAAAATCATGGCAGAGCGAATTGTCAGTAACCCTTATCTAAAGAAGGCTGTTGAGCATTACAACCACAGGTACATACTGTATGTACATATGTAATATAATGTCATGGCAGTGACATAAGGTCCATAATTGGCCAGAGTTTTGGTATATGTTATGTTTATGCTCGGGCTTAATACAGTCATGTACTAAGTTTGAAAAGCAACGTCAACGTCCCTCTGAGATGGAAGCATAACAGGATAGGAAAATAAAGTTACTCTCTGCTAGACGCTGTTGCTAACATATACTTTACTATAGAATAATAGTTGAAAGCTGACTTGATATAAATAACTAAATCAATGCCATACAGTATTTTCTGTCATTTGGAGAAAACATAGTTACTTTTGTTATGAGCTTTCACCACTCTGATTGTTTCATAACCCCAGATTTTACATAATCAACATTTCAGTATTCTAGATAATAGAACTGCTCTGTACAAAAGGCACATTTGTAGATTTATGCACAGGCACAAAGGAAGTGACATGCAGCACTTTATCATATAAGATGTGTGTCCTATGTTTGCACCACTTATATTGTATAGGTGGATATAGCTGTTTAGGTTAATATAAACTCTGTGTGTAACTTGATCATCTCATTATAACTTCATGCACAAATGCTACTCAGTGCTGGATAGAATTCAGTTAGTAATAATCTAATCCTGAATTCTTCTTTTCTTGGACCCACCATGCCCCTGAATCAGTGCATGCCCCGAAACCTGTAATGGTTCACTGGTTATCGCTTCTCTCCTACTGAGGTTTGCCCAATCTCGTCTCTTTCCTGTGATGATAGCTTAAATGAAACGATTCAAAGTGGGTCATAGACAGCACTGATCCTGTGTGAAAGTGGCAGGCAGTGGTAGAGTAAGGAGTTCGTTGTCAGAATTTCACATCGGGCAACTCTCCAAATCAGTGTCAACTTTGGAAGAGGGTCAGTATTAAAACTTTGAGCTATCCAATTGGACGATTTGTAATTACATGACTTTCTTTTGATTTGCTCTGCAGAGCAGCAGTGACATATATGTTAGGGTGGGTTGAAAGTTTCCGTATCAATTACGAGGGTCGAAAAAAATTGGGACCACTCGAGAATATGATTGCCATTTAGTTTTTAAAAATCGGATAATATCTAAAGATTTTGTATTTACGCCCTATAGGCATTCCCACAGAACACCACCGCAAAGCGCTCTGGCAGCACATTTTTTCGTACTGTTTGTTGCGAAGTAGCAGAATAGAATAGTTTTGACTCGTAATACACGCCCCGTTCACCGTATAGTGTCATATAGTAAGTGCACTCAACATAGCTGTATCATCTAAAATGCAGTAGTAGGGTATCTGTTGCCCTCTGCCTGCAGCTCTCAGCTTGTTGCGAACAAATACAAGCAACAACCCTGTCTCACTAAGAAATGTCATTGATCACGTACACCGCAGGAATGCTTTCTGGGCTCACCCAGAAAATATCCCCTTGTTGATGATCACAGATGAGAGTCGAGATATTAGATTGATATAAATGTGGTAGGTGAACAGAACCTCTGGCGCTTAGGGGTGACGAATAATAAAAAAACCCCTTCCCTTCTGTTCCCGGTTTTCTCACAAGAAGTCCGTAATCAATATGGAACGTAGAAGGGGATAGAAAAACAAAAATTGGGAAACCATAGCATAATCCTGTTTGCCAATAAAATATTACATGGTTTATTCATACACAATAAGACATAAATATAAGCAGCAATCACATATAAATAGTAATGAACTTAGCTCAAAATCGAGCAAATAGTAATAATTCATAAAAACTTTTTGGGGTAAACATAAGGTACTTGAAGTGAAAAATAAATTAAGGCAATTGTAGCGTCCATACCAGATGTCCAGATATAAGAGAGACGTGGGATGCACTTGGGGTGAGTCTTGAAATCATCCCTCGTGTCTAACAATGGATTGTCCTCCCAAGATTCATTGAGCATGCAGCAGCCCAACGCGTTTCGAGTTGAATCTCTTCCTTTGGGCTGTGCATGCTGCTCACTGGTACAGGTTTAAATAGGTCTGGTCCTTGTGTCATTACCGGAAGTGCCGCTGTGCTGAGCTTTTATGATACACCTCTCACATGTAGCAGTACACGGCCACTTTACCGCTGTGCTCATAGGTGTTGCTTTCACAATCTCCCTGAACTGATTTTTCAAAAGTAGGCAAGTGTAATGTGGGGTTGTTCAACCAATGCTAAGGAATACAAAAATTGCATCTTAAGTCTGACAAATTAGTTTAGGATGGGCAAGGGTAGACTGATACCCATTTTTAATGTACTGGGGTAAATTAAATCTGTTAAGAAATAGCTTAATGCATTGGAAATTAATTACACCCCCTCCAACCACGAACGGAGAACACGACATGCACGTAGATAGGTTTATTGAGGACACATTAACAAACTAGTTAAACATCAATGGCTTATGTGTGCATGGATATTTGCAAAGTATGATGTGTAGTTTGCTGGATTTATTTCTCATATGTCTATTTTTTTTTAAAACTAGTATACGACCCATATGTTCACTCTGCCATTTTATTTTCAGTATTGTAGATGTATCTTGCTGTATCTGTACTAGTCACAGTACAGGTCTGTCTCACTTCTAGTGTTAAGAAAATTCTTTATTCTGATAATCTTATTGGTTTTGACTGGACCGTTACTCTGTCCTCATATTCACTTTGGAGACACAAATACTACAATATTGGGCTACTTGATTAATATTCGCTTTATTATAGCAGTGAGTGGGACTAGCTCAGGGTTTTGAG
Source organism: Taudactylus pleione (assembly GCA_031769625.1). Lineage (NCBI taxonomy): Eukaryota > Metazoa > Chordata > Amphibia > Anura > Myobatrachidae > Taudactylus > Taudactylus pleione. The sequence goes on along the minus strand of JAUIMM010000052.1, from coordinate 2,292,422 downwards.
GCGCTTGGGTGATGATTTAAAGATAGCTTCCTGTTTTATATCCTCTTTATAGTGGCCAAGAAAAATATGCCCCCTCTGAATAGATGAATTTGTCAGAACTGATGTAATCTATATATTCTCTAAGGTCTGTCTCATCTCCAACATGCATGCGTAGTGGGAGCAGGGGCGTGCATCTCCTGACCAACGGCTAGGAAGTTGAGACTAACCCTAGCCGGACAGGTGGAGGACCTGCCGGGTAAGTATGGAGCGGGACGGAGTGGGTGTGGCAGGGCGGGACAGAATGAGTGGCGGGGTGGTTCAGTGCATGGGGTGGAGCATCAGAGAGGGGGCGACTAGGGACAGGGTGGGGGCCAGGCTAAGGCCACCCTGTATTTGCCTGGTCCCTTTACAAGTTTTATAATTTAGGACTACACCCACACCTCAATTTTCTGCAATTGCAGTATTGTGTATTACTTCTGCAGTTCTAACAAACGGTGGATAGTGTATTCTGTTGCTCTTATGTTCATGTGTGTTCCTATTCTTAAGACTTCTATAGTGATGTTTGTTCATTTTTCCAGGTTAATGTGTTTAAGTACTTTGTACACTTTTGAACTTGATGGAGTAATCACGTAAAGATTTCAAAGTATTCTCTGATTGCTTCTGCTGATGTCTCTCCTCATCTGTCCTGCTGCCATCCTGTCTAATTTGTTGTATTTTGAGAGCTCTCAAGTGGCTTTTATTCTGTGGTTAATTTAAGTAATGCTTGAACTCTTGTGTGAAATATAACAAGTACAAACAGAATAGTAATTTCTTACTGGTAGAAACTTATTAAAGTGAACATTCTCTCCCCCAACCTTCATCCCACTTATTTTATTTTTATAGCCTGTTAAAGGCATACCGTATCTAACCAAGTCACTTCCTTTTGGAAATATTTAATGTCATTCATATACACCGATCAGCCATGACATTATAACCGCTGTAAAGTGAAGTGAATAACGTTGCTTATCTCGTTACAATGGCATCTGTCAAAGGAATTGATATATTAGGCAGCAAGTGTATACACAGTTCTTGAAGTTGCAGTTTTAGAAGCAGGACAAATGGGCAAGCGTAACGATCTGGGCGACTTTGATAAGGAACAAATTGTAATGGATAGTTGACTGGGCCTGAGCATCTCCAAAATGGCTGGTGTACCTGGTATGCAGTGATCCGTACATACCAAAAGTGGTTCAGGGAAGGACAATCGATGAAGCGGTGATAGGGTCATGGGTACCCAAGGCTCATTGATGTACATGGGGAGCGAAGGCTAGGCCTCTAACACAGAAGAGCTGCTGTAGAACAAATTGCTGAATAACGTAATACTGGCTATAATAGAACGGTATCAGAACACACAGTGCTTCGCAGCTTGCTGTGTATGGGGCTGCGTAGCCCCAGACCAGACATAGTGCCCATGCTGACCTTTGTCCACTGCCAAAAGCTCCTACAATGGGCATGTGAGCATCAGAACTGGACCCTGGAGTATTGGAAGAAGGTGGCCTGATGAACCTTTACTTCATGTGGACGGCTGGGCTCATGTGCCTCGTTTACCTGTGAAAGACATGGCACCAGGATGCACTATGGCTAGAAAATAAAATGTGATGCTCTATGCAATGTTCTGCTGGGAAACCTTGGGTCTTGTCATGTGAATGTTACTTTGACACGTACCAACTACTTAAACATTGTTGCAAACCAAGTACACCCCTTCATGGCACTGATATTCCCTGATGGCAGTGGTCTCTTTCAGCAGAATAATACACCCTTCAAAATTGTTCAGGAATGGTGTGAGGAACATGACAAAGAGTTCAAGGTGTTGATTTGGCCTCCCAATTCCCCAGATCTGCTCTTATCACCGCAATTGTGTTAACCCATAGCTCAGGTACTTGACCCTTAATCTTTGTATTAACGGAAGGGAAAATTAGCTTCTTATTGTATAGCTCTGGTCATTAAAGCTTGAGGCTATAAGTCCTTGGTAAGCACTGCAGCTAATTGAATCTACCCCTATATCTTGTTGTCCACGAGGAAAGTCATTAAACTTACTGAAATGTTGAGTACGTTATCTGCAGATACTGTATATCTGCAGATGATGGTCGTTCATACACATTGAATGACCATCATCTGCTTCTGGCTGCGGGTCCCGCGGGCCGGGGTGTGTGTCAAACACGTTTGATTTTTACCAACTACAGTAGTTATAACAACCGTTTCTGGACGTTTTTTTTAGCATGTGGGAGAAACGGCTGACTATCATTTGCTCCCACACTCTAGATGATTATCATTCCAACCAGCCACCTAGTTGGTTAGTTGGAACTATATCGTCCTGGTGTGTAGCTAACTTTACGCCCCAGTTCACATATGCCACAATGCCTCCCACACTGGTGATGTAGCTGTGTGGGGCCATGGGGCGGCCACCCAGCTGTCATGCTGTTACTCCATCTCTGGTTGGATCCAATTCAGTCCAGCTTTCTCCACAGTAACTGCTCTGACTAATGATTCTATCACTGCTAAATTATAAGGCAATTGCTCACTTTTAATGCTCCTGGATCTCTCTGCTGTATTTATCACTGTTGATCACTTTCTTTTTGTACAAGCACAGCATTCCTTAGATCTTCAGGACATGTTATTTTTGTCCCTGTGGGGGGCAATGTGTGTGTTTTTTTTTATTTTCCTGTGGGGGCCAGTGGAGACCAATGTATACCGATTGGTAGGTGGAGGGGAGTGAGCTAGTAGGCCTGGGGCTGGCCCTGAGAAATAGCCTCCTTACTGGTCTTCCCATAACCAGACTCTCACTAATACCATCCGTTTTGAATGCAGCATTCTTTTGCTGCTCAGTCACTGCATATTATTTTACCGAATCAATATAAAATTCTTCAAGTAACATACAAGTCTATCAATAAAACTAGCACTTTTCTCAACATATCTCCCAATTGAATTCCTCTGCTCTGTGCAAGATCTGAGTCTCTCATCCACACATTACCTGCTGCACCCGCCCTGTGGAATGCCCTCCCTTACTTCCAAACTTCCAAGCTTTCCATGAAAACATACATCTTCAGGCAAACTTTCCAAATGACTGAACCACCCAATGTACCCTCTCATTTTTTCTACCCAATTACCACCTCTCTACACAGTTTACACATGTTCATTTTCTATGCTCAAACAACCCTTTGACCCCAGACTATCACTGCTATGTGATTGGATCATTTAGCCATTGAGTGCTAACCCTTGCTATCTGGCTGAATAAGCACCAATACAGAATTAAACCTCATGTATCAAACTCGTTATCCTATAGATTGTAATCTTGCCGGGTATTCTTGCCGGTCGGGCCCTCTGTCTCTGCCTCTTATTACTTAGTCTCATTTTATTAGTGTGCTAGTTCCCAATTGTAAATTGCAATTAAATATGCTGGTGCTATATAAATAAATATTCCTAGTAATAGCCGTTTGTATCTGTTCACAGTAAAGCAATGCTGCAGCACACATGAAACATTATAGTACAAACTTTAATAATGCATTGTTTTTGCAAACATTAGTTTTTCTTTCTAATTTTGTATTTAAATATTATTTGACTTACACATTATCTTAAATTCCCTAAATGTCAGCAGCTTCAGATAGTAAACTGTGGGAGCAGCATTTAGGTTCCACAACATACAATCTCATGTTTTGCATGTCTACAAAGCATTCTTCATAAGGGTAATTTATAGCCATACTCTTTCTTTTATATAGAGTTATTATGTAAAATGAAAATAGTCATCTTTGGCTGATCAAGAATTGCCACACAGAGGGGAAATTCAAATGTATTTCCGTGGCTGCAATTCCCATCTAAAGTTTAGGGAGCTATTCGCTTGTTTGTGCCACTGGCTCCCATTACTTATCGCGGATGTCGCACCTAAATGCACCGGTATTAGCCGCGTAAAGCACATTTCTGCTAGTCACCTGAGGCACTTTAGACTGGAGTTGCGGCCGCAAAAGAAAAAAACAAAAAAAATGTTCAATTCCCCCCCAATAATGTTTTTTAAATTAAGTTAGTGACTTTGGCGCTGCTTACTGTATTTCTCATTGGAAAAAATATATCATTGCTTATTTTAAAACTTAAGTAAATATGCATTCAATCCGTATTGCATTTATGTGCATATTTGATGTGTGTCTGTATAGATGTCAGATGCAAGAAGTTAAAACATTCTATTTGCACATCATTAAGTATGTAGCCTAAAGCCGCTGATGTCATTGCTTGTCCTATCTTATTTTATAAATGGGCAGACCATGGTTGGAAGGGTCTAGCAGTTTATGGCAGTTGTACTAGTAATGCGTATACATTAAAAGCACCTAATGTTATCATTTATTTTTGGGAAGTCCTCCAAACATGGATGGAGAAGGAAAAACCTGTCACGAGGCTTATGTATAAATCATGTTACCTTTCCCATCTCAGCGGATAGATGGTAGATGATGGAGCAGCATCTCAGTGTGCTACTTGTCAAAGTGGTCGAGAGACTGGTTTAATAATGCTCTTGTGCATGTAGCCTGTGTATGTTGGCAAGTACGTACAGTACTATATATGTTTGTATGTGTATAATAGGAAGATTACTTAGCTTGGTTTTCGTCAAATAGTTACTTGTGGCCAATAAGGATAATTATTTACTGCTTTGATTTTACAGTGTTGTAATTCTAGAAGTTATGAAGTTAGACATTTTTATATTGAAAATTTGTTTTAGTCAGTATTTAAACATCATTTTTTTTTAAATTCCTATATGATTTGTGCACAATATCTTTGTTCCATGATCTGCAAAAAAAAGACATGTAGAATTATGTGAAGCAGTAGTATTGCAATTAAAATACCTCTATCTATCTGGGTTGGGTACGGGATGCCGGTGTTCAGGATCCCGGCGGTCAGAATCCCGACTGCTCAAGGGAAGTATACCTAACCTTACCCTAACCCTCCCTTCCCGGTGCCTCCTAAACCTAACCCCTCCTCCTTCCCCCTAGTGCCTAAACGTAACCCTCCCCCCTTAGTGCCTAGCCGTAACCATCCCCCCAACCCTGCTACTTACCTTCAGGGTTTTGGCAGTTGGGATGCCGGCACCGCTATTCCAATAAGTGTCGGGATTCCGGCGTTGGCATTCTGACCGCCGGAATCCCCGCTGTCGGGATATTTAATCTGTCTGTCTGTCTATCTATCTATTTATCTATCTATCTGTCTATCTAAAACCAATTTCTCAGTTCCACAGATTAAAGGGCAAACAGGCCTTTGACAAGATATTACTGAGCTTACCTTTTTCTTCTGCCTTGGGCACCAAAGCCTTAATTGAAGCAGCTTTTTGAAATCGTATCCCACAAGTGTCAGTGGAAGCAAGTAAGCCCCTTTGAGCTAGCCAGATGAATGTTAAAGTGAGCTGCCTCTTATGCTCTATAATAAACTGTGCTTCCTCCAGCATTATTGGAGTTCTGTCAAACATGTACCCTTCAAAAAGGTAAAAAAGTAATTGGTATATTAAGCATTGTTGAACTGGGTCTGTTTGCCACTGATCTGCTAAAAAAGAGGAGACTAGACTGAAGTACTTATATGAAAGGAGTGGCTCAGTTCCATGGTGCTGGCCATTTTTTTAGACTAGTTAGATGTGTAGTTTTTTGCACATGATTTGAAGCTTAAGTAGTTTTGATTTTGTGTTTTTTTAATTCAAAATAATAAATATAGCCAACTTTATGTGCAGTACTGCAGGAAACAGGAAATTCATATCAATTTCTAATAAGAAATACTATATTGGATATTCTAATTTTGCAGTCTTTATCCTTCTATGTGTTTCATGCAATTTTGACAATCAAAATAAACATGAACAATAGTCGCCAAAGCCAGATTTTTCTCTCTTAGGGGCATATTCAATTAGCCGCGAAAAGTCCCGGACTTTTCACATGGTGTACTTTTCGCCAACATCGCTGGTTTTCAATGCGAAAAAGTATGTGCGCGTCTTTGCTTATCCCTGTTTTCAATTAGAAATCAGGAAAATCGGGAATTCAGCCTTTCACCCCCCAAAAGATGCACTGACATTGGGGTTCACTCTAGTTAACCCCGAATAGGCCTGCTGAATGTATTCGGGGTTCTTAAATGGTCTCAATAGCTGCTATTTAGCGCTTTTGCAGAAGTGGTGAAGAATAGCATTTTGTAGGTTTTTTTTAAAGAAAAAAAGTAGCCCCAGCAAATTTGGGGTACCTGAAAATGGGTGCAAGTATATTTTTAAGTTGCTAAAGTGAAGTGTTAAAAATCATAAAAAAATCCACCTGCCACAAGCACCTGCAAATGTAAAAACACCTGGGGCATACTTGGGGACCTAGAGTCTATTTAGCTGGTTTTTAAGTTTGTCCCCCAACTTTGGCCTTTTTCGCCCCCAAAACTAAAGTACTTTTTTATGGGTGATTTAAGGACTATTTAAAACTTTTTTTTTAATGCAGTTTGCCTTTGGGGGACTGTCCCAAGGGTGCAAGGGGGAGCCTGCAGCTTTGCACCCCAAAACCCCAATTCTGCACTTTTTCGACACCTATTCATAGGCGAAAGTTTATCGCAGGTCCCATTGCTTTGAGTTTCCGCACCGGAGAAAAGTCTCTAGAATTGAATTGAAAAGGAAACTTTTCACATGGCGAAATGTCACGGCGATACTTTTTCGCAGAAACGGACTTATCGCGGCTAATTAATCTGCAAGTAATGGTAAGTACTGTACAATAAGATTTTGTAAGGAAGGCTAAGTATGGCTGCCAGTCACACGGTCACAGGATCTCAGCATGTCATGTGAAAGGCGTGTTTGTGGGGGATGGAGCTTACAGTGCAGACATAGCTCATAGGGGAGTCACACAGTTTTTTAGCTTTTTTATAGCCCACCAGTGCTCAGTGCCGCAATTGGAAGCTTCGGGCAATGTGTGGGGAGACCATGATGATGAGTCCCTTTGGCTTGCTGCTTTTATATATACAGTATTGTAATGATCCATCTATTCTGTCCACACTCAGGCCCTGATTCAGAGCCGGACGCTCTGAAAGAGCGCTCGTCTGAATCAGGGTTTTTTTTTATTCTTTTGTGCGGTCTCCTGGCCGCTCGCATAGCTGTGGGTGACCACCCACAGTTATAGCGAGCGTCCAGGTTGATGGTCGCGATGGTCAAGACCATCGCGACCATCGGGCTTGCGACGAGATCCTTGTGGTAGGGTCTCGTGGCCGCAAGCCCCAGAGAGCTTCTGGCTCTAATAGAGCCGGAAACTCTCCCACTGACATCACCGGCTCCGTCGTGCGCATGCTCAGTGGCCAAACATCGACCCGGTTGCGAGCGCTCAGCACTTGCGGTCGGGTCTGAATCAGGCCCTCAGTACTGTGTCCTATTTGTATTTCCATTATTTGACATTCTGAACATGGAGTTAAGACGTTCCATTCCTTCTGTGTATATCTACAGTCACAAGCCCCACTTTTTAATTCTTTAGGTGTCCAGGAAAAGGTGATGTAAAGTATAAAATGAGAAAATAATATCTAAATAATTTCCAGCTGATCATGGTTTTCCATTGTGTTTAAACAAAGTGTTTTAACTCTCAAAATAAATGCACAGTGACATTATTGATGTTTTATGAAAACCCAAGCTGAGCAAAATGTTCAGGCAAAACATATCCCATCATATATCTTTACTTCTAAACCCAGACATTGATATGTTCAGCTATGCACCATAATGGTATAATACATTGGGGATGATTAAATTGATTGTGGCTCCTGTCTAAACAGCACGGGAGCTATTCAGTTGTTTGCATGACCAGCCCCTTTCTCGCTCAAGAATGCACAGGATAAGCTGCGATAAGCAGCTTCTGCAGTGTTACTTGCTGTCTCGTCACTTACTAAAAGCCCTACTTTATGCGAAAAGTGCAGTCTAGTGAATCACTGCACAAACTATTGAATAGCTCCCGTGCTGTTTAGACAGGAGCCACAATCAATTTAATCACCACAATCAAGTCCAGTATAAACTGTAGTTCCAGTTTATACTGGAACTACAAACATTTGAATTACCACATTGTTCAGTGTTAACTTGAAGTTCCCCTTCAGCTCTGTTACAAAGTATTATTTTCACAATTTATTACTAGTGTTGGAGCTCTCCCTGCAATTTTGGCAGCCACATTATTAGATCTGGTTCTGGTCAAAAAGCTGGAACTACAGCAGTTGACCCACTTAGACGTCACTGCCCCTGTGTATGTACCAACTTATACAAACAATACAAGTCTACAGAGAAAGTCTTGTCAAGTTGTCAGTCACTTTACAGCTGTACTTGTAAAGATGTGCCTCCTTCTTGACCTGGTAAGCTGGTGGACATAGTCCATCTTCTAGAAATAATAATAATAATTTATTTTGCAACTCCGGAATATGCCACTTTTGTGTAAAAAAACCAATAGTGGCTTTCTGACTCTTTTAAATATTTACTTTACTTTTTTTTTTGTATTGTTTTAGTTATTCATTAATAAACTATAGAACTGGATTGCAGTACACATTGTGACGTGTGGTGAGGTCAATGGCTGGGAAGGCACACGTGGACATGGTGCCTTCCTCACCCCCTACTCACTGTAACTCTCCCCTCACTACACTAAGCTTCATTGTCCATTGATTCTCCTACCTGCATCACTGTCTCTTCTCTTGCTGTTAGCTCCGATCTCTAAACACTGCAGGACACTTTCTGATCACATGACACATCCAAGTATCCATCAGTGCTCAAGGCTTGTCTCCTCCGTACTTAGAGGCATGCCTCTATTAGCTCTCTTTCTGTGCAGCTTACTGCCCATGGCATGGCTCCGTCCCCAGCTCTGCAAGCAGTGTCTGAGTATACAGAAGCGAGGCTGAGCTGTTGCTGCCTCATCTCTCGTCTACCTGCAATCCCGCGAGCTTCACAAATCTGATGAGCGTTAACTATAAAAATGATTACAATAAACAAAGAAGATGTTTATTAGTTATAAATATCATCAATGCATTATTCTAATAATTTTTATATCAAACAGCAGGAGTATAACAGGGGAGGCTCCGCTGTTCAAGATTTATTTATATATATATATATATATATATATATAAAATTTACACCGCTGTTTTAAATGTTTTGCACTATAGTCACAAAAAATAAAGCTGTGTTTTATGTTTATTACCCATTGTCACACTTTTTTTTGTTATCTTTGTATACCGGGAGATAATTACAACCAACTGTTCCAAATATAGATTTTATTTTTATTTATTTTTTTTAAACTTGCACTTCCCTTCATCTTAAGGTCATAGCCTCTCCACCAAACATTTTATCATTTTTTTTTACCAAAAAAGAAACACATTGGTCCAGTATTTTGGAGCCCTATGAGCAGAAATCATTTACAGTTGTATTTTAGGGCAGATGCTGTCGCAATTGAAAGCAACATTTCTAAACTGGAGGGCTTTACGAAGTGGAATGGAGTTTGAAACTGAAATGTATATACAGAAAGGCATCTGATTGGGTAAGCCCAGGTTCCTGTCCAATCAGGTGTGATAAACTACTCCTAGCAGTCACATTGTGTTCTCCCCTGTCTACAGCTCAAGGCCCCCATACATAAAAATCTTTCCCTTCTTCAATCGATTGCAGAATTGCCACAATCGATTGTGTATAAAAATCTTTCCCTTTTTCAATCGATTGCAAATTGCGTGATCGCTGCAATCTATTACTGATGTATGGGGGCCTTCAGCCTGCTGGTGATTACAGTAACTGCAGTGACCCAGTTGTCTAGACAAAAATCTGTTAAAAATAAAATCTATCAAACTTTCAGATAAATGCTGATTTGGAGTTAATCAATATGAAGTCACAAACCCCAGAGTACTCAATCTATACAGTGTTGTGAATAATTGCTACTCAGAATCTAAAACATGAGTTGTTGTTTTTTTTCTACTTCCAAGAATTTGTGTGAGTGTGGTGGATTATTTTTCTTGTATGTTACTTGAGTCTAGAGTTGGATTATCGACTGCATTGTGACACAGTGCTCTCAATGATTGAGGGGTTCTCTAATTTAGGGTGGTGTCACAATGGCGCAGTCAAAGCTGATACTTTTCCAACTTTAAGGGCTAGTATCAACAGTTGCTCCTGTGAAGGGGCGATTCGCTCCCCCCCCCCATCATTCAGAGTGGAAAAATCCTATTGCTATTATATTACCCCCTAGGATTTTGGGTACCAGGCATCTTACATAGATTATAAAGAGCATAGAAATGCTAAGATACAAATGTTAGTCTTTATCACATGAGTAACACAACCATATGGCTGTGGCAGGAACATCTTCAAGGTGGTGTCAGAAGATGAAGTTTTTTTTTTTTAGGAGGAAGAGGAGAGAAGTAATAAGTAACAAATATTAGACTCTGATATGATACCTGCTTTGTCTCCATATCATGCCGCTCTGCTGCCCAATGACAGAGGAAGATGACATCAGCGCCCCCTTACCCTCAGAGTAGAGGTTCAGTTTCGAGCTGTAGAACGCTTGCATGGCTCCTTGAGTCTTTGTATGTCTTGACTAGTTGACAGTCACATATTATTAGGTAACTGACTGAGCCCCCTGCTGACTGCAGACACCTCACCATTTTCAGCTGTGAGGGGTGAGGGGAGAAGGACTTGAAGCAGCACAGTTATCGTCTACAATTAGCCCCCTTATCTGATGCCCCCTCTGCAAGTGAAGAACAAAACCAGACTTTTTTTTTTTCTTCCATTTTAAATAATTATTTCTTATGTATAGTCTCTTTCATGTGACGAGTATAATGCTTTCTGCAGATTCTGTGTATAGCTTTTGCTATTCCTGCACACTACCTGGTGGTCGCATCTTTCTGTTCTACACACAGTGGGCGCTTTTGCAAGTTCTGCTTAGAAATGAAATCCCATCTATCATGATGAAGTGAGGGAAATCAAATGAGTGATACGTTTCATTTTTAGTCTGGAGTAAAGGCTTGGGAGCTTCGGTGCTAGTATTTCTTTTTGAGCCAGTGCCATATAGCAAAGCTATTTATCTTCACTAAAGAGTAAATGAATTCAGCTTCTGGTAATATGCTGCTGCCTGATGTGTCTTCAACTTTTCTTTTGTATATACAAAGAATAAAGTTATTTTTCAAGACTCTTGTTCAATTTCTGTACAGGAGCATAGCAATGGATTAGAGGATATACAGGTTCCAACCCATTGACCTTCATACTCTGTATCTTCAATATGCTGATCCATTTATTATGCATTCTTCTGGATCTTGGTGCCTACTGCTGCCTACTACTATTCTTACTAATGGACTACAGTGTGAGAAATTTGGGGTTGAATTGCTTTGAAATTATTTTTGTAGACTAATGGCAATTTAATAAATAAAAATAATAATTGATGCTGCACACGGACACAGGCTGAAATGTATCTAAATGCTTATTTTCTAATTGGCATTATTCAGTCAAGCACTGATTCATGGAAAAAGAAAATCCTTTATATTTTTCCTGTATCTTCAACTCTATACAGCCTTATTGTACACAGCCTTATTGTCCCTTTAGAGAGCCATTTTGAAGGCTGATGTGTACCAAGTCACTCCAATGGATGGTGGGAGGTGCAAAGCATTGCCTCGATCAGCAGCCTGGTTCCTTACATGCTCCCTTGCACATCATCTTCTGAGGGAAGCGTTCTGGAGCACTCTCCTCTAATTACAATATGGCACATAAAATTGTGGAAGGGACAGAAGAACATGTGTTCTTCTGTCCCTTCCACAATTTTATGTACCCTATTGTATGCTCCTGTTTTGGAAAAATTGGAACTTTGGGGAGCTGACCAAAATGAGGAAATATTCAATTTGGGTTTTGTTTTTGTTGTATCAGTTGGACAAGTTTTTATTTTAACATTTCTTTGAGCAATTATGTGTATAATAAAAAAATCAAATATTGTTGTTTCACCATTGCATGCAAGTGCATTATCCCCAGGAACATTGTTTTGAAAAGCACCACTAAATATAACCCTATAAAAAAGTCCTTGGAAATTAATTTCAATATAGTATGCTGCTCCGGGAGTCACCTGCTGGTCTGGAGACATTGAGACACAAGTAGGAGGAATAGCTTGGTTAGGTAACATATGAGGAGGGGGGACTACAGTATATTCTGCAATGTGCTATAGAAGCTGCTACTTGGGATTGTTTTCATTTGTAATGTTGGCCATACACGCTACAATTATCGGGACGATCCGCCCGATATCGGCGGATCGCCGCGATAATTGTAGTGGGGGGGCGACCGAGGGTTAAATATTGCTCGGTCGGGCATGCTCGATTGTCCAGCATGCCCGTCCAAGGCGATATTACCCGGTAAACTGTCGGCCGCATCGGGCAGTGTATGCCCAGCGCAGCCGACAGACAGACATTTCCTGTGTTCCTTCCTACGGGGGAATGTTCCTTCCTACGGGGGAATGTCTCCTTCCCCGGGGGCGGAGCGCGGATGTCGAGCTATACACTGTGAGATTTCTCTCACAGTGTTTGCCGCGGACATCTGCGGTTGGCAGCCGGCCAAATAAACATTTTATCTGGCAGTGTATGCCCAGCATAAGTGTGATTGTTTTCTTTAAATGATACAGAATACTTTAAATAATGAAGTCAATAGGAACTACTGATCAGTGATAGGCAGCCTGAGGCACTTCAAAAGGTTCGCACATCACCCTAAATCTAAGTAATAAGTTAAAACAATACTTGTAATCAAATAGTGTTCATTCTAGCACCCTGTACGTAATCAGTTAACAGGGCATATTTTCATTTTGAAGGGCAACATTTTCGACGTGATGAATCACTATAGCCACTGTAGCTGTAACGATACGTCTCATATTAAATTTTGCCCTTCAAAATGAAAATATGCCCTCACTGATTACGTGCAGGATGCTAGAATGAACACTATCAAAGAAAGATGTTATATATGTAATATTAGGATTTTGGTACTTACAGATAAATCCCTTTCTCCGATTCCACAGGGGACACTGGAGTCTCAGTACAATGGGGGTATAGAAGTGGGTTAACCGGGAGCTGGCACCTTTAAAATTTTTGAATGGTAGCTAGCTCCTCCCCCTCCACCCCCCCCTACAGGCAGTCTAAATAAACTGTGCCCGAGGGGAGCTGATAATTAAGGAGAAAGGAGACAGAAAAGCTACAGCATTCATGTACAAAGAAGTAAACAGTGTTATAAACGAAAAACAACATTCCAATCAGACTCTGGAAAAACAAACAACCGTCTGAACCTGGAAAACAATAACTAATGCACGTAGAGCAGCGCAGGGTGGGCGTCCAGTGTCCCCTGTGGAATCGGAGAAAGGGATTTATCGGTAAGTACCAAAATCCTAATTTCTCCTTCATCCATTAGGGGACACTGGAGTCTCAGTACAATGGGGACGTCCCAGAGCTCACATCTCGTGTGGGAGAGCGCTGAGAACCCTGCAAAACTGCATGGCCAAACTCTGAAGCAGAGGCCGCAAAAGTATCAAAGCCGTAGAACTTTAGAAAAGTATGCCTGCCTGACCAAGTGGCCGCTCGACAAAGCTGGTTTAAGGAGATCGCACGAGCAGCCACCCACGAAGGACCTACCAAGTGCGTTGAATGCGCCGTAATGGAAACAGGTGGTTGCCTTGAAGCCACCACATAAGCCTGTCTGATAGTCAGACGAATCCACCTTGAAACTGTTTGTTTGGAAGCCGGCCAACCTGGTCACGCCAGATCAAACCAAACAAACAAAGAATCAGACTTTCGGAGAGAAGTAGTTCTGTAGACATAAATCCGGAGCGCTCTGACAACATCTAAGGACTTTGAGGCTGAGGCTCATCCTTAAACACAGGGACCACAATTGGTTGGTTTATATGAAAAGCAGATACTACTTTTGGAAGGAAAGACTTTTGTGTGCGTAACTCCGCCCTATCTTCGTGGAAGATAAGGAGGACGACATGATAACGCACCTAGTTCAGACACACGCCTCGCTGAGGCGAGTGCCAAAAGAAGAACCACCTTCCAAGTTAAATACTTTATCTCCACCCTCTGTAACGGCTCAAAGGTGTCAGACTGGAGAAAGGACAGTACCAAATCCAAGTCCCATGGTGCTGTTGCAGGCACAAAAGGAGGCTGAATTCTGACTACTCCCTGGAGAAAGGTCTGGATATCCGGCAATAAGGCTAATTTCCTCTGAAAGAAAATGCACAACGCGGCTACCTGTACCTTTAAGGAACCAATACGAAGGCCCTTTGTTAAACCAGCCTGAAGGAAAAGGAGACGTGATACCTTAAATACTGACGGAGGTGAATTGTTTCGTACACACCAAGCTACATACGTCTTCCATATGCGATAGTAATGTTGAGACGTAACGTCATGGTAGGAATTATACTTGACGGGATACCGTTTTTCCTGAGGACGGCCCTTTCAATAGCCATGCCGTCAAACAAAGCCGCCTTAAGTCTTGATAAATAAACGGCCCCTGCAGAAGGGGGTTGTCTTGTAGAAGAAACGGCCACAGCTCGTCTATCAACAGATTACGTATCTGTGAGTACCACGCTCGTCTGGGCCAATCTGGAGCTACTAGTAGCACCTTGACATTTTCGCGCTTGATTCTTTGAAGCAATCAGGGGATGAGTGGGAATGGAGTGAATAGGTATATGTAGTGAAACGGCCACGGTGTTGTCAGTGCATCCACTGCTGCTGCCTGTGGGTCCTTTGTTCGGGAACAGTAAATTGGTAATTGGTGGTTCAACCTCGATGCCTTGAGGTCGGCCCCACCGCAAAGTCAGTTGGTGAAATACAGGATTGAGCGAACATTCCCCCGGATGAATGTCCTGCCGACTGAGGTAGTCGGCCTCAAAATTTTCCACTCCTGGGATGAAGATTGTTGAAATCGCCACTGAAAATTCCTCCGCCCAAAGCAGAATTCTGCTTACTTCTCTCATGGCGGCCCGGCTTTTGGTACCGCCCTGTTTGTTTATATATGCCACCGCTGTGGCATTGTCCGACTGTACTCTGATTGCCTGACCCTGCAACAGAGGATGGGCCAGCTGGAGTGCATAAAACACTGATCTTAATTCTAGAATGTTTATAGGCAGTCCTGCCTCCTGCTGAGTCCAGTGTCCCTGAAAATGTTTCCCCAGGGTCACTGCTCCTCACCCTCTCAGACTTGCATCTGTGGTGAGGAGAATCCAATCCCACACTGCAGACAGTCTTCCTGCCAGCAGGTGAGAGGGATTCAACTACTAAATGAGAGATGTTCGAGTTGGGGGAGACAATAGGACTCGCTGGTGGAGAAAGAGGTGGGATCCTGACCACTGGGAGAGAAGGTCCAACTGAAATGGCCGGGCATGAAATCTCGCATATTGAATCGAATGTTGCCACCATCTTCCCCAAAAGACGGATACAGAGATGTACAGACACTCTGCGATACCGCAGTATCAGACGCACCATGTGCTGAATGGAGGAGACCTTGTCCTGGGGTAGGAATACCTTTTGTTCCACCGTGTCCAATATCATTCCCAGGAATAGCAGGAGTTGTGTTGGAATCAGAGAGGATTTTTTGAAATTTAGAATCCACCCATGTTGTAAGAGAAGGCTCTGAGTTAATTGAATATCCAGTAACAAATGAGCTACTGACGGGGCCTTGATCAGGAGATCGTCCAAGTATGGAACAATGATAACCCCCTGAAGACGAAGCAGGGCGATCATAATGGCCATGACCTTCGTGAACACTCTTGGTGCCGACGAAAGACTGAAAGGTAGGGCCTGAAATTGCAAATGAGAGTCTAGGACCGCAAATCGAAGAAATGCCTGATGAGGAGGCCAGATGGGAATGTGGAGACAGGCATCCTTTAAGTCTAGGGACACAAGAAATTCGTCCTTCTCGAGTCCTGCTATAACAGACTGGAGAGACTCCATCTTGAATTTGAAAGCTCGAAGATAAGGGTTTAGATCCCTGAGGTTGAGAATGGTTCTCATTGAACTGTCCGGCTTGGGCACCACAAACAAGCTGGAACATTCACTACCACCTGAGACAATAAC
Source organism: Taudactylus pleione (assembly GCA_031769625.1). Lineage (NCBI taxonomy): Eukaryota > Metazoa > Chordata > Amphibia > Anura > Myobatrachidae > Taudactylus > Taudactylus pleione. The sequence continues at coordinate 2,276,399 of JAUIMM010000052.1, read as the reverse complement.
CGCTTTTGTATTGCATCCTGAATTACCACTCACTTTCCTAATGCGGTAAACCGGTTGTGAAAAAACGAGAAGGCAGCTCGATCTTGAAGTCCAACTTCAGGCCGTGAGTAATGATGTCCCCGACCCAGGTGTCCGGACAAGATTTGATCCACACTTATTTGAAGTGCAGAAGACTAGCTCCCACCCTGGGATCCCCCAAATGAGAAGGGAGAGCGTCATGCAGAAGGCTATGCTGCAGCCTTGTCCTGCTGGGATGCGGGTGCAGAGGCTGCCGAAGTTCTACCATGGCCTCTGGAACCGCGGGAGAAGGCCGGAGCTCCTCTGGAACGACCTCTAAACCTTCCAGGGGCACGAAAGGACCAAAAGGATGGTCCTGCTGCAGGTCATCTAGGAGGACAAGCAGCAGATGGTAGGTAAGTGGATTTACCACCTGTAGCTTGTGAGATCCACTTATCTAACTCCGTGCCGAATAGAACTACCCACATAAGGGAAAGAGCCTCTACTGCTCTCTTAGACTCCGCATCTGCTTGCTATAGACGCAGCCAAAGAGCTCTTCTAGCTGAGATAGCTAAAGCCGAAGATCTAGCACAAAGGTCACATGTCCTTACAAGCTTCCCCAAGGAAAGAAGCTGAGTCTGCAATCTCTTCGGCCAGCTGAATGAGATCTTCAGTTTGTGTACCGGTCTTAAGTCCCTCTGCAAGCTGCGTTGCCCAAGCTTCTACAGCCTTATTTAACCAACAGCTAACTAGCGCTGGACACAGGGATACCCCTGCAACTGTATATATAGACTTTAACATGTTTTCCAGCTTCCTGTCAGAGGATTCTTTTAGGGAAACAGCCCCCGGCATCTGGAGTACTGTCTTTTTAGAAAGACTGGATACTGAGGGATCCACTGCTGGAGGAGTTTCACATATTTTCCTGCTTTCATTCGGAAAGGGGTAATAAGATAAGTTTCTTTGAAATTTGAAACTTCTTATCTGGGTGTTTCCACGCTGAGGTTAGGATATCATCCAACTCCTCTGATGCTGGAAAAGTGGCAGGCCTGCCTTTGTCTTTTACTAAAAATAGACTGTTTAGCAGTCACCTCTAAATCTTCCACATGTAAAACTTGGCTTACTGCAGTAATTAATGCTTCTACGCCCTGAGAAACACACTTGTCACAGAGTAGGGAAGAATTAGACTGTCCCTGTGTGAATTTCTCTGCACAATTTTTGTGCAGCCTAATGGAGCATACACACGGTCAGATTTGTCAGATGAACGATTGAACGATTTTACCAAAGATTTGAACGATTTTTGACTGCATTAAAATGAATGGAATCGTCCAAGTCTGAGTGCAAACACATCAGATGTCAGATATCGTTATCTGACAAACGGGAACGCGCATCGTTCATCGTCCAGGCATGTCAGATATGTCAGATTTTCCTTCAGATATGAACGACTGAACGATTTTTAAATCGTTATCGTTCAGATCTGAAGGAAAAATCTGACCGTGTGTATGCACCATTAGAGCCCTTGTTAGACATGCTTGCAATACACTGTCACACACACACACACACACACACACACGTGAAGGGACAGTGAGATTAATATAGAGACTGTACAGAAAGGAAAGGGGCATAGAGGGAGATATGCTATGACCCTTAGCCTGACTTCTGTGTCACTGAGGCGGGATACAGTCAGTCTCCTCGTGCAGCAGAGCTAAAATGGCCGACAGCCTCTTTAATAGAAGCGCTGGGGCTGCTGAGAGGCAGGAGCAGAAATCTGCCTTAGGCTCCGCCCCTCTGCTATGCCACCTGTTCTCAGCGCTAGCGGTGCTGTTATTTAGTGTACCCGCCTAACGTCCTGGCTCACCTGCTATTCAGAGAGCCAGGACACACTAACCTGAAGGCTGCCACTGCTGCCGGCGGCGGGCTTTGCTGTGGGAGCCCGCGACGAGCGCCGCATGCAGCGCCTCTTGAGACTCCCCAGAGACTGAGGTCTCTGTAGCAGGAGACCTCAGCGCAAACCGCAAGCAGCGGCGGTGAGGTCTCCCCAGCAGCTCCAACGGCGCATACAGGCAGGGACAGTGAGCTGCTTGTCTGTATCCTCAACTGCTGATTGCAGAATCATTCTTTTAAAAATAATAGAGAGCCCTAAGGAGCATAGGGCCAGCTCACAGGGCACAAATTTTAGACTGCCTGTAGGGGAGTATAGAGGGGGACGAGCTAGCTACCATTCAAATTTTTTAAAGGTGCCAGCTACCAGTTAATCCACTTCTATACCCCCATTTTACTGAGACTCCAGTGTCCCCTAGTGAATGAAGGAGAAAAAACATCACTAGGTATTGTAAACAAGTATCTGTAATAAAACATCAGTAGGGATTTTACACAAGTGTTACAAGCTACCCAAACACATCTGACAACAAAGCAATATGTGGCTTGTTGATTCTTCTCCATCAGTGAATGGGTTTGTCGGAAGCAGTGGTATGAATGAGTCCAGTAGAAGGTGCAGTCTTTTCACACTCATACTTTATCTACCTATTGACAGGGTTTTATAGGAATGTGCAAAACTACAAGCTCGTCTTTATAGTAGGACATCTCTGTGGTAGAGGATATGTTTCTTACATCGATGTCTTGTTTCTTGCATGTCTCTTATCTCCATCTGCCAATCTGCACTGTTACCTTTTGTTTCACATCTTTGCCCTAAAGGTCATTAAATCAGTCAATGTGTTGTCTAATCACTTGTTATAGGATTGTACTGTGAAAAGAGAGCACTCGCCACACTTGGCACGGAGCCCCAATGAAGACACGGTGTTGTGTTCCTATCATCGGTTCAGAGCGATGGTTGTACCTGATCATGTCTAGCCAACAGAAGTGTTTTGTTTTTTGTTGAATATGAAATTTGTGCAATGATTGAATTGGCAACCATTAGACAAAATACTAATTACACATGAAAAACAAGCGCTATCTGTTCTTTTGCAGCTGCGATTTAGAATTGTGAAATTCAAGAGATTTCCATCTGGCTGCATTTTTGCCTGTATTTTTTGTTGAACTCTCAATTTATTGTTGTCTTGCTGTCTGTTAGCTTTTGATTTTGTGGCCAATTCTGCTAGTTATTTTCTGTTTAGGTAATCCGGTTTTCTTTTTCCGGCTACACAGATGCATAGTGATTGTAATACACATGAATTTTACAGACATTTTAACAGTCTTTCCCCTGTTGGATTAACATTGGAGAGTCAGACACAAGTGTATCTGGTCCCATAGGTGACCTGGACAGCATTCCTTTGCATACGGTCCATCCATATGCTCGCTTAAAGCTAATAAAGCTACCGCGACTAAACATCGGGCATTAGTCGTGGTAAACTGCATCTCCCAATTTAAGTTTCGGATGTAATGCGGACAATCAAATGGTTCATGGTGCTAAACAACATCAATTGAATTCCTAGTCTATGTTGTACTGTCACAGTAACTTTACACTAGACTTATATAACCTGTAGCTCTCATACTGTTGCCAGATATTACACCAGAATCCCTCACTTTATGTTAAATGTATTGGTTATGCAATGCGCCCTTACGGATGCGTTGTATATTGTTGACATTCATTGTCAAGTACTGACATGTCGACATGATTAGAATGTCAACAAAACAACTTACCTTGGTGACTTACCTTTTAAGCGGCTTGGCGGTAACATCATGATAATTCCCGGCTGATCCTTGAGAGTGGTTCCTGCGGGGATTAATGCACCTAACCCTCCACCTAGTGATTCACAAGAAATTGTCATAAGAATTCAAGCAAAATAATTGTCTTGCACATATTCAGTCTATGGAGTTTGTAGCAACGTCAGTGTCCATACCCCAGTGATGATGTTGGTGAACTGATGTCCGTTTGTTATCGGTAATCTGCTATATGTCTGGTACACTATAAAGCAGTCCTTTTTTCTTGTAAATATTATTTTTGATTTTCATTTTTTTTAACATATTTTTCTACTCAATTTGCTGTGATTGGAATGTGACTACAATGTGCGTGTAAATAATATTTTTAATTAGATTGCTGCTTGCAATAAAGCCAACCAGCTTTATAAAAGCTCACAGTGTGCGCACCACGTGTTCTTATTTCCATCACAACTGTTTTGGATCATCTCATTGTTAGTAGAATTCATTAAAAGCATTTAATAAAGTTTACTACATAATTCTTACTAAATACTTTAATCTCATTATAATAATATACTTTACAAGATGAGGAGTATGTATGCAGATTTAGTTTTTGCATAGATTAAGCATTTTTTTGATGAAACACTATTTACATTTTAATTTTTTAATCTTATGTTCTTTGTATCCAGTCCTTATCTACAGCTACTGGCTGTGAGTTACTGCAATGACGAGATTATTAAGAAGACCTGTACTGACCAAATACTACTATAGCAAGAAATGCAAACACTGAATACAGTTTTTCAAGGTCTATGTAAACCTTAAAATTTAATAAGAAATAAACTTAATACAACTATATATATTTATATATATAGAAATATTACTCCCTTACACATATTTGGGTAACCCAATTTTCAGACTATGGGGGGAATTCAAGTAGACCCAATATATTTTCGGACGAATAAAACGAGATTGTAACGCTCTTCGGGCAATTCAATTAGATCCTGTTTTATTTGCCTGAAAAAGATATCTGTTTTCAGGCGAATACACATAGGATACGTGATAAATTCACGAATCCTATGCGTGAACGCCGGCGCCTGTCCGAAAACCAATAATTATCGGGCAGTTTTTATTGGAGACTGCTGAGCTCCTGGAAAGAAATGCCCGATAAGTAGGGGTGCCGAGAGGAAGGGGGGGGGGGGTAGTTGCCTGGGCATATTGGAGGGGTCCGACTATGATGATGCATGCCGCTCCCGCAGTGTTTTTTATCATTGTTTTTGTCTATGTGAATCTGTGGAACGTCAAAAGACAGAGTTTTCAGTTCTAGTTCACTAGCCTAGTGTATAATGCAGGCTTCTTTGCCACAACAGATGGTGTGGCGGCCATACACAAGAATACTAGGCAGGCATTTCCTGAATCCTTTTGTGTAATGGCCATTGTGGGGCACACTCATGGACAGGAGGTGGCATTTGAGGGGAAATTAGTGGGCAGATGGGCATGTACAGTAATTGACAGGTTAGTGGACAGGGGTGATGTGAGTGACAACTTAGTAGGCAGGAGCAGCATGTTTGGCAGGCAGCGATGTCATGTGAGTGACCGGCTGAAGGGCAGGGGATGGCTTGTGAATGAAGAGCAGGTGGGGAGTTTCTGGGGTTGTTTAGTACATTATCCAGCTACACAACACCCTTTAATTAAGTTAAAATGTATATATTTTGTTAGCTTATGTTTATTGGCTCACAGCCCTAAAAAGCATACTTCCCAACTGTGCCAATTTTGGCGAGACAGTCCCCTCCCCCCTTGCAGCAAGGCCATGCCCCATGTATAAGATAGTCTCACTTCTGTTCACAAATATATTGCCAGGCACCCTGTGATGCGCATGCGCCCGGCGTCTATTCTCCGGCGGTGACCGGGTCACCGCATGTTTCTCCACCCGCGGGACACTGCGTCCCACGGGTGAGTACGGCTCCCGCAGGCTGTGAGGGCAGGGCGCTTTTTGCCCTCCTCCTGGAGGGCAGGGTGCTTTTTGCCCTCCAGAAAGAGGGCAGGGCGCCGCGCCCCGCTAAAACAGCCTAGCGGGAACGCTAATCACTTTCATCACTTTTTGTTTTTCTTTACGCTGAAGATAGTTCTTAATGACATTGGCTGTATGTTTGGGGTCATTGTCCTACTGCAGAATAAATTGGGAGCCAATTAGACGACTCCCTGGTGGTCCTGCATGATGGATAAATACCTATAAAATATATAGAATAAGGAAGCACTGTCCATATAATTAGCTAATATTCAGCAATTTTATTCACATACATATATGTAAAACAACATTTACCAGATCAACCTAATAGTAGTACCCGACACATGAAAATAAAACATTTAAAAGTCCAATCAATAGTGTGATTATATTGCTAAAAAACAATCTCAATAAAATGAATACGTATTCCTTTGTAACGGTCGTCTGTATCTGCAGACGAATATACATACGATTCAAACGAGTCAATAAATGCCAACTCTATCCTTCAACAGGTGTTAGTTTATTTTGAAACAAAATAGAACATTGTGCTTTTTGTATTTCAACATTAATAATGCAGGTAGTAATCCAATATGTTTATACTTAGTATGCGTAACAAGAAATGTTTCCAACACAAAAATAGAATCTTTGGACTCTGACACACTAGTTCTCCAGGATGTATTATATAGCAGACTTCAGTGAAATAGGTGCTTTAAATAATAATCCGGAATTTTGATGATAGGGGAGCTGATAATATTTAGGTAGTATTATATAGCCCACTTCAGTAAAATGCGCACTTGTATTAGATCCTCCAAGGTTTTGGTAAAAGGAGAGCTGTTGTCAAATCAAATAGTGTCAATATGACAAAAATGTGGTGCACTCACAGTTAACGCTCGGTCCTTTCACCCAAAGCACTCTTGTTAGGGTCCATTCAGGAAAGCACCAAAGTGGTATCACTAGTCACTGATATCCAGTAAAGTGGCTGACATGGGTAGTGTGATCTCACTTACGGCTTGCCACCGTAACAACCTCTACGCGTTTCTCCACCTTCAAATAATAGGCGGCTTTCAGAGGAAGTGAGCAGTGTGCAGCCACTGTGCCCCTTATGGTTTAAATAGTGACTAAGTCTACTCAAAATCAGCTGTCTCATATTAGACACTTCATTTGCCTTTTCCTAACAGAACTGTGTATTCCACCATGCGTGTCACAGGAATCCGAAAGTAATCCAAGGCTTATACTAAGTCGGTAGTTAGGTTATAATACCACATATTTTGTATAACTTATCATTGCCGGAATAATTGTTACACCTAATAAACATTGTTATATTACTTGCTTTACTCCTTTCAGAAAAATCTCTACGTCTCTTGTAAAACCTGGGTGATCTGATCACATCAATTATGCTGGGCATACACGGCCAGATAAGATGTCTGTCCGACCGACAGACATTTTATCTGGCAGCCTGCCAGCCGCAGATGTCGCCGGCATACACTGTGAGATTTCTCTCACAGTGTATCAGCCCGATATCCGCGCTCCGCCCCCGGGGGAGGAGACATTTCCCTGTTCCTTCCTTAGGAAGGAACACAGGAAACGTCTGTCTGTCGGCCGTGGCTGGGCATACACTGCCCGATGCGGCAAACCGTTTACCGGGTTGATGGACAATCCGGCCCGACCGAGCAATATTTAACCCTCGGTCGCCCCCCCACACGCTACAATTATCGGGCCCCGATAATTGTAGCGTGTATGGCCAGCATTAGGCATGACTGGCATATCTAATATATTACCATGCATATCATTTAAGCATTAGACAGTAGGTACATACAATACTGTTTGGAGAGCAACAAATAAGATACTAAAACAATTGACAAAAATATATAAAAAAGACATATATGTTAATAAGAATAACAGATGTACCCTAACAAGTCAATACATATATATGATTGAAGAATATCAACATATACCTAATGGATGATAATCATCAGCATAAAACCCATTGTCCAGCTCCTATTTACACACCCCATGTAAATTAACTACCAGACTAGACAAACTTACAGAATCGCCATGCACCTGACTGTACATATATATACACAGACCATGGGGTATATCACTTAGTCCACAAAAGTTCTTTTGTGGTTTTCACCCTGCTTTGATGCTGCGGTGGGCTAGCTATAAAAGCATAGAAGGTCCCTGGCCACATTGCTCGCACCACCGCAGTGAGGTTTTATAAAGGCCACAAAAGATGGCATAAAGTGTCTCCTCCAGACGGTCTTCTGTGCGATCATCCATAGTAAACTTGTTTCAGAGACTCCTCCTTCCTCAGTACTGGATGATTACTGTACCAAAGGTAGGGGTTTTTATACTGCCAGACCATGTGTTCTCAATACAGAATCAACTCTTTTGATTGTCACCCTTTTTATAGGGGTTATGATTTGGGATGAGTGAAACATGGTAATTCATTGCCTATCACATGGTCTATTGGCATTTTTCTGGATCTATATAAAGGGGGGAGGTGTATACCCCCACTGAATTCTGTGCGAGGCAGCAGATTTACAATTGCGAGTCTTTCTTATATTTCATTCTCATTTGTTTTGGATAAGTACCTGCCTGTATTTCTCAGCATTGAGGACACCATTAATCCTGACCAAATCCCCAACTCCATTTGCTGAAATGCAGCCCCAAACTTGCAAGGAACCTCCACCATGCTTCACTGTTGCCTGCAGACACTCATTACTGTACTGCTCTCTAGCCCTTCGGCGATCAAACTGCCTTCTGTTATAGCCATATATTTAAATTTATGACTCATCAGTCCAGAGCACCTGCTGCACCCCAGTTCCTAAGTTTACGTGCATAGTTGAGTCGCTTGGCCTTGTTTCTACGTCGAAGGTATGGCTTTTTGGCTGCAATTCCTCCATGAAGACCACTTCTGGCCAGACTTCTCCGAACAGTAGATGGGTGTACCTGGGTCCCACTGGTTTCTGCCAGTTCTGAGCTGATGGCACTGCTGGACATCTTCCGATTTTGAAGGGAAGTAAGCATGTCTTTCATCTGATGCACTAAGTTTCCTTGGCCTGCCTTTATATATATATCAATCAATCATTTTCTTTTATTTTTCTAAAGAAATCCTTTTTGCTTTATAGAGTCTAAGCAGTCGCCTGTAAGCAAAATATTTCCTGTTCTCTGCTAACTCTGTCATGAATGTTTTTATCACATTCTACCTTAATAACTTAATCTAATCTATTTTTCTACTTCAGGGTCCATAGGGTATCCACAGGATACCTTGGGGTATAGGTGTGACGTCAGTCGCAGGGCACCAAAGAGTTAAGCTTTCAGCCTCCCAGGATGCACTAGGTCCCCCTCCTATACCCCGCCCCCGGGCCAAGGCACCTCAGTTTAGTTTGGTGCCCGGCCGGAGTCGGGTGCACCTGTTGGAGTGGGGGCTAGAAGAGCCCCTGAAGCTTATTCTTCATGCAGCTGTGGCTGCACATCTGGATGAACAGCATGGACAGTCAGTCCTGACGTCCATGCTGTCTTCCCTACACCCCGCCGGTACCAGAACGCCGGTACTGATCCGGGGATGCTGGTGGGCGTCTGGGGTCACAGCTAGCGGTGACCCCAGATGCTCCGGACCATGGCCGGATTCAAGGGGGACAGAGGTAAGCAGCGGGGTCCCGCGGTGGGTCCCCGCTGATCACATGGTCCTAAGTCCCCAGGCAGGGGGCTCCCTGGGGACTGGCTGCAGCGTGGAGCCAGGCGACCAACCTGCGCTTCCACTACCCCCTGGGACAGCGGACCGCAGCAGAGCGGTAGCGCTGCGGCGTCCCAGGGGTTAAATGCATGCCAGGGGAGCGTGCCTTCCCTGTCTCACAGCCGGCGCCTCCCCCGCTGCACACAGCCCTCTCTGCACTGTGCTGACTGGTCCTGTGTCAGCGCTTCTCCCCCAGGCCAGCTTCTCTCTGCTCCTCGGCGGCCATCTTCTCTGCAACGCATGGTGAACGCTGCTGGAAGTCTGGAAGGAAGCATCGTGGTCTGGGTCCCCCCGCATACCTCTCCTCCGCTGTGGCTCAGGTCTGTGTATGCAGCGCTGTGTCCTACCAGGCCCTGTGTCTGTGTAGTTGAGTGATCAGCGCTGTTAGTGCAGGAATTGTTATTTCTCTGCATTGTATGTGACTGTGCTAGCGCTGCCTGTAACTATTCTTCTCTAAACTGTCAGCTTTATTACTGTCCCTGTTCTTTCTGCTAAAGCCCTTGCGGTGCGGTGCTGCAGGGTGGTCTCTCGCCTATTTAATACTTAATTGGTGAGAGAGGTCACATACGTGGTGCCATCATGTCTGAAAGTGATTTTCCCCTCCGGCTACAGTGTACCACGTGCAAAGTACCGTTAGCGGAGGGGGAGGGTAGCGCGGAGGGCCTTTGCCGGCAGTGTTTGTCCATGGCGCGGCCTATTACGGTTACAGCACCGGTACAGGAGCCGCCCTGGGCTTGTTTCGCTCAGGCGTTAACAGCTTTAGTGGGCCAGTTAGCTCCGCAGCCCGCGTTTACTCCGATGGGTTTGTCCCAGCAGTCTGTGGTGTCGTCACCCATGCAGGGGTTCCCACGACAATTGGTGGTACCCCACAGTCTCCCTATTTCCCCGCTCCCGGGTTCTCAGGAGCCAGCGTGGGTTAACTCCCTGACGAGTTCTTTACAGCACTTGTCGGATGTGTTGCAAGGGGAGTCTGTGATGCGGCCTCATAAAAGGCCGGTGGCGTCTCTGTCCGCTCCTTATGAGGATGACGAAGGGACGTCTGATGATGGGGAGATTCTGGATCCTTACGATCAGGAACCTTTCCATACTAAGGACGCTGATGCTAAGTCCAAAGTATATATTCCTGGACTTATTCGGGCGGTCCGCACAGCCTTGGTGATTGAGGACGAAGTTCCCCCAGCGGCTAAATCTAAGTATGCCTTTTTCAAAGATGTGAAGGGCGATGCCACAGTCTTTCCTCTTTCGGGTCAGTTGGTGGACCATTTAGAGGAGGCGTGGAAACAACCTGGCAAAAGATACCAGCCGCAGAGACGCCTGGCGGTGGCTTATCCGTTCGCGGATAATTATTTTGCTAAGTGTGAATCCCCTCCACAGGTGGATTCTCACGTGACCCGTCTTGTCCGTAGTGCCACATTGCCGATGCCATCCATGTCCTCCCTTAAGGATGCTACGGACCGCAAGGTAGAAATCTGCCTGAAGTCCGCTTATTCCCTTGCAGGGGGGGCAGCACGGCCGGCTATGGCCATTTGCTGGGTTGCCAGAGCGATGGAGCGCTGGGCGGATTCATTAGAGGCTTCTTTTGAATCCGACTGTCCGGCCGAACAAGCGGAGTTGATTGGCAATCTCCGTGATTCGGCCACCTACATCAACGAGGCGGCTCTAGACATTAGTACTCTGGTGTCTAGAATTTCTTCAGCAGCGGTAGCTGCTCGTCGCACCTTGTGGCTGCGATCCTGGAAGGCGGACGCAGATCCAAGAAAGGTCTGGAAGCGTTGCCGTTTACCGGAGAAGTTCTCTTCGGTCCGGATCTGGATAAGATTGTGGCCACGCTGGCGGCAGCCAAATCTGCTTGTCTCCCGTCGGCCGCTGCTCCTTCTGGTTCTGGACCATCGTTCTTTCGGTCATCTAGGGCCCAGGGCAGGCCCAAACCACAGTCGTTTCCTAGACAGGCTGGCCCTAAGAAATCGGTCAAGCCCCGGAAACAGGCATGGAGTACAAGCCCCCAAGCCAGATGACAAGCCTGCGGCCTGACGGTCCGGGTCTCCCCTTGGGGGATCCCAGGGTGGGAGGCCGCCTGCTGCAGTTCTCCCGGTGTTGGTCGTTCACTACGACAGACACTTGGGTTCTGGAGGTGGTCTCTCACGGGTACGCCCTCTCCTTCCGGCACAGACCCCCGGCTCGATTCTTCACCACGGGTCTACCATCAGACCGGAACAAGGCTACGGAGCTGCGGAAGGTATTGCACACTATGCTCCAGGCTGGAGTTATAGTGCCTGTTCCATTCTCCCAGAGGGGCCAGGGTTTCTATTCAAATCTATTTTTGGTACAGAAACCCAATGGGTCATATCGTCCGATTCTCAACCTCAAAGCAAATCTTTGCGGGTCCCGAAGTTTCGGATGGAGACCCTACGATCCATCATTCTGGCGCTGGAACCTGGGGACTACATGGTGTCATTGGACATACAGGACGCTATGGCGGTCATGGCGGCTTCTCTGCGGCTGCAAGGAGTCCGCATGTTGCTGTACTTGGACGACCTGTTATTGGTGGCAGGATCTCCAGAGCTCCTGTTACACCACTTGGACCTGACCATTGCACTGCTGCAACGGCACGGCTGGCTAATCAACTGGCAGAAGTCCACTCTAATCCCGTCTCGGAGGATTCTGCATCTTGGAGCCTTATTGGACTCGGGACAGCAAAGGATCTTCGTGACGGAGGACAAGATCTCTGCTTTACAGTCAAGGGTGCGCAGTTGTCTGCACAGCCGCCGGGTGTCCTTACACTCGGCGATGAGGTTACTGGGCTCCATGGTGTCGGTGTTCGACATGGTGGAATACGCCCAGTTTCACTCTAGACCTCTGCAGCACCTGATCCTGTCCAAGTGGAACGGGCTGCCTCAGTCTCTGAAGTTCCAGACGATTGTGCTCACCCCGGAGGTTCGCCTGTCCCTTGCGTGGTGGTTAAAGACGACCCACCTCAACAAGGGACGTCCGTTCTGGGTTCCAAATTGGGTCCTGTTGACAACGGACGCCAGTCTTCGGGGCTGGGGAGCAGTTTCGGGTCCACACTTGTTCCAGGGCAGGTGGACACCGACAGAAGCGGAGCTTCCAATAAATATCTTGGAACTCCGTGCGGTCTTCAATGCTCTCCTGCAGGCACAGCGGTTTCTCCAGGGTCACCCGGTGCAGGTCCAGTCGGACAATGCTACCACCGTGGCCTACATAAACAGGCAAGGAGGAACTCGCAGTCGGGCGGCTCTCGTAGAGGTCTCTCGGATCCTGGTTTGGGCGGAGCGCAATCTTCCGGCCATATCAGCGGTCTTCATCCCGGGAGTGCTAAATTGGGAGGCGGACTTTCTAAGTCGCCAGGACGTTCATCCAGGGGAATGGTCCCTGCACCCGGACGTTTTTCAACTACTGGTGGACAGGTGGGGTCTTCCAGAAATCGACCTCATGGCGTCCCGGCACAACAACAAGTTGCCGGTGTACGGGTCTCGCACAAGAGACGAAGGGGCGTCTCTGGTGGATGCTCTGTCCGTCCGGTGGACGTTCAGGTTCGCATACCTGTTCCCTCCGGTCTCCCTTCTTCCACGGGTAATCCGGAAATTCAAACAGGAAGGAGGGACGCTCCTGTTGATAGCTCCCGCGTGGCCCAGACGGCACTGGTTCTCAGACCTTCAGGGTCTGTCCGTGGACAGTCCTCTGCGGTTGCCGCTACGACCGGACCTTCTGTCTCAGGGTCCTTGTCTTCACCCGGACCTGACTCGGCTGTCTTTGGCGGCGTGGCTGTTGAGACGGCCATGCTGAGGTCCTGGGGGTTTGCCAGCTCTGTGGTGCGTACCATGTTACGAGCTCGGAAACCGTCTTCCGCGAGGATAGACCATCGCGTGTGGCATACGTTCTTCCAGTGGTGTCGACCGAGAGGTTATGCACCGCGGGAGTTTCGTCTGTCTCGGATTCTCGCCTTCCTGCAAGCGGGACTAGATCATGGGCTTCGCCTTGCTTCTTTGAAGGTACAGGTTTCGGCCCTGTCTGTCTGGTTTCACCGTAGGATTGCTACAATCCCGGATGTGCGCACCTTTATGCAAGGTGTTCTCCGTATTCAGCCGCCCTTTGTTCCACCTGTGGCGCCTTGGGATTTGGCTGTGGTCCTGAGGGCTCTCCAAGGACCGCCGTTTGAACCACTGGGCTCAGTGGATATTAAATGGCTAACAGCTAAGACTGTTTTCCTTCTGGCCGTTGCTTCAGCCAGACGTGTTTCTGAGTTAGGGGCTCTTTCTTGTAGACCCCCTTTCTTGGTTTTTCATGGGAACAGGGCAGTGCTCCGCACTCGGCCCGAGTTTCTTCCCAAAGTTGTTTCCCAGTTTCATGTTAACGAGGAAATAGTTGTTCCGGCCTTTAACTCACCGGGTCTTTCCGTGGGTGAGGCCTCTTTGGATGTTGTGCGGGCCTTAAGGACTTCTGTTGACCGCACTTCTTTGTTTAGGAAGTCGGACGCTTTGTTGTCCTCTATGGCTTCTGTAAAAAGGGTTGGCCTGCTTCAAAGCAAACTTTGGCAGCCTGGATCCGTATGGCTATTTCTGAAGCTTATCTTCATGAAGGCCTACCGGTCCCTCCTTCTCTGAAGGCTCATTCCACTAGGTCTGTGGGTCCTTCGTGGGCAGCTCGACGTGGTGCCTCGGCAGTTCAGATCTGCAAGGCTGCTACGTGGTCTTCTGTCCATACCTTCGTGAGGTATTACAGGTTTGACACCTTCGCCTCTCAGGATGCTTCCTTCGGGCGGCGGATTCTCCTTTCTGCACAGGAGCGTCCCCACCCTTAAAGGATACTGCTTTGGGACATCCCCAAGGTATCCTGTGGATACCCTATGGACCCTGAAGTAGAAAATATGAGATATGGTAAGAACTTACCCTTGTTATCTCTATTTCTACGAAGTCCATAGGGTTCCACAGGACTCCCGCCCTGTCGCACCTGTGCTGCAGATGGGCTTTGCTCTGGTCACCGGTTTTCCGTCTCCCTCTGGTGAGAATGTGATTCTTGTATGTGTCCAGATCTTTGTTCTCTCTCTTCCTTCTCCTCCTCCGGCCTATGGCTTGGTAACTAACTGAGGTGCCTTGGCCCGGGGGCGGGGTATAGGAGGGGGACCTAGTGCATCCTGGGAGGCTGAAAGCTTAACTCTTTGGTGCCCTGCGACTGACGTCACACCTATACCCCAAGGTATCCTGTGGAACCCTATGGACTTCGTAGAAATAGAGATAACAAGGGTAAGTTCTTACCATATCTCATATTTTTTAATGTAGCATATTTCTTTCTCTTAATTGCGAACATGTTTTTTAAATATTTACACAATTCTTAAAGTGCTAATTGGTGCTAGAGCGTGTCTGATCAGCAGCGTAGAGTTGTAAAGCAAATGAACCTAAAGCACATCCACAATAAATTCTCATATTCTGCACCTCGTCTAGATGGCTGGCAATAAAACACCAACTTAACCAGAGGGCACACTTTTATTCCTTGTTCTGCTAGACAGATGAGCCACCTGAAAGGTTACATAAATAATTGGTCACAGTGACTGCTGGTAATGTATATTGTGTAATTAAAATAATTGGGATAACGAATGGAAAGTGTCCAGTGCCGTGTTTTCTAGTTTCTCTATACAACCTCCACAGTATCTCTCAGCAAATGAATAATGATCTAAAACTGATATTAACGTTGATCTCGAAATTATTTATGGAATTTTGATAATTGAAATATTCTTTTGCTATGATTATATGATGTGTGTATGTATATGTGTGTGTGTGTATATATATATATATATATATATTAGAATAAAATGTATTTATAAAATGTGTGTTGGTTGTGTGTATCTACATTTTTTTGCTGCGAGACATAATAGATTTGCCACTGCCTGTTTTATCAGGCCTTTTAAACATGTACATTTTCTTACGCTAATGTGGTTTGGCCACGGGAATATGTTGGGAAAACCCATCTAGAACTGGAATGCAGTTATTCACCACATCAACAGATGTTTATTAGAAATATTGAGAAACTCTGAAGGCATTATTGATATCTTCTATATTTACAGATCCCTTATACCTATTTGCTCTTATGCCAGTAGTCTGGAAGAGCGGCTGCCTAAAGGTATGCCCTTTGGCCAATGCATGCTCTATACACTTGCATTAACCTAAGGGGAGCTATGACGTCTACTTCATTGAGACCTACAATCCCCACGTTACAATGCATTTGACAAGTAATGTCATGACTTTAACATCGAAAGGTAATAGGTGTTACAGTTTAACTAAAATCATCATCATTATTCATTAAAACCCATCTGTAAAGCTGCATACACACACAATTTTGTTACCAACCATTTTATGAATGATTTTCTGTCAGATTTTTTAAAGTGTAATGAACGATTTTTTGAACTACAAACGATTTTTGTAACTTCCCTTAATGAAAATCGTTCAGTTAGTCAGTCAGAATGAGCTACAAACAGGAACGCGCATGAACGATAATCGTTCATTGTTATAACTCAGAAACTGAACGATTTTTTCAACAATTGATCGATAACGACGCCGTTATTGTCAAATCGTTCAAAAATTCATAACGTGTATGCACCTTTAGTGTTTCTTTCGTTTTAACTTATAGTTAATTTCAGAACTTTTAATTTTTGTTTGCATATATTGATTTTTATTCTGGATATACATTATTATTACATAGGGAAAAATTCAGTTACTGGTGGTATACTGCTGAGTACCGCCACAATGCCACCTGGCATTTATCAGCCAGTTATGGTACCCCCAACATCACAAGTTTCCCTGTGCACCTCTGTAGGGCACTAGACACATTTTTGGATGCGATGGAATGGCACATCATGGCCATCATGTTGAATTGAATCACCCCCATAATTTTTATTTTACTTGGTTTCATCCTGTCATAATGCTTTGCTTAGAAAAAAATAAAACGTTTTAGGTATTAAATTATAAAGTGTGTGTCTAGCCTGTATTTTCTATGTCATCATTCATGGTTGTATATATTTTCTAGAGATGCATTCCTGTGTTGCCATTCTGTGTAGTATATGTATTTTTAGAGATGTATTCCTCTGTCATAATTCAGTGTATGTATTTCCTGGAGATGTATCCATGTGTCATTCTTGTTCAGCTGTATTCAAGTGTTGGAGCTTGTATGAAAAAGCCCCTAATTCCTGTCCTGCCCAGAATATTACATTGTGGAGAACTCCCTGACATCTGCTTAAAGAGTATATTAATTTGTAATGTAATGCATTCACATAGGTTTAACAGACTCCAGTATATTTCACCAACAAAGCTTTTCTGTGTAATAAAATACTGCTGGCTAGACTCCCTGTGCATCTTCCTTCTTATGGTACATACACACGGTCAGATTTTTCCTTCAGATCTGAACGATAACTATTTAAAAATCGTTCATTCGTTCATATCTGAAGGAAAATCTGACATATCTGACATGCCTGAACGATGGACGATGAACGATACGCGTTCCCATTTGTCAGATAACGATATCTGACATCTGATGTGTTTGCAGTCAGACTTGGACGATTCCATTCATTTTAATGCAGTAAAAAATCGTTCAATCGTTCAAAACTTTGGTAAAATCGTTCATCTGACAAAACTGACTGTGTGTGCTCAGTAAAGCTGCATACACACACAACGATTTTGTTACCAACGATTTTATGAACAATTTTCTGTCAGATTATCTGTCAGATTTTTTAAAGTGTAATGAACAATTTTTTTGAACTACAAACGATTTTGCATATTAACTTAATGAAAATTGTTGAGTCGACAAGTCTGTCTGAACTACAAACATGAACGCGCTTGAACGATAATCGTTCATCGTTTGACTCAGAAAGTGAACGATTTTTTCAAACGATTATCGTTTAGCAAATCGTGTGTGCGCTGCATACACACACAACGATTTTGTTACCAACGATTTTATGAACGATTTTCTGTCAGA
Source organism: Taudactylus pleione (assembly GCA_031769625.1). NCBI lineage: Eukaryota > Metazoa > Chordata > Amphibia > Anura > Myobatrachidae > Taudactylus > Taudactylus pleione. Next base: position 2,259,045 of record JAUIMM010000052.1, on the reverse strand, counting down.
TTATCTGTCAGAATTTTTAAAGTGTAATGAACGATTTTTTTTGAACTACAAACGATTTTTGCATATTCCCTTAATGAAAATCGTTGAGTTGGTCAGTCTGACTAAACTACAAACATGAACGCGCATGAGCGATAATCATTCATCGTTTTAACTTAGAAAGTGAACGATTTTTTTCTACGATTGAACGATAAATGTCATCGTTAACGATAATCGTTCAAAAAATCGTTGTGTGTGTATGCACCTTAAGACCTAAGCTTACATCAAATGATGCCAATTATTATTATATTGGATCTGGCCGTCTCTATGTGCACAGTAAATATGTGCCGTCAGTCCAGTGTTTTCTGTGTACAACAATTCTGGCATATTTACGTTGTTTTCTACTAGTGGATGGCTGATGTGTACACCTATTCGCAAAGGTCTGCATCCAGCTTAAAGGGGAACTCCAGCTGCATATTATTCTATGGCCCATACAGAGTGGTTTATATCTGTTACCCTTGGTTTCAGCAACATCTTAGATCAGCTTTGTGAATTAAGTACAATTATATCAACACAGATTTATTGTTTGTTTTATTTAGTCAATTGCACTAGCTGTCCCCACCTTCTACCAGGCAGATATTTAAACATGTATATTTTTTAATTGTCTGCTATTCCATATCATGTCTGCAGAGGGCAGCATTTGATGACAAATATTGCTGAATAGAATCAGTGTTGGGGCTCTTCCATGGCCACAAAGGCTTCTGAAACGGTTTACCCTAAACTAAACTCCTTTGGCTAGTGGTATCTAACCTTACCATGAGCTCAAGTGATGACTGTATACACCTCATATCTGCTTGCACGTAACCAGTCAAACCTTTATGACCATGTAGCAACTAATTTGTGATAATGCAGCTGAAGCTTTGGCGCTTCTATGTGACATCGCACACCTCACTTTGTTGTGTGCCCTGAGTTTCTATCAGTGCGTTCATCATTGACACACAGACTAAGACAGCTGGGAAGTCAGATACAAAATTACCAGAAAAAGATACAGGAGGATATTCCGCTCCAGCCAAGCAGGCACCAGAACTGAAGCGAATTAGTAATAATGAGGACGAGCTCTGGAGGTAGACAGGTAATACATCTCCATCTTGTCACACTGCAGGGAGATTGTATTGTATATGCTCAACACTCAGCCACACACCCTCTTCACTGTGCACAGGGCTTCTGTCGTGTGGAGGCCGTTGTATCACTCAATGTGAAGCAGATTCTCAGTATGCAGAAGCCTAGACTCTGCCTCAGTATCTGGCCGGACAATGCTTTATCCATACTCCCAGGTTCCCTCTACATTTAGTTCTTTGAGTGGTTGCAAAGTTACATTGGAGGCAATCTGACCTAAAGCCTAATCAAAGTAGTTAGTTTGCCTTTTTATTTCTGTGCTGTGTCCTGTGCAAAGGGAGTTAATCTCTTTATATTTGCTGTAGATATTACTGTATATATGATTAGTGTGCCTTTAACTCAAGTACTCAGTTCCTGGAATTTTTTGGACACTTAAAGGCAGGTTGGTGGTTGCAATAGTCTCCATTTCTATGAGATTAGAATTGTTGCAGTTTTTATTTTTGAATTTATATACATGCCTATACACAGATGTATATAACGGTGTGCTGTCTTTTAATACAATAAACCTTACGGTGTATGCCTCCAACTATAATGCCTTGTTAATGCCTCTTCTTCTGACCTTGCTCCAGTACATCTTTGTGACCTCAGGGAAACTTGGTATTAATGAGATGAAGGTCATTTAATGATGATCTGTAGTGAGCGACAGAGTCCATTACTATATTCATCCCTAACAAAGTTTTTTGAATGGAAAGAGGTCACAAGCTCTATGGTATGAATATTCAATAACTGTGTTTTATTGTGCAGACAAGAGAAAAGCATTTGCTTAGTGTTCAGTATGTATGTGTGCATATATGTATGTGTGTGTGCATGTATATATGTGTGTGTATATATATATATATATATATATATATATATATATATATATATATATATATATATTATGTTGCTGTCTGAAGTCAAAAATAAAATACAAGGACTGGAGCTCAATTGATTCCTCTGGAGGTAAAAAGCAATCTCTCTGCTCCCAGTAGGATTAGCTGGTGGACTGCTGCTTTAGATGGCCGTTGATGATTGTATACTGTTTGTTTTGCTATTGTTGTTGTTGTTATATAAAGACCTATTCACCAGGTGGCTTGCTCTTAATCTGCAATGTTTTCCTCTATATTTGCTTATCTCTGTGCTGGGAGAAGCATGTACTCGCCCCCATGCAGAGTATAAAATAGAATTGTACTGTCTGCACATTTCATCTGCTATTCATTGCTCTCATGGTAATGTTGGCTTTATGAATAGAGAATATGTACAGGTCTGGTTTACTGCACATAATGTACCAATATGAGCTGCTTAACCCTCCACTCTCAGAGGCGAAGTATGCATTTGTTTATTTTACAATGTATTAATCAGAGGTTTTAATAGTGTCGCTGTCATTCTGTAACTTGTAGTTCCACAGATTGCTTAAAGAGCAGTTGGCTCATATACTCTGAAAAGTTCTACGTTACAGTTGTATCCAGAAAGCAGCTTTCTTTTCTATGACAGTGCAATAAACAGAAACATTGTATAATGATACATCGGTTCTGGTGAAGAACACAAATGAAAATGCCCTGTATTCTGTGAAAGTTGCAGACAGGTATGTGGAAGCCAGAAAATTAGTTGTTTGGTGGATAACCTCTTTATAAGTCTGCGGTACACATCGTCCTTAGTTAATACATTTATACGGGAAATAGAATTAGATGAATAAGGCAGATTTTTTTTATTTTTAATTTCTTCCCCTCTTCTCTTTTTTACCTACTGAGATTAGTCATAACAGCGAAACCATTAACACATTTTCTGGGAACTGTGTTATTAGAGACCCTTAGCCCTTGCTCATATTAATTGAGTCACTGTATTCTTTAATGACCCTTAAACTTCAAACCATCTTTCTCCAGCATTTTGCAGATCTAATTTATGTTATACATTATATTTCAGTGGCTGTATATTGTTTTTAAGTTTAGCATTTTTTTAATACTTTGACCCCAATTGGAACTGACCCATTTTCCAGAAGTCCTGAAAATATTCTGCTGTATTTGATGAATCCATCACTGTTAAAATTTGATTTGCAGTAAAATATAAATATATCTTGTTAAAAAATGTAAGCCCCACCCCATCTGTTTCTTTTTTCTTTTTTAATATATCAGTAAGTTTTAAAGTAAACTACTAAAAGGAGCTACTCTGCTGCCTCAGCGTGGCGAACTACAGCTTATCTGGAATTACACTTTGCTTCATGTCCACTTTTGAACTATAATGGAGTAGCCTACTGTTAGCCCACAGACTGGCTTCCCATTGCTCATCACTCATCCAAATAGGTACAAATGTGAACTAATTAGATCAGAAATGGTTGGATTGTGACCAAAGTAGTTTGTATGTTCTCCTCATGGTTTGCTGGAGTTTTCTCCATTCAGTCCTGTCTCCACAGACATACTGGTAGATTGGTTGACTTAAGGGACATATGTGACTGAGAAACTACTCTGGAAAGTGCTGCTTTATATATTAATATATATTTTTGTAATGCCAGCATATTCCTTTGTGGTTTACAATTGTGAACACTGTAATAAATCTGTATATTACAGGCAGACAGAGAAGTAAGAGGATGTGGGAGGAAACTGAAGCACTCTTTAGAAACACACGCAAATACAGTGAGAACATACTAACTCCGCGCTAATATATGCCTTACTTAGGGTTTGAACTCACGACCGCAACACTAAAGGTGTGTACACACCTACAGATATATCTGTTCAATCTGTCTGATGGGAAGGAAAATCTGGTCTTTTCCAGTGTTTGATAACAAATTTCTATTTGTTATTTGCTCCCATACAGTACCAGATTTTCCATCCCACCAGACGGATTGGACAGATATATCTACAGGTGTGTACGCAGCTTTACAATCTTGAGGGGATTGAGTTAAAAATTTAAAGCAGCAGTAATATTAATTGCAAAGCCCGGCATGGTTTGCACTTAATATTCGCCCTACTTGTTTGAGCTCAAACCTGCCGAGAGGCGGCTTGCAAAAATTGTTGCTTCGTAAGTTTATTTAATTGTCAATATCTCTCTCTCTCTCTCTCTCTCTCTATCTATATATATATATATATATATAAATACATATATATATATATATATAATGTGTGTATATCTATACATATATATATATATATATATATATATATGTATGTTTATTGTAACTTTTTCATTTTTTTAAATCACAGATGACATTGATTTTTTTTCTCTTCCCAGTGGAAAACTGTTAACAAGCCTTTGATGCTCTGTTGTAATTGAATATGGAAAATAAAATTTTAGACTATTTCTGAGTTTAATGTATGTTGAAATTGTTTTGTTTTTTTTAGAAGACTTTTTTTAATCAGCCCTGTCAGTTCATTAAGTAGAATTTACTAGGTAGTCATTTGTGTAAAGAAGAAAAAAAAAAAGCAAAGTTTGGCTAATGTCAAGGACAAGTGTTATCTGTGCCTTTGTTGTACTGAAGGTTTGAAATGATGAGCGGAACATTGGGGAATCGGCAAATGTTTGAAGTTTTTCATGTCTGTCTCTAGATGGATTTTTTTCCTCTCGCTTTGGTATGCAAATGAGGCGCGTAGCAGCACACCCTGAAATTAGAAATTACAGTCAGAGTATCTGAACTTTGAAAATGACAGGGATCAGAAAGGTGGGGTAACACCCCTCCTAATAGCAGGGCATGTTCCAGACTGAGACCTAAAACATTTCATTTGTCAGGTATTATTTCATACTGGTGCTCCACCATGTGAACAATAACAGTTTTAATCCCTTAAAAAACTACTTTTTAATGAACCTGCTCTAGAAACCGTAGTGCATAAATGAATCTTTTGAAAAAAAAAGTTTTAATATATTCATACTTTCGATACTCTTGTGTAGTTAAGGTTGCATTTAGAGTGTGTTATCCACATACTCACTTTAATGGAATGGATATGAAATACCTGTGGCTGAGTAGCCGCCCGTTCATATCCCTACAGCAGCTTCCCGAAGGTTCAGCATCCCGACGGGCTTGTAAGTATATTAACCCTCCCCTCTCCGTACCCTAACCCTCCCTTAGTGGTACCTAACCCTAACCTCTCTTGGTGTTGCCTAATCCTAAGCCCCCCCTGCCTGCACCCTATCGCTAACCCTCCCGGGGGGTGTCTATCCCTAATTTCCCCTCCTAATCCCCCCCCCCCTCGGCTAATGCTAACCTGTCCCAGTTTACCTCTGTTCGGGATGCCGGCTGTCGAGATTTCGGCGTCGGGCTAAAGATAGGCGTTGGTACTTTGATGCCTATCGTTAATCCCGAGTCAGGGTTTCAACGTCGGTATTCCGGCTGTCGGGATTTTGCGTTGGTCTAAAGATAGGCGTTGGTGTTTCGATGCCTATCTTTATTCCCGAGTCGGGGTTTCAACGTCGGGATTCCGGCAGCCTGCATCCTGGTCGTCTAACTTTTACTACATCCCCATTTTAATTTTTGTTTTCTATTGTTCCACATCCACTAAAGGAAGAAAGAAAATATATCTTGTAACTCCTTACTCAGAAACTAAATCTAGTACTACCCAATACACCCAGTAGCCCTAAGCAGCCTAAATTGCTAGCCACAGCCAACCTCACTGCACTGACCAACAGACCCGGATTTGTACAATATGATTGATATGAAAAGGATGGCTCTGACAACAAAAATGGATTACAGCTTTTATATGGTTGCTGGTGCATAAACCATTGCCCATCGCCACATGCACCTCCAAGTGAGTAGCACCATTTTGATGAAGCCCTGTGTATTATGTAGTTATTAGAACTACGGAAAGTTTAAGATAGATCCTTATTTTATTTTCTATCATTCTGTTATCTGCTGTTTTGCTTAAACTGTAACAATTAGCGATCAGTTTTCAAGAGCTAAATCTACCTGCACAAAACGATGAGGGTGGTTCAATAAATAAGGTAACAAGATCTCTCATTGTGTACATTTATTTAACTTGTACATATACGTATAATCAATAATACGGCCTTGGTACAGATTATTTTTCCACATAGTCCCCATACTTGTCTAAGCATTTGTTCCAATGGTGCACCAAGGCATCTATCCCGGCACAGAAGAAATCAGTGTCAAGCGCCTGAATCCAGGACATGACGGCTTGCTGAACTTCACTGTCGGTTGCGAATAGTCTTTTACCCTGGTGCTTCTTAAATGGTCCAAAGAGATTGAAATCACTTGGTGCCAGGTTAGAGCTGTAGGGAGGATGGTCCAGTACCTCCCAATGGTTGAGCTGTAACAACTCACACGTGTGGTTGGCTGAGTATGGTCTGGCGTTGTCACGCAGCAACACGATGCCTGTCCACAACAACCCAAATCATTCAAATTGCCCTCCGCAACTTGCTCAATGTGTCACAATAGTGGACAGGATCCACAGTATCTACCGTGGTGTGGAAATCAACAAAAAGCATGCCCTTGTTGTCCTAAAACACGGTCACCATGACCTTCTTTGCTAATGCAATTGTTTTGAATTTCTTTGAAATCGTGCTTGGCCGGCCGGATTTATCTTGAACATCTGTCCTGCCGATATCAGAGGCTTTGCATCAAACCCAAACCTGTTTCCGTGACATGACATTCTCAACGAACACCTCGACAAGTTGGTGAAGAATTTCAGCTGCTGATGTGCCCTTCAGATGCAGAAATCCGATCACACTACACACCTCATTGTTTGACCATGTTTCCGCCAGCCCCGCCATCTTACAGCTGATGTTAGGACAGTATGACTGATATGAGGTGCAGTCTAATGGCCGTGAGGGGAAGCAGTGGTCTACCTGCTCTGGCCTATTGGGAAAATAGAATGAAATGGAGAACACTACACACGTGTGAGTACTTGTTACCATACTTAATAAACCACCCTGATATATTTATCTTTGTTGGATGTATGAGACGGTGATGGAAGTTTTAGTAAATTTTTGTTTGTCTCCTTTTGTTTTTTTTTTTTTTTTATCTCGCTTAAACTAAAACAAAGTTACATTTTTATTTGGAAATTCAGAAGGTAAAGTGGGCACTTTAAGGAAACCATGGTTCCTTAAAGTGCACACCTATCTTCACGTAAATTACTTTTAGCAATATTCTATATAACCACTTCATCACTTAAAATCCACTTTGGCCTCATAATATTGGTCATGCGCCTTAGTGTTACCAAGAAAGATAGGCATGAGCGTTATGGGGCATACACACGGGACGATCGATAACGATATCATTGTACGTACTCTCGGGTGTGCTGGATGTTCGATATCGAACATCCAGCACACCATGAATCCACCAAAGATGGCCAACAACAATCGACGATCGCCGGTCCCTATAGTAACCTGGTCGAGATCGACCAGGTTGGCCTGCATGCACGGGCGATGGACGATATCGTTATCGTCCATACGTGCCCACGCATTGCAGGTCATGGGCCACCGAAAAATGCACGATATGAACGATATCATTGTAGTTCATATCGTCCATTTTAATCGTACCGTGTGTACGTACCATTAGTCCAGCACACAACATGGCTGCCTTTCTCCATGTCGGAGACATGTTAATGTCAAGCAATCCTCTAGATGTCTTATTCCTCTTGTTGGGATACATTTCTTAGTGTGTCCCACTACATATGTTTCTATTTTGAAAGTAAGTGGAGACAATGTTTTAAATATCGCAACCCTCATTGTCATGAAATATTCATTTATATGAGAGGATATTATGTATATATATATTTTTTGTTTTAAAATTGTTAAATGTAGGTAGTTGTAGCATTTCTGTGAAATAATATATGACTGGCACGCACAATGTACTGAAGAAAGGGCAATAATTCTCATATCTAGTAGTGTGTCCAAAGATTATTGCTTTATGTGATGTCATTAATAACTCAACAGGAAGACAGCACAAATCCCTAATGATTCTTGGTTTATCTCCCTTAGCAGACCAGTCCCATATCTCCCTTTCTGTCATCCCACCAAATTTATACTCATGTCTTCTCCACTGTTAAATGCTCTTATCTCTACAAACTGGAAGAAAACCTAATCACCGCCTACAAAGATAGTGTATGAATTTAAAAGTTGCTATTTATCTTTGGAGCTTCAAAACAAAATGCTTCAAAATCATCACAGCTTATTTACAGCTTTTCTGAAATTCATATTTGTGTAATTATATGTACTGTGCATGGCTGCAGTTATCTATCTAGAGATAGCCTGGGTGCTCTAGTATAGAAAACACATTGTGGCAATAGACTGGCGCTCACAGGGCATCTATTAGAAGTAAACTCTGTATTTTGGTTTGCAAGCCTTGTATAGACTTATTATTTTTACATTTATTGTATTTATACTTTATCATTTTTTAATTTTATTTATTTTTATTTTTTTTTTACATATGAGCAGTTTCCAAAACTGTTATAGCATTTGCCAAATTTCTCTGCAACACATAAAGTTAATTACTGCCAAGCAGGTTTTTTTTTAACAGAAGGGAATATATCTGATCCTTTGAAATGCCCCCAGCCCCCTCACATAGCAAACTGCTTTCATGCTCTTTTTGGAAAGCTATGAAAAGTTTGCCCCATCCCTTCGCCCCTACTGTCAGTGCAGCAAAGCTGTTGTATGCCATCTGGTGGACTGAAGATGTGAAAGATTCTCCTTGGTGCCACAGATGGCATACCTTTGCTGCCAGTCCAGTGCTGCAACTGGAGCGGTTCTGAGGATACATTACCCTACTTGTCCTATAATTTATTATGAATAGTAATGTACAATCTAGACCCATTTAGTCCAAATTTCAATCATTGTTGTTTGTAAAGAGACTCTACAGAACCGAAAAACAATTATCCTTGTTCTAAGGTTGGTTCTTCCTTTGAAGTAGATTCTGAGAAGTGCCTTAGTAACATAATTTGCTCTAATCATAAACTCATGAAGCAGTTCCTGAATGCGCCCAGCAATAGGCCCTATTATCGTTATCATGTGACTAGCGTTCATCTGTGCCCTGTAGGTGGGAAAAGTGATGTTGTGTAGAGTAACCTTTCCAAATAAACAGTTTGCAGAGTGCAATGTAGTTAAATGATCACTTCTTTGTCTCGTATGGATTTGTTCCATATTTAGAACATTAGTTTAAGATTTTACATCTAACGATGTCATTCTGTTTGTTTACTGTGCTTTTTCTTCTTTTTACTTCTCGCTGTGTTTTCTTTTTGGCAGTAAACCGTAAAACATGTCTCATTGGCAATTTAACTTAAACAGCACAGATAAAAAAGCATGTGGTTACAGTTTGAGAAGTCTGTCTGTGTATTTCTATTGCCCGGTTCTTCATTGTGTACTAATTATACATGGGCCAGCTCTGGAGAAAGTTCTGTGTTCTAGTGATGCTCTAATACAAGCTGGGTATTGCACTCGGGGGGACGGGACAACTGTGACAGTATAGAGGATGCTCTGGATACCTCGGGATCCTGCTGCTTCCTACCTTCTGTGGGTATCCGAACGTGGACGTTTACTACTAATCCTCTAAATTGTGTATAATTTATGTGTACACTTTCATTCCCTTAGATACAGCTACTGGAGAATAAAAGTGTGTTTTGGACTGATGTAAACAAGATATGTTGTGGTTTTTGCGGAGAATGAATTGCTGTCTTTTGGCTTATTAGAATCTAATATTTCAGCTGTCTCTTTGCAGTACCACATTATGTTGTTGCTGTTATTTGGCAAATTGCACAAAATGTTAGATCAATAAGCGTAGAGGGGTGCGAGTTGTCATTGCAGCAAAGTGGGAATACCAGCGACAGCACCCCTGCTCGCCCTACTCACGGCCTGATCCCACCCCAAACTCCAGATCTATGTATGCAGCTGAGATTCCAGAGCTACTGTAAACGTGCGTACACACTGGGCGATTAAAGTGGATGACTGAACGATAACGATATCGTAGTGTTCACTCTAGCTCGGCGCGAGGCAGGGCGCCGGAGCTAGAGAGGGCACGTTCGTGCGCGCGCCCGAGAAGGGGGCGTGGTAATCGGAAAGGGGACGTGTCTATAAGACGTGTCCCCTTTTCGTCGCTCTTGGGGGCGTGCCCGGCACTTATGGACACGCCGGGCACAGCCCCCAAGCCCTGCAGACAGGGAGAATAGATGCCGGGCGCATGCGCCCGGCGTCTATTCTCCGGCGGTGACCGGGTCACCGCACATTTCTTCACCCGCGGGACACTGCGACCCGCGGGTGATGACAGTTCCCGCAGGCTGTTCGGGCAGGGTGCTTTTTGCCCTCCTTCTGGAGGGCAGGGCGCTTTTTGCCTTCCAGAAAGAGGGCAGGGCGCCGTGCCCCGCTAAAACAGCCTAGTTCGTCTTTTTCGTTCATCGGGCAAACATGCAGGCCAACCTGACGATATTGTCAGGTTGCTGCATGTTAGGGAATGGGGGAGAGAGCCCGGGGCTGAACGATATCGTTAATGATATCGTTCAGCGGGCGTGCTCATTGTCATGAACGACATTGAGCACACCCTGACTGGTACACCCTAGACGATATCGCTCAGGGAGTATATCGTCTAGTGCAGGCCTGGCCAACCTGTGGCTCTCCAGATGTTGTAAATCTACAAGTCCCAGCATGCTCTGCTACGATTTGTTATTAGGGAATGGTAGTACAGTTGCTGGGCATGCTGGGACATGTAGTTTCACAACAGCTGGAGAGCCACAGGTTGGCCAGGCCTGGTCTAGTGTGTATGCTCCTTTAGTGTAGCATAAATAAAGTTAATTTTGAGATTTGTAACTTTTCAGTCTTCTCTTCTGAAACTGGAAAATTGTTGGTGACCATAGACCTGTGTATTACAGTGTCTCCATGGGGTGTGGAGTTGCCAATGTTCAGCTTTTACCGCATCTGTCCCTGTCCCGGCCTATGGTTTCATCACACATTTATGTAGAATATAAAAAATAAATTTTTAAAGTATTTTGTCATATTTCACAGGCACATCAGAAGAAACTTGTGCAATTTCTAACTGTTAATTGCATTTGTATAGGTCTATATGTTATATGATGAGGAACTTGGTATAAGTGTAGAAAACATTCTATAACTTAGAAAGTTAATCTTAGAATGCTCAGTGAATACATATTACTAAATGGAAATGGCAAATTCTCTTTTGACTGTCGTTAATTAGTTTATATAGTTAGTGCTGCCATCAGATTTTGTGGGGCCCAGTACAAATGAAAAACAGACAGGACCCCTCACCCTCCCTCTTCCTTGCTATTTCTACCAGACATTTTACCCTCTCCCAATACACATTCTAGTGTCCAATATACAATACAGAGAGCATCCCAGTGACTATAATGCACTGCTAGAGCATCCCAGTGACCAATATATATTGCAGAGAGCGTCATAGTAACTGTAATGCCGTACAGGGAGCTTCTCAGTGACTGCCATTAAAAAGAAAAAGCTTTCTAGTGATGCCAGTACAGTGTAGATCAGGAGTGCGCAATAAGTGGCCCTCCAGCTGCTGAGGAACTACACATCCCAGCATGCCTTGCCACAGTTTTGCTATCAGGGCATGCTAAAACTGTGGCATGACATGCTGGTATGTGAAGTTCAATAGCATCCTAGTAACCGCTGTGCACTATATAAAGCAGGGGTCCCCAAACACAGTCCTCAAGGCGCACTATCAGTTAAAGTTATGAGGATAGCCATATTTGATCTTAAGTGTCTTTATTAGTACCACAGTTATTTTGATTTAACCATCTGTGTTCAAGCATGGATATCACTAAAGCCTGGACATGGGGGAATACAATTTTTGTTTTGGGGCTATCTTTACTAATGGGCGTCTATCAGAGTAATTAAATTAGTTTTACAATACAAATATAATGCAGAGAGCACCATAGTGAAAATAGTGAATATGTATATTCAATATAAATAGACAATATGTAGGCGTTATATACCGTATATACTCGAGTATAAGCCGAGTTTTTCAGCACAAAAAATGTGCTGAAAAAGTACCCCCTCGGCTTACACTCGAGTCAAGTGTAGCGCTGACCGGACGGAGTTCGGTCAGCGCTACACACTGCCAAACACACAGCCGCCGGAGCTGGCAGCTGCGTGTTTGGTGTAATCAGCAGCCGCTGAGAGTCTGTCAGACTCTCAGCGGCTGCTGCTGCTCCCACTGCGGGAGCCATCTTCCGGCTCCCGCAGTGGGTGATGGGAGACACGTCGTCATGACGACGTCTCTCCCATGCAAAGCGGCCGGAGGAGCGGACAGCGGCGGGACCAGGAGCGGGAGTTCAGGTAAGTGATTTTTTTTTTTTATCTTTTCACGTCTCTCTCTACTAGGGGGGGGGGACTACAGGGGGCCCTACCAGGGGGCGATGACTACAGGGGGCACTACCAGGGGGCATTATCAGGGGGCACTTACTACAGGGGCACTACCAAGGGGCATTATCAGGGGCGATTACTACAGGGGGCACTAAAAGGGGGGATTACCACTGCCTTATGTAAAAAATAAACCACAGCTTCTTTTTTTATTAATAGGATTTTGTGTGTGTATATATATATATATATATATATAAATATATATATATATATATATATATATATATATATATATATATGAACAATCCTATTAATAAAAAAAGTTATGAAAAAACAAATAAATATACATATGTATGTGTGTGTGTATGTATATATATATATATATATATATATATATACATACTTTTTTTCAGTTGATCATAGGCAGCCTTAAATGAGGTTTCCACCTTTTAAAATGACATTTATTGATTTGTGCATGTCTGCTTGCAAGATTTGCTAAACATACTACTATTCATTCTAGCATCCTTCTGTGCTTTTCAGAAAACTATTTTCAGCCACATTTGTTTACTTTAAATGTTCTGGGATATATCACAAAGCTGTATGAAGCTCTGTAACAACTGTAACCAATACGGCACTAGCAGCACAGTTGTGTTATATCCCAATGGTACAAAAAAACTGTGCAAAGGATATTTATATGCATTGCTGAAACGCACAGAGTGATGTCCATAGCTAAAGTGGCATGAAGGCGTGGACTTACAATGAATTTACACAAAATAAAGAAGCAACTTAAATGGGAACAAAATCTAAATAATGTGAGTTTGGGGATGCAGTAAAATAGTATAACAGTGTTTGAGGGGAAGAGGAAATCACTCCAATCATGATCCTTTAACCAGGCAAACTCCTTCCTTTGCTGCCATCAAACTTGCACATGGTGCTTCTGTAACCATTGCATTCTGACTCTCCTTGTCTCACTGGGACTATATAATATGTTCATTGCACAGTTTTTCTTAGTGAATATTTAACAATATATTTACTCCTAATGCATGGAAACCGATTCCCACCAATCCTCTTCTTTCCTGTTCTCGCTCTCTTTGCTGGTGCAGTACAAAGAGAAACCGGTTGGATTGACCCCTCCTGATGGTTCGGTCCCCCGTCCCCCCCCCTCTAGCTGGCGATGATATGAGCAGCAGTATACATATAGTAAAAATTAAAAATTGTCAGGTTGTGGTGAGATGTGCCCTCTGATAGCAGGTCTGTACGAAGAGTCTACGGTCATCTTAACCTACTATGATATTGTAATTTCACGTATTTTCCTGTTGAAATAATTGGGTTTTGCCCAGACATTATCCAACGTGCAGATTTCCTGATCCACTGTGAAGGTCATTCAGGGCTAGAGCTTGCAGACAAATAGTCAGAGAAGAAGTGCTTCATAGAAGTCTTCTGTCTTTGCTCATCCTTCTGCTGCCTAGATATTATAGCGCTTCTCAGGCACCATTTTGTTTTGCGGCAGGAAATGCGCTGTAGAATATTGGCCGGGATTCTTTCATAGCTGTTCTGAAAACTGCTTGTGTGAGATGACCTTAAGATGTCAATTTATTCTGTTTTAAACCCACCTCCCACCCCAGAGCTTTTTGCCATGGTAGTGATCTGTCTGGTTGGATGTCACACTTGGGCCTTTTTATGATGTAGTCACAGCATGTGAATGACTTGGTCTCTGACAGATCTCGACCATTGTTACATTATCTAGCTACAACATTTTGTATTTTAACTTTTAACTGGCTATGTGGGGTGCTCACAGTTTTAAATTGTGATGTGGTTGGCAACACTGCCATGTTACTGTCTAATTTTCAATTAGAGGTTATAGTTTGTCATTGTACCCAGAGCCATTCCACGTGCTATTCTTTTTTTCTCTCTGAGATTAGGAGCAGAGTGCTGTGAACACCCCAGGTACATTTACTTTTTTTGGTATTGCAATTTTCTGCTTTACAGCTCCCTTTAGAGAAATGGCGCATACACACAGTACGATCTGTTACAGTTATCTTTCAAATCGCTCATTTAAAAGGTCCCTATCAACTTACCATTTACCAGCGATGCGCAGCCACGTATGGATGATAGCGATATCGTCCATCGTCTTTGCGTTGATCGCTGGTCGCTATAGTCATCGGTAAGTAGGTGGTGTGCTGGATGATCGTTATCGATCATCCAGCACACCAGGGAGGGTGCGTAACGACCAGCCAGCGATATCTTATCACTAGCTGATTGCTACTTGTGTTTGCACCATTTCAAAGATCTTTCAAAGATATCTTTCAGTGAAGTCATCCTGCCACATCTCTGAACAGGTAAAGTTGACAATATCGCCCAAGTTGGCCTGCACGCATGGACGATGAAAGATATCTTTATCGTCCATGCGGGAACGCGCATCGTTGGTTGTTGACAGGTTGGTAAGTACATAAAAATGAACGTTATCGTTCACTTTTATCGCTCCGTGTGTACGCACCTTAAGATGTCATACGAACAAGAACTAGTTATGTCGAGTATTTTAAAAAATGTTGGACTTTAGAATAAAGACTTTCACAAAATTGATCCTTCTAACTTTTTTTTATTGTTGGTAAAGGTCTAGTGAATCTATAGATGATGTACAATTGATCTATTTTTAAAGGTATTACGTGGACATTTTTTTTAATATGGATGTTGTGAGCACCCCACCTACGTACTGAAGTGATTTTTACCTGCCTACGCAATTAAGGGTTAAAAACTTCCTTGTAGTGGGTGTTGAGCGCTACAGATGGAACTACAATTGTCAGCATACTCTGACAGGGCGCATTGATGCATGCAATTACTTAACTAGAGTCGCGTGATGCCTGAGTCTGCGTTAGAGCAATAAGCCCTGTCAGACATGCTTTCATACTGGGCTTTGTATATTAATGTATTTTTTTTTTTATTCTTCCTATTACATAGTGTGTTTAAAGTCTGGTCAATCTGCTTGACAATCTGTGGCATGTCCTGGAATGCTGTACACCCAAACATATTACTGTTTATGACAAATTTCACTTAGTCTTTTCTGGCCTGGTCTCTGTCTTTCCGTATTTTTTTTCTTACAAGAACAAATGATCGTATTAGCGCAATTTTGACTAGTTTTGCTGTCCAGCTGTTTATTCTCATGCTTGGATTGTACTATATGTGGCATTGCAATTATTGCAGTGAACCAGACTGCACTGATACTTGTAAAAGTCTATTACTGCTCAAGATGATTGGAGAAGGGGTAATCACTGGTAACATCCCATGTTGTTACATTATTCTTATTATTATTGCTATGGTGTTATTTAGATTTTTTTAAGTAGGCCTGTAAACAATAGGTTTATATAGGAAATGTAGGATGCTGTATTATTTTCCTTGAATTATTAAAAATAAATAAATGCGTATACCATAGTTATATTCAAATTATAAAAAGCAAATTGATAAAGCGCTCCGTGGTATTGGAGTGAATAAGAATTGCAGTGATAGTGCAGGAATCTAACTGGAGGTACGGAGTAATGGGGAAAAAATATATCTCTATAAATGTATTGGGTAATTGAACAGAAATAAAATAAGAGTAAACTAAATCAATAAATAAAAATAGAAAAAAGAAAAGGTAATGTTTCTGGCTAATAAATGGTAAGTGTCTACAACCTTGAACCCAGATGTTCAGGGCCCGTGTGCGTCTGTATATATAGTCACAAATGGGGGTGTAGAGATGTATATGAAAGCTGGTGGGCAAAAACTTGAGGCTGGATGTTCAGGACTTAAGTCCCCTGGAACATATATAAGTCCAGATGATAAGGGAGTAGTCAATAATAACCTTCTAAAAGTCAGTATTAAGTGTGAATCCAAGTGAAGTGACCGTTTGAGGTTCACTATTCACCGGGGTAAGGACAAATATCCCAGGTAGGCAAAAACTGTCGGCAGGGTGTTGAACGTTCACATTAGCCAACAGTAGAATATCTCATGTGTGCAAAAACAGTTGGCAGAATGTTGCATGAATATGAATGGGCCTTGTCCGGGAATTGGATACAGATAGCCTCCTCCTCCACTGCTCACAACACCTCAGGAAAGGAACGCAGTATCAGAGTGACAGGTACACTAGAAAGAAGTGTCATAGGTGAGGAATAATTGCTTACCTGACCATGATGCTGCATCAACTAATTGCTACAGAGTGCTAAGTACACCCCATGCCGGGAAGAGAAACTGCACAGACCGTGACTACAGGGCTCCCCACTGATACTTGTATACAGTGATTGCAGACGCATGAACGTGCAGGACCAGCAGGCATCATGGTCACGTAAGCAAATAGGGGATATTTGTCCTTTCCCACTATTCACACTTAATACTGACTTTTAGAAGGTTATTATTGACTACTCCCTTATCATCTGGACTTAAATATGTTCCAGGGGACTTAAGTCCTGAACATCCAGCCTCAAGTTTTTGCCCACCAGCTTTCATATACATCTCTACACCCCCATTTGTGACTATATATACAGACACACACAGGTCCTGAACATCTGGGTTCAAGGTTGTAGACACTTACCATTTATTAGCCAGAAACATTACCTTTTCTTTTTTCTATTTCCATTTTTATTTATTAATTTAGTGTATTTTATTTCTGTTCAATTACCCAATACCCATACATTTATAGAGATATATTTTTTCCCCATTACTCCGTACCTCCAGTTAGATTCCTGCACTATCACTGCAATTCTTATTCACTCCAATACCACGGAGCGCTTTATCAGTTTGCTTTTTACCATTTAAGGAAGTGGGGATACTTCCCGAGAAGAGCTGCTAGTGGTTACACGCCCTTACCCCTTCTATGAGCGCCGGCTGCCCCTGTTTGCTCTATATTCAAATTGTTTATTTTTTTATAAAAACAAAGGTAGGGCTACATTCAGATTCAGTGTGTAGCTCTAGCCTAGAACAGGGAGGAATTGTAGTTGCCACCCACCCCCTTTACATCCACGGTTGATCCACTGCTCCTCGGTAAAGCTTGTAACAATCACTATATCCATCTACAGGACAAAGTATAGAGCTCATTGTTTCCTCTTTTCACAATGTTCCATATATGTTTGTCTGGATAAGTGTTTGTAATAATTCTTGTAGCTAATTGTGTGCGGATTAACAGTCATGTCCATAGAATGGAGGTATTTATAGTTCAAAACTTTTTTCCTCCCATCTGTGTCCTCATTTCACTGTTTATTCTACCTCACACTCTCCCTCCTCTGTGTGGCACATACAAAATATATATATATATATATATATATATATATATATATATATATACATACATACATACGCATACACACCCACACACGCATATAATTACTGGTATTTTAGATGAGTCATTTGTTGGTTGCTAGCTATTACAATGCCATCCCATTCTCTCTTGTCTCCCCTTGCTACTCCCCTATCTCCCTATTGAATCTCCACTATCATGCAGTACTTTTTGATTCTCACTCCTGGGACCCCCTCTCTGCCTTTCTACCATGTGCCATCTCCTTTCTTTCCCCTGGGGCACATTTAATCATAGAGACAGAGATAGATAGATAGATAGATATATATCTATCTATCTATCTATCTATCTATCTATGTGTGTGTGCTGTGTGGTTATCCCATGCCAACTCTCTCTCTAGAGACCCACCTACTCTTAATATCTACATGTTCCACCATTGAATATACGGGGAGGAGCAAGCGGGAACTAAAGTGATTGTTCAGAATTCCGGGGAACATCTGATAGTTATCTGCTGATATTGGGATTCATATTGAGAACGAGTAACACGCTGGCTCCATAAAAAGACCCCCCTGATGTGCCTGTTTATTAATCAGTGAAGGTACTTTTACCATTTATCTTCAATATTCAGATATTTCTAAAATACTACACTAGAGAGCGCCTTTTCTCACCTTCTTTTTAGATCTCTCTCTCTCTCTCTCTCTCTCTCTCTCATATATATATATATATATATATATTTATGACATCTCTGAGAGATATATGTGTGTTTATGCTGACTGCCTAAAATATAAATGCACATAACATTTTGTGCTTTACATATGAATGTATAATAATGGGCATTCTTTAGAGCATCTATTTTAATGTATTTGTCATCTCTAATGTTGTTCTGTTAAGTCTGTTTATCTTGCCAGAATGTTGCTTGCCATGCTTTGAAATTGACATGTTTTATTTGCTTCCATCAACAGCTTGTAGCTATATATGATGAACAAGATCCACATCATGGGGGAGATGGCACAAGCGCAAGCTCTACTGGCACTCAGAGCCCAGAAATTTTTGGCAGTGAGCTTGGAACGAACAGTATATCGGCCTTCCAGCCTTACCAAGCAACTAGTGAAATTGAGGTCACCCCTTCAGTCCTGCGAACAAGTAAGTAGCATTTTACAGCTATGGAATAGTTTTACCTTTTTAAAAATATAAACTTATTTCCTCCATTTATATGTAAAAATGAAGACGTGTGGTTAAGCACAGGTTTAGAATGTGTATAAAATAGCACAAACTTGTTGATAAATAGATAACCTCATCTATAGATCAGAGAACCCAACAGATTGCAACTTCCCTTGTAAGTCTGACCTGAGTAGTTTTGAGATGGGGCCCAGAACTGTTAAATGTGTGGAATAGCTTGAGAATTACATTGCATCTAAAGGAAGTGGCAACTTTACAATCATAACGGGACCACTGAGGTGGAAGCGTTTGTTATTTTTCGTCATAGTTGTGCCTAATAAGTATAACTAGGAAAATAGTATATTAATGTTTTCATGAATAATCCTAACAAATATATCTTAGATAATGTGGTTCCCAACTAATCACTATGTATAAACAAACCAGGGGTTAATTTGTTTTGAAGATGGAGTCAGACATGCTTCAGAGGCCTGCTTTTTTACTGTCAGTCGGTCATTTATATGTCTATATACTGTATATATAAGTACATGGGCTATGAGGCAGCACTCAATCCTATGCAAAACCTCACAGTGCAGGGTTCAAATATAATCCATAGAAACACTTACCCAATCCAAATAGATAAGGCAGAACCAGCACTCGCTTGAATCAACGAAGAGGCTTTATTCACATAGGGATCCGGTCAATATCCCAACAGTCGGAGTGCCAATGTTAGAATCCCGGCGACGGCATCCCAACTGTAAGTACTGAGGTGAGGGTTAAGAGTTACGCACTAGGGGGAGGGTTAGGGTTAAGGCACTAAGGGAGAAGGATTAGGTTTAGGGTGCGGGGAGGTTAGGTTTAGGCACTAGGATGGGGGGTTAGTTACCGGGGAGGGGTAGAGAAATGGGGAGGGTTATTATATGGACTGACAAGTGTCGGTATCCTAACCCTGTCAGGATGCCAGCTTCGGGATTCTGACCGCCGGCATCCCATACCCAACCCATTCACATATATGCATCATGGGTATACATACAGAGGTGGTATTCACCAGGTTCCCAACAGTCCGTTTGAACCGTTGCCAGTTTTCCTTTTTCCTCAGGGATCCAGCAAATATTTAGCATTAGTATTTTCGGGGAATACCCGCAAATATTTAGTATCACCCTGATGTATGAAGAAGGGACTGCAGTCCCTACAGTAGCTGTAGCGATACATCACGTATAAAATATGCCCTCCTCTCTGATCAGCACCCTGCACTTAGAGTGGTCACTGTGTGTGTATATGATATGTGTGACAGTAGTGCCGCTTAAAAAAAAAAAAAAAAAAAAACAACTCTCTTCCTAGAGGGTGTTTCCTCTGGAGCAAAACACTCCCTGACCTACGGGTGGGCAGCCTTTGAAGAAGATCCTATACTTGACATAGGTCCTGATTCAGAAATGGACGCTAATGTGATCGCAGCTGCATTTTCATATGCAACACAGCTGCGAAAATGCTTAATGTTTGCAAATATCACGAGCATAAAGACGCCCACTGCTGCCGCCTTACATGCGACAACGCATACCTGCGTAAATATCTGTACCATCGGCGACCATCTTGCCTTTGCAGCAGTTCTGACCCGGCAACTCTCCTCTCATGCAGAGGGCTCTCATGCTGCGTATGCACTGGCAATGTCTAATTTATGCATGCCCATGTAACAGCGTTTAAACGGACAGACGCACCTGCATTTTTCTGACCACTCCCCGTTGCCACCCCCAAACACTGACAACCTGTCATTCACTTTGCGATGGATTCCTATGTGTGTCTGTAATAGCTGTGCAATCGCTGCGCACACCCAGCACGGCTTATATGCATGCACAATGGCAATCATCTGATCGATCTACGTGAAAATCACATTAGCGTCCATCTCTGAATAAGACTCATAGTAAATCTGTAAAGAAAAAAAAAGGGGTTTCTCGCACATTTTTCCGGCATAGGCGGCTATCGCGCTCAGATGGAGCAACAATTGAATTGCTCCATAAGGCGACTTTAAAAAAACAAAAAACAAACAAAAAAAACAGCTAGCTAAACAGTTGCATCACCCCCTCTGAGTCTGTGGACTACAGCAGCCCTAAAACCTTTATCCTATCTCCCCTCGTACCTGCGGGAGCCCCAACCCCTTACTCAGTTCCTTTATTGGCCATTAGGCAGCACGCATGTTATGATTGCTATTGCGTTGTCTAATCGATTCATATAGACATTTAGAAATAATAAATAAATGCATTGTCGAGTTCTTTTACCATGGCTCTTACTGCATAAGTAAGACATAAGGATTATCACTATTCTATAACATTATAGCAAGTCAGACAAACTACCGTCCACAATATATATATTATACACATTCAACCCATTACTAGACTTCCTATTCAGATTGTGTGCACTCCAGGTATGTACATATTTTGATGGTATTCTTTTATATGAGAGAGAGAGAACCCACCCCCTCCCCCTCCCCAGGCAGAGCTGGGGACAACAGCTATATGTACTCTGGGATTAGAAGGCACATGCCCTATAGAAACTAGGAAAATAACGGTGACAAAAGATTTCTCTTCTGAGTACCCTGCACTGACCATAGCACTTACAGATTTGACCTGATTTTGTAGCATAGGTCACTGAGACTGAAGAGGCACATCTCTGATAATAAGTAGTCATTTAAGTTTTTTGCAATTGAAATAAATTGCACTAGTTTGTCATACCGTATACTGCAGAATATTATGCACCTTTTGATTGCCAATTTAAACCCTACAGTTTTCCTTTTGAAGACCTCTAGCTAATTTAGCATGACACAAAGAGAAAAACTCATGAAAGACATTATGAAGACATTAAGTAACCAGCATCATTTAGTTTGTTAGAACATGCCAAATAAGTCAAATGAATCTGAATTACTTAATAGAGAGAATGTTTGGTTAATTATTTGTTCTGTGCAAATATAATTGTGTAGAGCAGTGGTTCTCAAACTCAGTCCTCAAGGCACCTTAACAGTCCAGATTTTAAGGATATCAATAATTGAGCACATTTCATGAAATCAAATTGACTGACTGCGGTATTAATTAAATAACCTGTTCCCAAGCATAGTTATCCTTAAAACCTGGACTGTTAGGATGACTTGAGTACCGAGTTTGGGAACCTTTGGTGTAGTGTTTAAAGTAATTTAATCTGTGCATAAGGCTTTCATTTGATTGTGTTTAAACCGAGTTAGGGTAGGTCCAAATAACACCTAACTTATTTCACCCTTTTCTAGTGTAGTTGGATAATACTGACAACTTCAAATGTATAAATGTAACCAATATTATCTGAAGAGCCTACTGAACCACAAACCGTAAATTCCCACATTGCATATACGAAGAAGCTTATTTTGGGTTGTCTAAATCTTTCACTGATCGAGCTCAAAGTGATATTTTATTTTGCCCCTGATTGTATAGTGCTACACGCTACCCTTCATTGACATGTGAACCTATTTGGTCTCTTGACACATAAATGCCAGATATTTACATTTGCACTTCCCATGCTTACTGTCCCCGTAGTAGCTAGATGTTGTTGTGTTTTATTCTATTCTTGGGTCTAGGTGGGTAGTTCACAGCTGATGATTGTTAAAGCAAACTGATTTTTATTCCCCGCTGAAATCTGTAAACATGAGGCGCAGGTGAAAATTGCCAAACCTAATGAGCAATTTGGCCGATCAGATGGGATGTCAGGCAGAGGCGGTCTTACAGTGTGATAAACCAAGTGTTCGTTTCCTGGTAATGAATCCGAGACCTTTAAAATATTGGAGGAACAGAACCTTTTCTTTAACGGAGCCATGTAAAAAAAAAAAAAAGTATTTCTTCATAGTCTTCATTTTCGCATGTCAGTTATATTATTTTACCCGAGTCTTTGGGGATAAAATCTGTTTAGAAACAAGTTGCATACATTTACACTGAGATGTGATGAAAATGCAATCTATTCCGACAGCACAAACTGAATAAAAATATCCCTACCTCTATAGAGCATAATGCAAATAGAAAATTGCTGCCACTGTTATCACATACAGCAGCATTCTGCTGAAGGCCATGCTTTATCTTACAAATGGGGTGTAAACAGGTGGGCAAGTTTTGGTAAGATCGTTGTAAACTGGTACATTTAGAATACATGTGGGATTGTGACCACTAATTGAAAAGATACATGAACGCTTCTATACTGTATGGTCAATACAGCCATTGTTCAGTAGTCTTAGGAGTTATATATATTAATTATATATAAAGGAATGGAAGCTTTCTGGCATGGGTGCGATGTTCTAACATGGACACCATCTATTAACCCCCTCAGCTGCTCAACCTGTTTTTCCATTTTTGTCGTAGTCACTCACATTCCTTTACCAATATGTGCAATTATTTTTGCAGGGACTTCATGAATATTTCCAGAAAACAGCACTAGTTTATTTCTCGCTCATTTGACTCAAGGAAAATGATCTAGAACACAGGTTCTCAAACTCTGTCCTCAGTGCATTTTTTCGAGTTCTCACAGAATTACAAATGAAATAATTAGCTCCACCTGTGGATCTTATAAAATGTGTCAGTGAGTAATGAATACCAAGGCATTTTCAAAAATAGACAAACTACCACATTAATTGAGGAGCACCTGTATTTTATGATGCCAGGATGCGGGAGATATTGAAAATATAATACGTTAGGGTGTTATTGTCTGGTAACTACTAAAGGGGCATGTTGCTTGATAGAGGGATCTCCCTTTTTCAAATTGGTGTGTATGTGCTAGGACAGGTGCAATCAGACGTGTATTTCCCATTTGATGGTTCTACTAGCATGGTGTTATTGTCTGTTGTTTACATATAATAACTAGTCAATAACCTCTAATACCTCATTTACACTAGTCTGACCAGGGATTTGGCACACGTTTCCAACCTGGATCAGACCTGGGACAGACCACTTATACACCATAGCCCGAGTCGGCACCGTTCACACCGGAGCCGGGTCAGCACTAACCTGGCTCTTCCGGCGCAGGTGAGCAGCGCTTCTTTCCCTCCCTCCCCCTCCCTGATCTCTTAACTCACTCCGCAGGGAAGGGCGGGTGGGGTGCACTGGTCGGCCCGACCCGGGTTGCAGTGGACGCTTGGAGATTGACCGACTTCAGTGCCGCTTGGAGATGACAATCGGGCAGCATGCGGCACGATCCGGATCATCGTGACTTTTCTGACACCTCCTCCATAAAACCCAAAAAGTCAGAAGGATAATGAGGCCCCACTTTCATGGTCTGTATTCATACTGAAAATCAAGATCAAGCGAGCTTTTGCCCTTCTGCTCCACAAGAGTTTTCTGTCCTTTGTGTGCAGGGAACGACCCGTGGTCAACCCTGCACACTACCCGAGTGGGGATCCGCGGGTCCCTGGACTCAGGTAGATCCATTTACATCAACAAAAATCCAGGATTGATGCGAGTACACGTGCATCAACCCGGGATTTTTATGTCAGTGTAAAAGGAGTATAAGGGACTTAAAAAAGGGGATTTCTTGTCTTTCAAATGATGGTGGCCATACATTTATTGCAGCCAGGATGGGGAGATATTCACTCATCCCTGTACGTCACAATGACTTCTGCAGTGCGGGGGGTGTTCCCTGTTGACTACATAAAGGTACTCAACTTTTTCAAACAAGGGTAGCCCTAAGTCTGTTGGTGCCAGAATGGTAATGATAGAGAGCTTTAATTCTCTCCCCCCACCATTTTATGTCTTTTGAAAATTTCTGTATTGTACTGGATGGGCGTCCTGCCCACTCCCAACTTCCGGCAACGTCTGCTATTAAAGGACTTATAGATAAGTTCCTCACATTTTTATCCCTGCAGTGCTTGAAGGCCCCCACACATGGTACGATATTTTTTTAAACGATATGGCCGTCTTCGACTGCTTGGAATGACATATCGTTTAAAAAGTGCCGCGTGTGGGCATGATAACGATGCAGATGCGTGCTACTGCTGTAGTTAATCGTGGTCACTGATCTCTGGAACATGCAGAAAGATCTCGAACCTGTCTTTCACGATTTGGCGCACATCGTTCCGTGTGTAAGCACAATTAACTATGTCATGGGCGATGAATGATTTGTTGTCAATTTTCCTGGCCATTGGGAGGTTGTTTGCTGCCAAACGATATATCATTAACGATTTGCAGTTGTTAACTACCCATCTATATCGTTTGATCGTTTGTACAATCGTTCCATGTGTATGCACAATATCGTTTGTCCGGGAGTGTTCAGGAGTTCAAGGCAAATCTCTAACGGAATTGGATCGTTACCTACATCGTACTGTGTGTACCCAGCATAAGACTAGTCCCACTCTGATGAATAGATTTTCAACACCATTTTTGCTTGGTAAAATGTGGTACTACTGTATACAAAGATAAATTTTAGTTACCAAGGAGTTACATGACCATATTAAACACAAGGCTGTAGGGAAAGTCCTGTCATAAAGGTAATGGAAAATGTGTTAGCAGTGGAAGTTTTCCTGATAAGCACTGAAGTGATGGCTTAAGAACTCTTTATAGACACTTAGGGTACCCCATGTACCCCCCACCTCCTCTTATGTGTCAACCCCTGAGGTACCATGTCTAATAGTTCTACAACTGCGAGACTGGCCAAGCAAGTTTGTGGTTCAGCGGTACCAAATCTGTACTTTGTATTGTAAACATGATGTTTGGACTATGTTATAATTCCTCTGTTTACAAATAGATACAGATGCGTCCAGCTACGTCTTTACCGATCACGCAACAAACGTGCGCAAGCATCGCGCCATGTGATTACCAGCTGCAGCAAATGCTATGATGTGCTGTGGTGTGCACTGTGATCACACCATACAATCCTATGGAGGCCCGGGTGCGAACGCAGTACGTGTATCCGCTCGCGGGCGCACATAATTTTTCGCGTACACAGCAACGATGTAGCAGGACACATCTTTATTAGTATTCATTTATAGGTTCACCTGCTTCAAAGCATTTAACTGGAATCACAAGCTGGCAACTGATTTGACTAAATTTGTCCACACACTGACTAATCCTGATGCTCGACCTACAGGATTGTCACTCAGTTATACCAGTCACTCCACTGCAGCCTGTTCATACAGTTGGAAGATGACGGCTCATGCAAGCTGGTTTCAGTCATCAATCCATCTGACATAATTTTCCCCTTTATTAACAATTAACTTATTACAAGTTTGTCTTCCAAATTGCCATATTGGGAGGGCTGGCTGATACTGGCTGTGACAGTGTAATATGTGTAGGCACCTTGGTTGCTCATGCTGCTTTACTAAACCCTTGCTTATTGCAGCTTCTGATTTGAGTTTTGAACTGTTATGATGTGTACACACGGTCAGATTTTCTTTGGGATTTGAACGATAACGATTTAAAAAATCGTTCAATTGTTCAGATCTGAAAGAAAATCTGACGTGTGCCTGCAACGATGAACGATGCGCGTTCCCGTTTGTCGGATAACAATATCTGACATCTGATGTGTTTGCTGTCAGATTTGGTCGATTTCATTCATTTTAATACTGTCTGAAATTGTTCAGTCGTCAAAATCGTTAGTAAAATCGTTCAAATCGTTGGAAAAATCGTTCAATCAGATCTGACCTTGTGTATGCACCATTACGTAAGGTATAAAGACTGAAGAAGTCTAGTGAAACAGTTTCTGTACCATATGGAGAGAGAAAATGGTCATAATGGTATTAACGTTCCTTTTCTATACTAGTAAAAGTTGTTTTGTCTGCAGTATTCTACTGGCCAAACCATGTTACCAGTCTTAGAGGTACATTTACTAACCACCATGTTTTCAAAGCCTCCAATCATCAGCAGCTTTGACCAAATCATTTAAAATGACATTAGAAATAATAGCTAAACCCGGCTGGGTTACCATTTATTCCTGTTGCTGTTTTAATTTAAATACATTGGTCAAAGTTGTGGAGGATCAGCAGCTTTGAAAACAGACTGGTTAGTAAATCTACCCCTAAGTAGGTGCAACAGACAGCTCCTAATGTTGCCTACAGGTCACAAGTGACTTCTATGTGACCAAGCGGGGAGATTAACATTTATTTTAGCAGGAGGAAATTTAAAAAAAAAAACAACTTAACATTTGCATATCTGGAAGTCTTTTTTTTTTATAATGCATTCTTTGCTATAAATGTAAACCATCTTTTTCTTCTAATTTTTTGAACATTTATTTATTTTTTTTTTAAACTTTTACATTTCCTTTTCCAAGTAGCCATGCTGTATTATTCACAGCGTTGGCAGAAGAAATCTTGGCTCTGACTAGTATTCACTGGTGTCAGCTACAATCAGTTGATAAAAATCTTGTTAGCTGCTGAGATCTCCAGAAGGGGTTTAGTTGCTTTTGCTGGCACCAAAAATAGCTTTTAGGGTTTAATTTCTTGGCCTTTGGCTTATGATTTGGTGAAAGTCTTCCAGAATGCATCCAGTAAAATGGCAACTTGCAGTCCCAGATGACTATTTATGAAGCTAAATAAAGATAGGGAGAAGGTCTAATTAAACACTGAAAAATATGGAGCTTGTGCTCTTAAAAGCAGACCAGCTTGCAGATTTTATAGAACTTTCCCTGTCCAAACTTATAATTTGGCTTTGTTTGGAGTTCACAAAGTTATGATACTGCTAATAAGGTGGGCTTCTTTCAGACAGACCATCTTGGGATCCAATTGATTCCAGAGATAAAGCATTAGGAAATTGTGTTTGGAAAAAAGTCTAATCAATAAGAACCAAAATCAGAAGACTGGGAGCGCAATAAGATTCAATAGATGTTTAATGATATCTTAGCAATATAATGAATACAGCAATAAAACAGCATAAATAATCATAAATCTACATAGATACTACTGTAAAAACTGGTTATATCGACATGAAGAGATGGGCCTAACAATTCATACTGATACAATGTGGAAAGCAGTAATGGGTTAAAGAAGAAAAAAAACACTGTCTCAAGTTGAATGTGTCAATCCCTAATCAGATGTCCCTTTGAACAATAATGTGTAAACAAATACAGATGTTGAATCTTCCTT
The DNA here is from genome assembly GCA_031769625.1 of Taudactylus pleione. Classification (NCBI taxonomy): domain Eukaryota; kingdom Metazoa; phylum Chordata; class Amphibia; order Anura; family Myobatrachidae; genus Taudactylus; species Taudactylus pleione. The sequence continues at coordinate 2,231,161 of JAUIMM010000052.1, read as the reverse complement.
GTGAGCACTCAAAAGTAAATAGGCAGAGTTCTTTACCAAGATGAATAAGTGTCAACTGTGGCGTATTTTTCCTAGGGGCTGCTGGACTGCAAAATCCCAGTAAAATCCACCACCTCAGTGTAGTCAGTTCCTATTGGAAATGCCACCTGCCAGTCATATATACAACAGGCAGCCCCAGGGGGAGGTTTCACCTCCCCCTGGGATTGCCAGTCCGAGCTACTATTAGCAGAGACGGAAACGCACTTCTCTGCCTTTCCGTCAGCCCTAGCTGGCTCCTTTGTAAGCATCAGCCGGTCCCGGCGCCTGACAGATCGATTGCGCAGGTGCAGGGACCCGGCCAGGAGGAGGCAGGAGCCGGTGAGTGACCCTTTCGTTTTTAGCGGCATTAGCACCCTCCTCTAAGAGGATAGGAGCCGCCACTGTCAATCTTCCAAACTTCAATCCAAACACTGATGTGTATATACTCACAGCAATAAATCCTTAGCACAATAAATTATTTCTTCTTCGGGTTCCATAGGGTCCACAGGATCTACCTTGGGGGTTATGTAGTTGGATTGCATCCAATGCACCAAACAGCAGAGCTTTGGAGCACCCACCATGCACTGGTCCTCCTCCCTATATACCCAGCCCCCAGCCACAGGCATTCAGTTTTTTTGTTTGGTGCGCGCCATGACGCACCTATTATAACAGCGGGACTGCTAGGCAGTCCTAGGCTTTTTCTTTTATGTTTTACCTTAAGTTTTTTTGAACTTCAGAGTTTAGTGGTACCAGGCGCTGTAAAAGACACTTGGCACCACAACGACTCCAACCTCTGCTGATGCTGAAACACCAGCACCACTGTATGCCCTGAGGTTCTTGGCAAGCGTCAGCGTGGCTTGGCTGGCCGCTTTCGCTGAGGTTCGGGAATGCAGTCGGGTCACGGAGATGGCAGGTAAGCGATTCCTCTCGGGTAATCGTGCATGAAGCAGTCCCCTGCCTCACATTACATTTATATTGTATACCTTATACCTTTTATACGTTGTCATGTCTGAAGGTAGGGGTGAGGATGAGAGCCCTCCTGTGCTTATTTCCTGTAAGTCCTGTTCTGGAGGCCTGTCAGATCAGAATGTTAACCAGTATGGATTGTGTAGTAACTGTTGCAAACAACTATCCAATATATCTGGTACACCTGCACCAGCACCAGAGTCATCTTGGATGACCATTACACCTGAGGTTTTGTCCTATTTAATAGGCAAAGCTACGGAGGTACGGACTCCAGTTGCTGTAGCACCTCATGCTATGGTGTACGCACAGCATGTGCATCATTCTATGTGTATGCCCCCCATGAATTCCTGTTGGGTTAATTCGGCTGCTCACTCTGGCCAGAGTATACTACCTTCTTCAACCTCTCCGCAGGTGGATGGACCGGTGGTAGTTAAAAAGCAGGTGTGTTGCCTCAGGAGTCTGACTCTACCTCCTCATCAGACTCTGATACTCAGAGTTCTGGGTCTGTCTCCGTGAAAGAGGACCATCAGTCCCTGGTGAATGTTCCCTGTCTAGTAAGAGCGGTCAGATCTGTCCTCAGTATGGAGGAAAAGGAGATTTCGGCAACTAAGGAGCCAATATTTAGGCGTCGGGCGGTGACTGAGGGTTAATTCCCTCATTCTGGGCAGCTGTCGAATCTCATGTCAAAAGCATGGAATACTCCTAGTAAGCATTTTCATGCCACAAGGAATATAGCCTGTCTGTACCCATTTGCACCAGGAGTGTGTAATAAATGGGAATTTCCCCCAACGATAGATGCTCATGTGAGGTTACAGATAGAAAACTAGATAATCACTTGAAATCAATGTTTTCACTACCTGGAGCTATTACTAGGCCAGCTACGGCTGTAGCTTGGGTGGCCAAGGCTATGGAGGAGTGGACGAAATCTCTGGAGGATGCTATAGTTGATACTGCCAGAGAGCAGCCGTCCCTTCTCGGCCAGATGCAGGAAGCAGCTATGTAAATGGGGAAAGCGGGAATTGATGCAGGCATCCTGGCTTTTAGGGTCTCGGCTAACTCAATTGCAGCCCGAAGTACCCTTTGGCTAAAGACCTGGAAGGTGGACACAGGGTCTAAGAAGGCTCTGGAATCTTTGCCTTTTGCAGGGAAGGCACTGTTTGGATCAGGACTGGATGACAAAATGACTTCTTTGGCGACACCGAAGTCTGCTGAATTGCCATCTACGTCTACCTCTAGGAGGCAGTCGTCGCCTCGGTCCTTTCGTCCACAGAGTAGGACAAAGAAACAGTCCTCGGCCAGACAGTCAGTCCCACAGGAAACCACAGCCCAAGAAATCTTGGCCTACTAAACGTCCGGCTTCCAAGCCAGACGGTAAGCCTACTGTCTGATGGGGCGTGCCTCCCCCTGGAGGATGTCGGGGTTGGAGGCCGACTTTCGCAGTTCTCCCAGGCCTGGCAGCAGACAACTACAGATGCCTGGGTGCGAGATCTGATTTCTCAAGGCTATGCTATGACGTTCCTAAGACATCCCCCCCATCCCCCTCAGAGTTTTGTGGATACAAACCTTCCTGCAGACACGGTCAGAGCTTCGGCCTACCGGGAGTCTATTGGGGCACTCCTGAGGTCAGGAGTCATAGTCCCCGTTCCTGTGATGCAACAGGGAAGGGGTTATTACTCAAATTTATTTTTGATTCAAAAACCCAATGGGTCTCACCGTCCTGTCCTGAATCTGTAAAGTCTCACAGATTCATCAAGGTGCCCAAATTCCTTATGGAAACTCAATGGTCAATTATGTTGGCGATGGAGTCTGGAGGTTTCATGGTCTCACTAGACATACGGGATGCATATCCGCATGTCCTGATTGCAAGATCCCTCCAGTCCTTTCTCAGTTTCGCGGTAGGTCAGCAACATTACCAATTCCACACTTTACCCTTCGGTCTGGCCACAGCCCCTCGAGTATTTACCAAGACAATGGCAGTCATGACGACTCCTCTCAGAAAACAAGGAGTCAGGATGCTGCCATATGTAGACGACCTCCTGATATTGGCACAATCTCAGGAGATGTTACAAATGTCATCTACGGATGACCATTGTCTGCCTACAGGAGCACGGCTGGGTAATCAATTGGAAAAAGTATTTTCTTTCTCCAACTCAGCAGATGGTGCACTTGGGGGCGCTGCTAGACTCTCTGGGACAGAGGTTCTTCTTCCAGAGGACAAGATTGTAGCACTGAAGTCTCGTGTGCACAATCTACTTTGCAAGCAAACAGTGTCAGTTCACTTGGCTATGCAGACACTGGGCTCCATGGTAGCCACTTTCGACAAGGTGGCTTATGCCCAGTTCCACTCCAGGTGCCTACAGCTGTGGATCCTGGCCCAGTGGGATGGTCAGTATCATCGGATAAAGCATCAGATGATTTGCATCTCACCAGAGGTTCAGCTCTCTCTTGCTTGGTGGCAGGAGACAACTGGCCGTCTGTTATGGATCCCAGAATGGGTACTCCACACCACGAACGCAAGTCTGCGAGGATGGGGAGCACTGACGGATCATCACACCTTTCAGGGAAGGTAGACGGACCAGGAAAGTCATCTACCAATAAATATAGTGCACAAGGCACTCATTCTGGCACAGGACCTTCTTCAGGGCAGGCCTGTCCAGGTTCAGTCCGACAACGCGACAGCAGTGGCCTACATAAGTCATCAAAGAGGCACATGAAGTCCGGCAGCCATGAGGGAAGTGGCAAAGATTCTGCTGTGGGCAGAGGGCCACCTTACAGCAATCTCTGCAATATTCATCCCAGGTGTTCTCAACTGGGAAGCAAACTTCCTAAGTCGCCAGGACATACACACTGGAGAACAGAACAAGGGACCCTTCAACCACCTTCGTGTACGCTCTGGCGATGAGATGGAACTTCAGGTTGGCATACCTGTTTCCTCCAATCTCCGTCCTCCCAAGGGTCGTCAGGAAGTTCAAGCAGGAAGGCGGCAGGATGATACGAATAGCCCCTGCCTGGCCCAGAAGGCATTGGTTCTCCAATCTGACTTGTCTATCTGTAGACAGTCCACTTCCACTGCTTCTAAGACAGGATTTACCTCGGCTGGCTTTGACGGCATGGCTCTTGAGTCATCCATCTTAAAGGCCAGGGGTTTCTCTGCTTCTGTGATTCATACGATGCTGAGAGCAAGGAAGCCTGCTTCAGCTCCCATCTATCACAGAATTTGGCATTAATTTTTTCTGTGGTGTTCCCACAGAAAATATGACCCTAAGATTTTCAAGATATAAAGAATACTGGGTTTTCTTCAGGCTGGATTAGACTTAAATTTTCGCCTGGCTACCTTAAGAGTCCAAGTTTCAGCTTTGACAGTTTGGTTCCAGCGCAAGATTGCTCCTCTGCCTGATGTTAGAACATTCTTACAGGGCGTTTTGCAGCTGCAACCTCCATTTCTCCCGCCAGTGACGCCATGGGATTTGTCTTTGGTTCTCAGGGCACTACAGTCGCATTCCTTTGAACCCTTGGATAAGGTGGAGTTGAGATGGCTGACTGCGAAGACACTTTTTTTTCCTTGCCATCTCTTCAGGTCGCAGAGTTTCTGACTTGGCAGCATTATCATGTTGTTCTCCATATTTGATCTTTCATCCAAATAGAGTGGTCCTCCTTACCAGGGCGGGCTACCTCCCAAAGTTGGTTTCCCGTTTTCATATAAATGAGGAAATTGTAGTCCCAGTATTCAGACCTGTCTACAGGTGAAGCTTCCTTGGATGTGGTTCGAGCCCTTCGTATTTACGTATATCGGACCAGTTCCATCAGGAAATCAGATTCTCTCTTTGTGCTATATGGATTTCACAAGAGCGGTTGGCCAACAAACAAACAGACATTGGCTCGCTGGCTTCGTATGACTATTTCTCACGTCTATACATGGGCTGGTCTCCCTGTTCCTAACAAGGTGATGGCATACTCCACTCGGTCTGTTGGACCATCGTGGGTGGTAAGACATGACGTCTCGGCTGAACAGCTTTGCAAGGCAGCCACTTGGTCTTCCGTTAATGCATTTATCAAATTCTATGCTTTTGATACGTTTACCTCCCAGGATGCTTCCTTTGGGCGTCAGATTCTTCTCTCTGCGCAGGAGCATCCCCACCCTTAAGGGAGCTGCTTTAGGACATCCCCGAGGTAGATCCTGTAAACCCTATGGACCTCGAAGAAAAAGAATTTTCAAAGGTATGCTATACCATAATTCTGTTTATATATCCCGCTCTTGTATTAGATGGTAAAACGAATTGAGCCTGAAAGTAAGATAGTGATTCTTACCCAGCCGTGGAAGTTGGCAGTCACTGTCGAGAACCAAATAGGATCTAATGCTCAGCTGCTGCACAATGACTCCGAATACACTCAGCACTAACCTGAAATGTGGGTAAAGTCCAGGCTTAGTTCCACTTCATTCGGAGGGCAGTGTCCGGATTGCTACACTGACGCTGAGAGGCAGCCGCGTAATAAGAATCCTCATGTCCTGTCTTATAGTAGACGCTTCGGCCACTGAGAATCCAAGGAGTGAGCATTTTTAAATAAGCTGCCAGTCTCATCTGTCTCATCCCACTATATGTGGGCAATCAGTAGGAATAGCACTGTATAATAGTACGAAATCATCCGATTAGAAATAAGGTGCTGTAGGTTCTCAGTATGGAAGAGATGAAAGTAAGGTATATACCTAACGCGTTTCTCGGACCTTATTTCCCTGGCCGTTTCTTCTGAGGCCGTTTTCTGTTGTCTTTTAATCAATAAGAAGCCACATGTTAGAAAATGCTGCTGGTGGCATCTGGCTTCTGCCTACTGTGTCTGATGGTGGCTGTTCCTTGCTCCCGCTCTCTCTGCTTTCCTCCAACTTGTCCCGCACTAATTGTTGTCTTTGTGCCATCCTCTATCTACTTTAGTGTTGTGCATGCAGGACATTTTTTTTATTCTAGTTGGCACTTGACCACTGATGACATGGGGGGTGGGAGATTCAAACCTTCTTCACCTATTTAAAGCCCACTCTGGTTGCTACAAGCTGCCAGAGTATTAAGCTGGGTACACATTAGGATGACATATTGGCCGTCCAGCCAATCTGCCATCCTATCTGATGATTTGTAATTACATACATTTGCCAATCGTCAGCCCGATATGTTGTGCCTGAAGTCACAACTGGGTGGGCATGTACATGTGCCCGCCAAGTTGTGATGTCAGTCACTGGCGGCCTGTGCAGCAAGTGTACGGCACGATGTGCAGATTTATCTGCCATCGGCTGTGCTGCACAGCCGACGCAAAATGTCTGTGAACTACGTTGTTCACAGACATATCGTCTGTACACACCTGCCGACATGCACACAATATATCAGCCGTACAATTGAATGGCTGATATGTACACACAGGAGGCGGGCGCTATGGATGACCTCTATAACTCTGCATAAGGCCAAATATATGCATTTATTTATGTGCATGCAATGCAGCAACGCTTACATCTGCTAATGTGTACCCAGCTTAACTCTGCATCAAACCCATTGTCTACTGATTGTGAAAGATCAGTTGCTTTGTAGTATGTGTTTTAGCCACTGATTTGCTTCTGTTATTGAGATTAGGGATTTATATCCTCAATAAATGTCACAATAGTGGTTTAGAAGTACATTAACTTCGTTCTGTGAGCAAACAGGTTAAAGCAACCATTACCCATCTGTCTAGTGTCCGTGTTGGGGTACTTTGCTGCTATGACGGAGACCAGTAACTGGTTGGATATTGTGCTCTAGATCAGTTTTCTTTCTTTTTTTTTCATGATGGGTGTTTATATTCTTTATATGGTAAAAATGAATCTAATGTTGGTAGAAAACTGTTTAAGGTGAAGGAGTTTTTCTAATCCAATCTGCTCTATTCCACACATCTGCTGTACATGCGGAAGGCTTTGTAGTGTCTAGAACTTGTTACAATTTAAACATCCCTAACATTCTATGATGAAGTTCTCGCTTTGGTTTGCCTCTTATCTCTGTCTTGACTGCAGCACTTATCACTTTGAAGTAGTAGCTGGTAACTTAAATTGTAATTAACGTAAAAGTTTCACTTCAACTTTCCAGCATTTCATTGGAACGTCTGCACATTAGCTCCACTTAATACAGTAAAATAAGTGTCAAAAAGTGATCAATGACTCTAATTCTAGCTTGTCCCTTGTTACACTTTTAGCTTGGCTCTTATTCCTCTTTCAGTATTCATCTTCATCTTTTTCAGTTCAAGTTATGACCTGGTTAGCTTTAGTAGGACAAAGTAATTCAGAAAATAAGCGATGTGGCTGACAAGCTGCTTCTTGCATTATTATTGTACCGAACGTGCAATTTTAACATCATTGTCTCTGTATGTCCAGGGATAAAGTGACTGACACTTTCAGGTTGGCTGGTTTATTATATACGATAGTCTGCTCCATTGGCTTAGCAAAGCAGATGTAATTACATGCATTATTTTTAAAGCAGAAATAAATGTTCCTCTGAAAATTCCTTTCCAGGAAATGAGACTTCAATTGCATTGCAGCCCTACACACTGATAACCTTGTCCCAATCGGATGGGAAACAATGCCTGCTCATCTTTGTCTATGAAAAGCTGTTCTCTCTGTCACACAGATAACCTTTCATCACAAAAATCTTATCATTCTTATAGAGAAAAAAACAGAATGAAGAGCGAAAAACCGGAGTTTTGAACAACTGAATTTCTCCCTTCTTTAAATGTCAAATCTGTTCATGGGAGGAAAAGCTGCTGCCAAACACATACCATGGATCCGGGGCATAATATTCCGCTTTTTTATTTTGTGAAGATTTTGACTTTTATAGAACATATTTAGGTGTTTCTATGTGTAGTGTCATGTCCTAATTTGTTTCCTGATGAACACTTTTTTTTCTTGTGTCTTAAAGGATATGCCCACTTTCAAGTGAGTTGCTTCCATCAAGTATATTAGACGCAACACACATATATATGTGTCCTCATACATCTAGCCTCAATATGCCATGCTGAGCGACTTGTCTGGTGTGAGTGAGCTACCAGCTCCCATGCTACTCTGCTACCGTTGGGTCGCAGTGCAATGCGACTAGGACGCACCATTAGACAGTGCTGATTACTTTAATGTGTGACACTTGTATATCTGTGTGCACCTGAGTCTGTATATGAAGCCCAATGGAACGTGGGATGAAAAAAGCTGCGGCCACTACATTGCAGAACTTTCTATACAGATTCAGAGACTCAGTCACACACAGATGTACAAGTGTTGCATACCAAAATAATCAGCACAGTCTGCTGGTCCTAGTCACATCGATTTGCAACTTAGAAGTATTGTCGGCAAAAAAAGACGTCTGTAAAGGCACATCTGTAACTGCCAATACAAAATGGTGCCTGTATAGGGGCAGCTCTCTCAAGATCTTAGCCCTGTAATAAGAAGGTGTGCCATACTAACCAGCTTTTTATTTAGGCAAATCCGAACAAATGTGGGTGCTGGACACACCATTTGTCTTGTCCCCCTCCCCTAATTGTGCAATTTGAACGACATGCGCACCAAGACAGGTGCAAGGTGCCTGTCCATTGCCGCTCTGCCGTATAGAGCGTCAGTGAAAGGGACATTCCTCCCAGCTTTCTGGCCTTTTTGGGACAGAGGGACAATGCTCTCAAATCAGGATGGCCTTGCTAATATCTGGATAATTGGGCGGTATAGAGTGCTGTATGCCAGGGCCGGATTAAGAGGGAAGGAGGGGGGGGGGGTGACAGGGGCCGTTGTCCTGGGCCCCCACTCACAGAGGGGCCCCAACCACTAGCGCATGCAGGGGGGTTTCTGAGTACTTAGAAATCCTCCCCGACGGACAAACACCCCCCTACAGCGGCCAAAGTGAAGGCAGAGCTAATATGACAAACTCCACCTCCATAGTACCCAAGAATCGAGACATTACGTGCGAGGGGGCGGGGCCTATTGATGTGAGGTGCCGCCTGCAGCTGCTGCATAAAAATGTAAGTTTGTATACTGTTTTATTGTGTATGTATGTGTTTGTGTGTGTGTATATATACTGTATGTGTTATTGTGTGAACAGTATGTGTTAGTGTGTGTATACTGTGTATGTATATATAGCACCCCCAGAAAATCTTGTGTTTGCCCCTGCCCACATAGGGTCATTGTGACCCTGCTGAGGCTCTGTGTGGCTTGGTGGGGGCCCCCACAACTTAGTTGCCCCAGGGCCCCCACAAGCCTTAATGCGGCCCTGCTGTTAGCCTGAGGATAACTAGGTTTTTTTGCAGCACTAATATAGGAGAGTCAATAGCATGAGTCTTGGTTACTACATATACATAGGTCTGTGTGCATTTATTGTCCTTCAGCTATATCCAGAGCTTGTATAGAGAAAATTCCGGTATCCCCTTAGCCTATCTGACAAGTGACAACACCTTTACAACAAAACTTTGCATGTGACAAGATGGCCTCTAATGAAATGTAGCTTTAGTTTAGAAGATACAGCAATGCTTATCCTCCTCTGGAGTAATTATGTTTAGATAGGTTACTCTGGGTAACGCACAGCTACAGTATGCAGCCTGATAATTATCAGGTCCATCGCCTCCCACTTTTAACTCTGTTTCGAGTTAATGTTTTTGCAACTGTTCTGTTTTTAGAAGCAAGAATCATATATTGTCTCTCCCATGTGTCAAATTGCCTGCAATGTGGCTGAAGTAGACAAGTGCTATTCAGCTCTGCTAATGGATGCATGCATAGTGGATGATGGGAGTTGTAGTTTACTGCCACAAGCATTTAGGGGTGGAATTGCAGGCTGCTCTTCACCCAAAAACCACTGCTACAAGGATTCACAGTCACCTCTACAAGATATCTCTGGGGCTGCATGAATAAAATAATGACATGGACACATTTATTGGGTGAATATTAGTTATTGCTTTCTGCTCCTCTTTATAAAATGAGACGTGCTTTTGTGTATGAGAACTATACTGTAATTGTGAGACTACAGCCATGACCAAAAGTTTTGAGAATGACACAAGTATTGGTTTTCACAAAGTTTGCAGCTTCAGTGTTTTTAGACCTTTTTGTCAGATGTTACTATGGTATACTGGAGTAAAATTACAAGCATTTCATAAGTGTCAATTTTGCTTTTATTGGCAATTACATTAAGTTTATGCAATGAGTCAATATTTGCAGTGTTCAATTCGCCCTGGCATGCTGTCTATCAACTTCTGGGCCACATACTGACTGACTGGCCGTCCATTCTTGCCTAATCAATGCTTGGAGTTTGTCAGAATTTGTGGGTTTTTGTTTGGCCTCTTGAGGATTGACTGCAAGTTCTCAATGGGATTAAGGTCTGGGGAGTTTCTTGGCCATGGACCCAAACTTCCGATGTTTTGTACCCCGAGCCACTTAGTTATCACTTTTGCCTTATGGCAAGGTTCTCCATCATGCTGGAAAAGGCAATGTCACCAAACTGTTCTTGGTTGGAAGAAGTTTCTCTTGGAGGTTGTTTTGGTACCATTCTTTATTCATGGCTGCGTTCAAAATTGTGAGTGAGCCCACTCCCTTGGCTGAGAAGGAACATGTTTCCTTGCAGGTAACCATGGATAACAGAGAAAGAACAATGATTTCAAGCTTTACCCTCCTTTTAAAGCTTCCAGTCTGTTGTTCTAACTCAATCAGCATGACAGAGTGATCTCCAGCATTGTCTTCGTCAACACTCTCACCTGTGTTAACACGAGAATCACTGACATAATGTCAGCTGGTCCTTTTGTGGCAGGACTGAAATGCAGTGGAAATGTTTTTGGGATTAAGTTCATTGTCATGGCACAGAGGTACTTTGCAATTAATTGCAATTCATCTGATCACTTTTTGTGACATTTTGGAGTATATGCAAATTGCCATCATAAAAACTGAAGCAGCGACTTTGTGAAAACCAATACTTCTGTCATTTTCAAAACTAGTGGCCATGGCTGTAGACATAGTTGAAATAATCCTCATCTCTAATAGATGTATAAATAGCTGTGAAAAGCATGTAGCCTGAAGCTGGATGTACCCCATTTTCTCACCCCATGCCTGAAGCCGTTCATGTTATCTCAATAGAATTTCTTTCAGTTAGTGTTTTTGGTTGTAGACACAGAATAAGGTAACAGTGACATGTCCATGTTATTATTATGGGCCTTGCTATGACTGGTATGTCTAGTCTCTTCCTACAGAGTATCTTACATTATTAAAAGAAGGACAAAAGGAGGATTCATTTTCTGCTCAGAGGATATGTCTTTGTATTATTTCCCCACCAGAGTAGTCTGTAATTATATTTCTTGTAGAAAAGAGCCTTTTATTGTCCTATGACTTGCATTAGATTGTATGAATTTTGCTGCTCACATGTTAGAAACGATGAGCTTTCCCTTTGATCACTTAAAATAATTTATCTCCTTTTCAAAGGCTGAGGGAGGCGTCCAGTAGAGGAAATGACATTGGCTCATGTAATGACACTTGTAAGGAGTTGCACAAACCATCTTAGTAATAGTCACAGTAGTAGCAATAATAATAATAGGAGAAAAAAAATCTCTTTGTGGCGTTTATCACCAGTGTTGGCATATATTATTAATATATGTTTTTGTACGTTCCGCTTCATGTTCTGTCAGTGATCAAACTTTAAAGTGTTACTTGTTTCATACACAGATGAGGCATACATTGCATGTCTCAGTAATGTCACTAAGAGCTAGTGAATTAATAGGTTGCATTTCGTGTATGTGTGTTTAGCTGACAGAATGTCTGCTCCGCTGTGTGTACTGTTATAAGGTAAGCTGAGGGTATGTGTCATGCAAGTGTGAATAAATGCATTGAAATTCTGGCAAACAAATCTGAGGAAAAGTGCCAACAATAGTTTTGTTAGTCCACTCAAATGTTTCCATTTTCCAGCCTAACTTAGAAGGATTTCTGCCCCCACCGGGGAGTTTTGTGTATAATTCCATTCATTTCAGAATCCATTTTCTCATTTATATATTTAAAAAATGTTGAGTAGAATTATATTATATAATAAAAGGCTAACGCTGCTCCTCACCTCTATGGGGGAATTCAAGTGTGTTGCTTTCTGGCGGCCACTAGATGGCGCCCTATGAAGCCATTCAATCATTGCTCTGTTGGGTGCGCACAGCCGCTGGTGCTGACATTTCTACTTGCAGCTCCTCAGCTGCCGAGCAGAACTTACCGAAAAGTGACCGGTTTCAGCACTCAAACAGGACTTTTCGCGGGCACGACAATGTCCCATCATTTTGACTGGCTGCTATCTAGTAGCTGATATTTCCTAATATGTATGTGCAGTTCATCAGCACTGTTTATCTATGGAGATTCTGCAGAGTATCATTATAAAGTAGAGGTATGTGAGAAATGATACGTGATCATAAACATTTGCATGTCACAAACCATTTCTCTTTCCACCTGCCTTGCACCTCTAAATGTAGTTCCTCCAAAATTAGTTTTGTGGGGTTTTTTATGTTTAATTACTTGGGTTGACCTAGTGTGCAATTTGAAACACCTAAAATATTCAGAAATTGTATTTCTTTAGTGAAGCTTATAGATATATATTGCACCAGAGGCATATTAATCATTTTTTTGGAACAATATAAATGCAAACACATAATAGTAAATATTCTTTTCACTCTAGGAATGAAGTATGGAATGTATATACTTCATTATCTGCTCCAATTGTTCACACACCTTGGGGTGAATTATTACTTAAGCTGCATACACACACAAAGATTTTGTTACCAACGACTTTCTGTCAGATTTTTAAGTGTAATGAACGATTTTTTTGAACTACAAACGATTTTTGCATATTCCTTTAATGAAAATCGTTGCGTTGGTTAGTCTGACTGAACTACAAACGTGAACGTGCTTGAACGATAATCGTTCATCGTTTTAACTTAGAAAAAAAATCGTGTGTGTATGCACCTTTTGCCATTTGGTGTTTTTTAATGGGCAGGGTGGACTCGCTTGGATTCCTAGACCTGGAATACCAGAGTGCTGGCAGAAGACTTCCAGGGACAGTGACATATAATGAATATAAGAAAAAGATGGTTAGGGCAATGAAAATACATTTAAGTAATTGTAATAATATAATTGTCATATAATAAACTTCTGAATAATATACCATATGTAAAATTAGGTGTAAATCAAGATCTCTATGAATAATTAAATAAACTATTAATAGAGCAAATACATTTAAAAAATGAAAAGTATGTGCTGCAATAGTAAAGGTAAAAGGGGGAGGTGGGTGCAAGTAAGAATTGTGCAAAGGGGATGAACAGGCTTGCCTACCCTCCCGATTTGGCCGGGAGCCTCCCGATTTTCGGGTGCCGCTCCTGGCCCCCCGGAAAGGCAGGCAAGCCTCCCGGAAGCCTCCGACCCTCCCGTCCTCCCCCCTGAAAAGACTAGAAACCCCCGCAGCAGGGGAGCCGGTGACGCGATTCGTGCTGAATCGCGTCATCGCGGCCCTGCCCCCTGCTTCACACTGCCAAAAATAACGGCATTGTGAAGAGGGGCGGAGCCACGATGACGCGATCGTGTGGCTCCACCCCCAATGCACCACCAACTGGCTGGCCCGCCCCCGGCTCCGCCCCCAATGACCGCCCCGCCCTCCCACTGTTAGCCGACAATCAGCTCCCTCCCGGAAGGCTGGAGCTGATTGTCGGCAAGTATGGGATGAACTGATGAATCCTAATATACACAATTAAATAATTGAATATAATGGGTTATGTCTGATAAACTATTGGTAAGAGGCTTGTGACTCTTTTAGGTAAAAATATTTATTCTCTCATTCGGAGTGGATAAACCACCCTAATATAATGTACTAATAACATTTCAGCGTGTTCTTTTTATCCTTCTGTTATCTCTCTCCTTTAAATACTACGTCATTAATTAATTTACATTACTATTTCCCATTACCTGCATTGTTAGAATACTGACATAGCTATAGTTAACATATATAATTTCCATTACTTATTCACATTATTTCTTTTACTATTCTATAATTCTAAACAACTATTTACCTAAGATATTCTTACCACAGATTATCCCAGCTATAACCCGTTTTCATTCTTATACCCCTTTTACACCAGATCAAAAACCTGGGTTTTTGCTGGGTCTACCCGGGTCGCAGCTCAGTGTAAAAGGGTCCCTGAAAAATAACCTGGGTCAAGTGACCCTGCAATCCAACCCAGGTAGCTACCAGGGTTGGACCCAGGATGGACCCAGGTAATGGTGCAGTGTAAACGGTGCAACCCAGGTTATCTGACCTGGATCATGCCTAAAATGAGCGGATTGGTGGTTGTGGAGCATTCACCTCCCACTTTTTATGACCTCACAGGTTTAGCAGGGCAGACCTGAGTTCATTGTGAACAGGGCTGACCTGGGAGTAACCCAGATCAAAGGTGCAGTGTAAATGGGTCTGACCAGGGTTGGAACCATGTCCAAAAACCCAGGTCGGACCTGGGTTTTTGGTGGAAAAGAGGTATTAACTGATTGTATTCCTTATACCTCTTTTCCACCAAAAACCCAGGTCCGACCTGGGTTTTTGGACATGGTTCCAACCCTGGTCAGACCCAGGTCAGACCCATTTACACTACACCTTTGATCTGGGTTACTCCCAGGTCAGCCCTGTTCACACTGAACTCAGGTCTGCCCTGCTAAACCTGTGAGGTCATAAAAAGTGGGAGGTGAATGCTCCACAACCACCAATCAGCTCATTTTAGGCATGATCCAGATCAGATAACCTGGGTTGCACCGTTTACACTGCACCATTACCTGGGTCCAACCCTGGTAGCTACCTGGGTTGGATTGCAGGGTCACTTGACCCAGGTTATTTTTCAGGGACCCTTTTACACTGAGCTGCGACCCGGGTAGTCCCAGCAAAAACCCAGGTTTTTGCTCTGGTGTAAAAGGGGTATAACATTCTTATTCATCTTATCTGTTACCTTGGGTTCCGGACTGTAGATAGACAGTAATTAAATAGACCACAGGTTCTCAAACTCGGTCTTCAGGACCCCAAACAGTGCATGTTTTGCAGGTGTTCTCACAGAATCACAAGTGAAATAATTAGCTCCACCTGTAGATCTTTTAAAATGTGTCTGTGAGTAATGAGTACACCTGTGGACTTGGAAAATGTGATCTGTGTGGGGTCCTGAGGACCGTGTTTGAGAACCTCTGAGATAGACCATGGCCCGTATTCAATTAGGGAGCGAAAAGTCAATGCTGGACTTTTCGTTCCACATCGGAGCTTTTCTGGGGATAAAGTATCTGGCGCGTGCCGGCATATCGGGCAGTCGACCACCTGAGCGCACCGTGTGTGCGGACCGCCCAATATGTGGGACGACAGATCCCCCGCTGCCTCGCACGGTGCCATCGCGCACCGTGTATGGGGGCCTTAAGATAGAGATGTGTACTCATACACCTAGACTGTATACGCCATGCCTCTGAAGAAGCTGATTTTATCAGGGAAACACATTAGGGTACACTTTGGAAACTCTCCTTTTATAGATTTTGATTCACCACAATGGATATTGCCTCAGCAAGTGTTTTGGATCTACACCTGCATCTCCTTCCCATAACCTTCATTGCATGTGGTATTAAATCTTCCTCCAATTTTTCGGCACCCGGCATCTGCAACACTCCGGCAAACAACATGGCGCCTATTCCCAGACGGATCTGCACATGCTGCAGTAAAAAGTCCCCTAGTAATCTGTGTATTTATTTTATACAGTGACACTTCATACCATTTAGGTAGGAACTTTACCATGCATCAAACTTGGTAATTCAAACAATTTGGAGAGACTCACTCTGTTCTGGAGTTAATATATAACCCAGGTGCCCCCTTAATCCCCTTCTAGCTTAATTTGTTAGTGACAATTGCACTACTTTCTACATATGGTTTTATTTTTATGTGGGTAAAAAACCTGTCACATGGGACCTGGTGCGCCGAGAGTGTCTGTTTGGCGCGACTGCATCAATATTGTATGAGGACACATCTGTAATAAATCTTTTGTGGGTACACTGAAGGTAACAAGAATAATAAAGCAATATCTTTTATAACACTAGCACAAATTAGCAATACATGTGCGAGTTGGGTGTTTTTATACGTCTTAATTTTATTGTATTTTTAATTTTTTTTATCAATTTTGTTTGGTCAGGCAGTGTACAATGCAAATGCCCAACTAAGGCATTTCTCTGACCACAGACAGATCAGGCGCAGATCATATGATGAGTCTGCTAGATTTTTCTCCAGCCCCTGTTGAATCCTGACTGATCCTATTCTGGATTTCTAGTTATTTTTGTGGCACTCATGGAGAAGAATAGAGAAACCTTCAGCGTTTTACCTCTTGAACTTGCATAATTAAGTTTTGCAACAATTTTAATAGCTTTATTAGGATTCTGTTATAAGACCAATATTATTCACAATATTCCTTATTTATTATTAGTGCTCTTAAAGGGATACAGGGCCTGATTCAGACCCGTTTGCTAACAAGCGATCGCTCGGAGCGAGCAATGTTTTGCAAAGTGCGCATGCATATGCATCGCAGTGCGTGAACTAGTACAAGCGATCGGAAAGCAATCGCTCGGCCAGTAAAGACAGCCCAGCTGAATGAGTGACAGGTCAAGCCATTTATGGGTGGTAACAGGGGCAGGCCACTGGAAACTGGGGAGTGGAGGTGTGAACGGAGGCGTGCCTGAGCATCTTAATGCCATTTCAGAGGCGTGCATAATTAACAGGCAGCGTCATAGTACACGTCACCTGGTTGAATTATACACTGAAGTGCTCTCAGTGCTTGTAGTAGGGTACAGTCAACCGCAAGTGCTGCGGTCAGTTCCGATGGAACCCGATGTACTGATGGTTGCATACACTTCCTAGAGATGACGTGCGCTAGTGAGCGGCTAAAGACAGGCTGGTGGGCGTCTGCATACAGAAAGTGATCGCACGCCAAGACATAGTTGGCGTACTTATGCCTTGCCGTGGGATCGCCTGCCTTGCTGTCTCTTAGCTGAATTTGCATACGCTGGGAGCAAGCGTCCGCATCTAGCGACAGGGTCTGAATCAGGCCCAAAGTCTGTGCAATTGCCTAGTTAGTGTATGACTTTGTTCACGCTGAACTCTGTGAAGAGTTGACAAGCCTGGTACATCCGTCTGTCCAATTTTCATGAATGTTTAGGTGATGGGAAGTTTTGACTGAATAAACAAAAACACACAATTTTCACTAATCCTAATTAACATTGCTATGAGGTTTATTCAAAACCTATCTTACATACAGAGTCAAATCAATATTTACAGAGCATTAGTGCCTCCGAGAATTTGAAATCTTATGATTAGAGTTCATTGCCGTTTTATCCGCTCTTCAAAGAAAGCACAGACATCAAACGTAATTAGCCTTCATTCAGGAATCAGTGACATTGCCTTATTCCCACACGCGCTGCTTCTCAGGGTTTAATAATTAAAGATCCTTTCTTTGATATCTCCCTTAATTTCTTTTCCACTGTTTTTCTCCTGGAATCTCTGAAATGTGAGATGCAGAGTACAGCGATAAAAAGCTCATCCTACAATGCAGCCAGACATTTAAGCGCTCTATTGCATTAATTAGTGTACAACAGATTAACTTGTCATGGGCTGAAATGGAGCTGGAAAACACAAAAATTAGAATATAAATTGGTTTGAAAGAAGAAAGACCTCAATTTGTTCTTGTCTTTGTTTTTAGATGAAGTCTTACGTGTGAGTTATGTCTGAGGCTCTGTATGAAAGTTTACTTTCCCTTGTTTATTCATATACACTCCTAATACTCAGATGGCATTAGTAATGATGTGTGCCTTGTACATTGGCTTTTAATAGTAGTTTTTGCATTAATTGGTAGTGATTCTTGTCTGCATTATATGAACTCTTTTTTTCATAAGGAAGTAAATTCACTAGTTCTAAACAAAGCCAGGGATAATTTACTATGGCCGGGTGCAGCGCAGTGAATGAGATTCTGTACTTGTGAACTCATCAGACCATTGTTTGGCTATTCTGGCCCTTGGATGGCTTGGTTGGACAGTGGTTGGGGAACTTGTGTTGAGTATTATTAACTGCACGCATATTTATTATTATTTATAAGGTCACACAAGGGTTGCTTGTCTTTGTACATCGTAGCGGAACCAGGGATGCAGTCAGAAGTTCCAGTGTCAACATTCATAATGTTAACAGTTGACAGTTACGATGTATACATTGCTAAAATGTCGACATGCAACTGGTCAACATTCTCAGGATATTGACATATGAAATGTCAACAGTTTTAGATTGTCAACATTATGGTTAGGTTGCAGGGAGGATGGTTAAGGTTAGGCACTAGATGGAGGGTTAGGGTTTGGGGTAAGGATTAGGGTTAACACACAGAAATACTTTCTGGAAGGCTGGAGGACTGGAGCTCTGACCTGAAGTGACGGTCACATGACTGCCAGGAACCAGAAGATGCCGCTGCAGCCCACAGGAGAAGACAAGTCACCGCTGGGCCACCAGGACAAAATGTAGACCTTTTATGGTCTACATGATGAATTTTGATATAGTCAATGTCAACACTCTCATTTGACATTGACTGTCAACAATTTTGTTCCCAAACCAATTACACATACAGCAGTATTACATAGTGTATGGGAGTTCAAATAGGACAGTTATAGACAGGTTCGCACACATTTTTTTTTTTACTGCCTAATATTCTCTCCTGTAAGATATTCAAAATAAATTCCGTTATCAGAATTTATGTGATCCAAATTGTCAGTTAAGCCGATTTCTGAAGCCTGGCCGTGTGTCATCCTGGAAACTCCCTCCATTGTGTATCTCGTCCTGTCTTCAGCTTCTTTCTTTTTTTTATAAAGAGGAGATATTGGCACTTTGTTTAAGTGGTCACACACCAGCCTTTCCTCCTAGCAGACCCTAATCTAATAGATGTGATCTTAGGTTGGAGAGCCAAGGCGAGGGCTGCAATACCTGCTTACTTCATTATGTAGCTTGGTGCTTGTGGCCTGGCCCGTATATCATCCAATCAGACCGAATCCCTGAGGGATTTGATCGTAAATGTCAGAGATATCTGGGCTCTTTGCTGTTATTATATTTTCTGTCATGTCAGGATTACGGAATGATGATATAAATTTAAAAGTATGAGACGTGTCTCCCATCTGTTGTGTTTTTGTAGCATTGTAGCTGATGCTTTTATGTCAGTACAAAGCATGTCTCCTCTTTATCACTGATTTATGGCATAGAATAGAAGACCATAACTTGTCATTCATGATATCCCATATGATTTTATTTGTCATATCTTGCATAGTGTAGGATATTAATATTTCAGAATGTAATGTGCATTTATTGGCTAAGAATTGTTGGATTGGGCTTTAATCAAATGAGAAATCCTTTATGTGGGTGTTTGACAGGGTGGGAATTAATAGGTGCAGAGCAGGGACAGTGGAATAAACAAAATAATGTTTTATTAAAGGCAACAGAGGTCTGTGGAAGATATGCTTGTCACAGGAAGAGAAAGTTTTCAGAAGTCCCAAAATGCATTTAACAGATATAGACGGATGCTGCGTAATATGTGTGCACTGAATAAAGTCCTGTAAATAAATAAATAAACAACACATTGGTGAAGAAATAAAATCAAGAGAAGGGCTACAAAGATGGACAATGTACAGAATAGGAGAGAAGGGCAGAGGTGATACTGCAGGGGTTTAAATATATAATAAGTAGTATTACCGACATGTCATTCACCAGGTCGCTAGCTATTGTACTTGGTGCTTTCAGGACCCCTCCCCCCACTGCTGTCCCATTTGTTTTTCCTGCTGTCGTAGGGAAGAACATTTAATGGAAAGGGTGATAGATCCAGGTAATAGCCTGCCAGCAGTTGTGGTGGGAACATATACATTAAGATAAAATAATAGGAGTAGATGGACCCTTTTAGGTTCCTTCTTGCCTTCATTTTGGTTTCTGGATAAATTGCTTGTGCAGTTTTGAGCTGTTTGTAAATATTTTTTTAATTTTTTTGCCCAGCATGTGTAGTAAATACAAATGTGTTGACTTTTATACAGTCTACCTTTCTAATACCTTTTAACCTTGAGAGGGACAGATTTGGCTGTAAGGTGCTTCTGACATTGGTGTCTCCTTTTATTGATCCAACAGATGTGCATACATCTTAGTGGCCTCCGCCGTCAGCACGTGCTTGAGAGAAGTGATAATAAATGAGGCTGTTGACTACGGACATAATGTCAAACACAACCTTGGGTTTTTTTTTTTGATTTTTTTTTAAATACAGTTTTGACAAGATGCTAGTTCTGGCTGTAGACTTCCTATTTGAAGGCGACCAATTGCAGGCTGCTGTATAGGATTGTTCATTTGTTCTGAGGACTTTGACGAGTGTGGTCATCCAAACGCTGTCAGATCAGTGTACCCCAAGTTCCGTTTGTACATTGACTATCAAACCGGCCCCATCTTGTGTAATTTTTAAATTATCACTTATGACTCTGCATTTCTTTTGTGTTTTAATATGAAATTGTACTGTTCATAATAGCATTTTTTTTTTTTTTTTTTACATCCTACGCTGGTAGTGAGCTGCCTTAATATAAATTCCAGTGTAACTACTACTTGTTTATTAAGCTATGTTGATGCACATTTTCCAAGTGGTATCAAAATTATTGGGGTTTCTCAAGGTGATGTATAAAATACCATATAAATGTTTAATAATCTGGGGCAAACAGCACATATAGACTAACGTATTTCCACTAGAATCGGTATATAATGCCGGCAGTTGGGATGCCTCCTGTCAAAATACTGACAGCGGCATCCCGATGGTTGGTATCCTGACAGGGGTCGGGTAAGTTATACTTATCCTTCCCCCTTCTCCCTCTAATCCTAACCCTCCCTTCTTGTAGCCTAACCCTCCCCACCCCGGTCCCTAACCCTCCCCCCTTTGTGCCTAAACCCAAGTCTCCCCCCTTTGTGCCTAAACCCAAGTCTCCCCCCTTTGTGCCTAAACCCAAGTCTCCCCCCTTTGTGCCTAAACCCAAGTCTCCCCCCTAGGGGTGCTGAACCCTAACCCACCTCCCCAAACGTAACCCTAACCCTGCTACGCTGCCTAAACCTAACCCTCCCCCCCCCCTCCCCCCACGGCAATACTTAGGGCTGTCTTGGGCTGGTGTCCTTGTGGATTCCGGCGTCAGGATTAAGATAGGCGTTGGTATTTCGGCGAATATCTTAAGTCCCGCGTCGGGCTTCCAGCATCAGGAGTCAGACCAGCAGCCTGCCGTCTGCCTGTCTGCTAATGACCAATCCGATATCGACTCAAATGAATCCCGTATAAACTTGATTTTGAAAAATGAAGTGCCTATGAGCTAAGGGCTAACGCAATGAGCGTCTTTCTTACACCTTTATCTCTGCACTGTGAGCTGTGCTCTGAATGACCGTAGGATATTACAGTGGGTCGGGGAGATGAATACAGAATGTCACTTAGCTTCTCTTTTTTTTCTCTTGTACAATTCACAGTAATCCATATTCCTCTGCAGCAATATATTTATGTAAGCATGTCCCAGCTGCCATGATCTGTTTTCCTGACATGAAGTAGACAATGCCTCGTTGAATAGGGCATTTCTCCAATTAAACTGAGAAACCTCAAAACCGCAGTCAAAGAAACACAAAAGCAATCTGCTAAGAGCCTGCTGCTTTCCTGTAGAGTGTTCTGTCTGGCTTGCACATTTCTTATGTATAGTATTGATTACGAGTGATTATCTCAGGTTATATCCCCAGAAAACGATATTATCTGTCTGCAGGAGATGTCTAACTTTATAAATCTACAGTGGTGGGAAATACAGGTGTGGAAATCGCCAATCTATAACAACTGAATCATGTGTGGTCATATCCAGCATTCTAACTAATATATTGGGACATTTATTGGTATCAATCTGTTAGCAATAGATTGTGGTAGCCGTGGATTAATTTAAAGTGCAGTGCAAGACAAGCGAACAACAGCAAATCAATTGACTCCAGATTTCAAACTGTGGTGCGAGCAGCGAGTTTACTCTGAAACCGTCTGCCAAGAACTTCGCATAGCAGCATATATCATAGACTGCTGCAGGGCATACTGCCCATCGCACCAGGCAAACCATGTTTGTGAGATCAGTGGTGCAAAGAGCACAGACCAAGGACCACTGAGCAGTGGAGCAAGGTTGTATGTCCTCCAGATTAATCACCGTGTTTTTGACAAATGAGCGGGTTCATGTGTGGTAGCAGCCAAAAGAGTGGTATAGACGAGAGTATGTTCCTCTACATACCTTCTCAGTCCCCAGATCTGGACCCAACTGAGCATTTATGGGATATTGTGGAACCATTTCTGAGATCACGTTTCCACCACCTTCACCCAGGTGTTAGAAGTGACTTGTAGAACACATTAGTAAACTGAAAGCCAAGTTGACTGCACATGGTGATCCAACAACAAGGGTGGCTTTATATTGATTATTCTATGTTTTTTTTTCTGTCCGCAGCCAGTACATTTTACTATATTTCTATCAACATTTGTAAGAAGACAACATTAAAAAGGGGTTACTTTATTTCTTCTTTGTTAAAGGCAGCGGTAGTGTGTAATAAATCTTCCAGAAAGCATTGGTGGTATCCAGAGAATATTCACAAAGTTGGAGCTAAAGGGGGCAAATCAGTTTGTAGGAATGTGCTGCAGACGGCCTCTGGAATGGTGGTGAATGCACTCTGCAAGGAGGTATCCTCACTTATATATCCAACACCCCACAGAGGTGCACAAGACACGGAGTGAATATTCCTTTCCGTAATGTGCACAGCCGGACATTGCGGTGATTTCCGGTGGCAGATGACTATGAATGTAGTCACCTCCAATATATATCATTCTTGGTGGAGTTAATATAAACTGTATTGTGCTGTATGTGAGTTTCCTCTGTAGGAATGAGGAACCTGCAGCATATGTTTATTTCAGTACACATCTCTCTCTCCAAGTCCGAGAATACTTTTTTGTCTGGTTTTATGCTGTATTGTCCTTGCCACAAAGCATTAAGTACAGAATAATTCAGCCCACACGTGGGGAGATGCATTTGACCTGATAATGCCTTTCTTAGTCCTAATAAACTTCAGCGCTACTGTGCACTATTACCTTTCCGTTTTTTCTGGGGCACTATGTATTTCATTCTCACTGATGACAGTTCGATTCCTGCAGAAGTAATAATCTCTTCTAGACCCTCTATCTTATCCTTCGCCTACAGAGCCAGTCCCTGTCAAGTTGAAAAATGAATTATTGCCTAAATATTAGCCTGCTGTTTACAGTAACTGTGTGAGCTCCTATCCAGCACACAAGATCTGTGCATGCTGAGAGCCGCCTGTGACATACCAGCTTTTCCTCTGACACATGTCTTAAGAGCGTTATGCAGTGGTTTTTATAATGGTGGCGTTTATCTATGTGCCGTGTGGTTATTTTATTAGATGATTTAAGAACTAAATAATTTTTATGGATGAGAAGAAACAACTGCTGAAAATGCACTGCCGAAAAAAAAAAAAAAAAGTCTCTAAAGTTTCAGTAATAACATGTGTGGAGTTTTAGCAGCGAATGGAAGGCTGTGTGAAGGGAATAGAGCTGCCATGTGACTGCTAGCTCCAGCCCTGGAAGAACAGCTATCAGGCCCTTGGCTGTTGCAGAAGGTGATCAATAAAGCAGTGCCATAAGCTCTCTGTGAATGTGGACAATGACCCCTCTTGTCTATTCAAACTTTTGCACATCTCAAGTGATGCTTAAGCGGCATAGAAAGGGGCCATTGATCCCTAGTGATGTAGTGTGAAGGGCAGTACTACAGGGACTATGGAAAGCAGGTTTAATTTAACATGGAGAGATAACAAAAACAAAAAAAACTTTATGGCTAACTGTTGTAACTAATTTATTATCTCCCAAATGTATCTGATTTTAGAATCAGATTTATGAATGCAATTTGGATTACATTAATGTTTGTTGATATTCGTATTTTAATTTCACATTTAAAGACCATCTTTGTGAGTTCTCTGCGGTGTCTCCTACCTTTAGATTTGAGGAGGGCTGCCGCTGCATGGGATTCCTCATGATGACGTCATGCAGGCGTCAGATTTCGGTTGCCAGCATCAATTTTCGCGCATGCGCAGTAAAATTACTTCTATAGACTACATAGTCTGCAGCCCCTAGAAGCACTGTAAACCTGGCAGTATGGGCTTCCTGATGAAAGCTCTTATGCTGGGTATACACTATGCAATATGTTGTTCATACAGCCGAACAACTACACATCGCATAGTGCATCTGTCGGTGTCTACAGACAATATGTCTCTGAACGATGTTTGAAGACATATCAGGTTGCCATGCAGCACAGCCGATGCAGATATATCTTGCAGATATATATCGGTACATCTACCGGTGTGTACGGGCGACCCACAGACCACCCGTACACTGGCCGTGGGAACTGCTTACACTGAAATCACAACTGGGCAGGCAAATGAATGCCCGCCCAGTTGTGTTGTCTCACTAGACATATTGAGCCGCCAACTGGCAAGTGTGTAATACCCAGGGCCGTAACTAGGGTGCTGCGGCCGGTGCTGCCGCACAGAGCGCAGGATGCTCTGTGGTGGAACCGGCCACCACCGTGATCTCCATCTGCTGGGCGCACACTGCAATGCTTTTTCCAGCGGTGCGCCCGGCTTCTCTGCAGTCTGCAATCTCCGGAGCTCTGCCCCCCGACTCACCATTATGCACAGAGGGAGAGACGTCTCTCCAACAGTGCACTTCTGAATAACTCTTTAAATTGTTAAAAGCAGGCAAGTACTGACTAGTTAGATCCTGCCATGGGCTTAGGCATTATTTGCTCAGCAGTAACAGATTTCCTAAACCTGAGTTAGCAGTAGGACTAGTGTTTTATAGTAAAATTCATATTTATTCATAATACAGGAATTATTATAATTGTCAGTAGGGCCTAGAGGCATTAATGGGTGGCACAGTGTGTAAGGGGCATTACTGTGTGGCATAATTTGTAAGGGCCACCACTGTGTGGCATAATTTGAATTGGGGGTGCTATTGTTTTACCACATACCTTCCCTTTTCTGGGTGCACGCCTTCCTGCACACACTGTCCTGTATTCAAATATGGGGGGGGGATGCCAATGCTCTTTTTGGCACAGGGCACCAAAATGTCTAGTCATGGCGATGGTAATATTTATGATTTGTAAGCCGCTGGGTTGGCTAAGTGTGTTCCCAGCTTTAGCACTGCTAATCGCACACCAGACTGAGTTTCCTCCCCCTGGGATTGCCAGCCTGGTGTGAGATTTGCACTAAGGACTTCCAATAGGAAGCCACTATTGGTCTATCATCAACTTGTAGGGTCTGGGACCATCTCTGTTCACTCCTGCACTGCCAGCAAATGCTGCCGGGACTGGGGCTCACTGGGGATGGTGTGCTGTGACAGATCATACAAAGGGGACGGCGCAGCCCCTAGGAAAAATCTGTCTCTTCCCCGTTCTTTACGTGTTTAGATCTGAAGAAGAGAGGATCTCTAGAAAATGTGTCTCAAAGTAAATTTTAGATTTTCCAATATAGTGCCATACTCCTATTTCAATAAAATATATCGCTATGAAAATGTTGAAGGGAGTCATTTAATCCACAGAAACAAATGTAGCATGGCCACTTATTGTCTGTACCAGGCGACACTGATGACCTTATTGCAACAAAGCTACGAGCGTTTTCTTTTCATATTTTAGTTCAAAAATATAATGACATTTTGTGAAAGGTCAAGTGAACATATTTATTTCTTTTTTAAAAGGAAATTAGTGATGACATGAGCGTTTGGTCATCATTTGTCAGTGTGATAGAAGTGACACCAGCTTCCTACCAATGAAATTGGACTTTTACTAAACCGTTACAGTTTTGCTCCCAGTACCTTTGTCTTCAATATTTAATTGGAAAGCAAATTTTATTTTTTTATAAAATGTGCAGAGAGATTTAGGGTGTCCAATCTCAACACTAAATGACACTATACAAATAACACTGTCCAGTATTTGTGGGCTGCAATATTTATCCATCATGGGAAAAAAAAAGTCAATGTATTTGCATCAGTTGCTTTGCAGCATGGTTTGCCCACATGCATAGTTATAGGCTTTTTTTTTTTTGCCTTACTCCCAACTCTCAGCCCCTAGTGTTTGTGTTGGAATTGGACATGCAGACTTTTCCCTGTCGGCCTGCCTATCTAGCTAGATTCTGAAAGCTCCTGTCATGAAACGTCCCCTGAGAGGTATAGCGGGCACTGGCAGTACAAAAGGATGTTTGAAACCTTTGATAAACTATTACATTAAGAAAAAAGGCAGCTAAAGAAAATTTCAGATCATTATTATGCATAGTAGGGGACAGTCATTAAAATCAGTGTAAAGAAAAATTGTTCTATTAGTCTTCTAGTGCAGCTTAGGTAATGACCGTGAAAATAGTGTTGGTTGCTTTTAGCAACACCACATACTTTCTTTGCACCAGTGTGTACCCAGAGAGGTAAAACTGATAGGCTTCACACAGGCTTTGTGGATTAAGCCATATTCATGAGAATGTGTCTTTGTTCATTTGGAGTTTTCATGGTTTCTTCCCAGCTCCTATGTGCTGCTATTGCACTGAAATGTCATGAATATGGTGACTGTATGGTTAGCAGTGCTGTCTGACAACGCTGGGGTCATGGGTTTGATTCCAACCAGGGTCATATATATGTAGAGTTTTTATGTTCTCCCTGTATTTGCATGTGTTTCCTACCTCAGTCAAAAGACATACTGTGCAGATGAATTGGCTTCTGATTAAGTTTAACCCCAGTGTGTGTATTTGTCCGTATGATAGGAAATACAGGTTGTAAGTTCCACTGGAATTGAAAATGAGTCCTTATATAATAATCTGTTAATAAATATTGGTTGGCATTGAAATGGTTGCTTCCACATGAGTAGTAGTAGTAGTAGTAGTAGTATATTCTTGTATAGATCAAGTCATTGTTCAGGGATGGAAGATCTACAGATGGTTGACATGCAAATGGTCAAAAGTTAAAAGGTCGATATGGACTAAGTTTGACATGGTCAACATGTCAACACACAAATGGTCGACACATGAATTCCCATGATTTTTAAAGTTAGGATCAAGGTTTCAGTTAGGCACTTGGTGAAAGGGAATGGTTAGGCGCCATGGGGAGGGTTAGCGTTAGACTGCAGAAGTGAACGGTTAGGTTTAGGCACCAGGGGAAGATTTGGGCACTGGAGGTTGGGGCAAGGATTAGGGTTAAAGAAAAAAGTGCCAACCATTTAACAGTCAACCTTTTGACCCTGTCAACCTATTGCCTGTCTAACATGTGGTGTCGATCTTTTGACTGTCTATCTAAATAGTGCAGATCTTACAAACCATACCGATCTTTCAGAAATGTATTGGTAAACTACTGTATGTTCAGGGGTGGATTGGGCTCCTGGGAAAGCGGGAGAGCTCCTGTTGGGCCGGTCCCATGAGCCTGTCTGCAGGGCTGGCCATCACAGTCAGTCGGGCCGGGTCGGCACTGCATGCCATCTGCCGTGCTTCCGGGATTTGCGTTTCACTCTGGAATGCAAACCGAAAGCTCCCAGCCACACCATCACTGTGCAGTTTCCACTCCCTCAGCCTCCAGACGTCAGCCCCTGTCTCTGTGGGATGGTCGGAACTGGACCATCCCCTGGGGCTGCTGGAGGCGGGGTGGACCATGCAGAGATGAAAGAGGGCGTGTGCAGGCTGCAGCTGTATGGCTTGGGACATATTGGGAGCCGGAGAAGCGGGAGGTGGGTGGAAGGAGCTTTCCACTCTGGTTGTGCAAACTGGCTGCGGTCAGCACGAGAGAGGGATGTTGATCGGGACCCATGCAGAGAGAAGGTGAACCCAGAGTGGAGATGATCAGATTCATGTTCAGCTTACTTCTTCCCAGAGAGTCCATTCCACTGCCATCCTGCCCACTTATTCCCACTTCTTCTCCCACCCTGCCCCCTGCTCCACACTACTACTATTATCCTGCCTCTGCTTTTCACTATTAACTCCCATCCTGCCCCCTGCTATGAACTACTACTACTACTCCCAGCCTGCCCTCTGCTCAGCACTACTATTACTACTACTTCAAGCCTACCCCAAATTACTATTACTCCCATCCTGCCACTGATCTGCACTACTATTACTCCTATACTGCCTCCTGCTCTGCACTACTACTGCTACTCCCATGAAAGGCACTGCTCCGTTCCCCACTACTACTACTCCCATCCAACTCACTGCTTCCCACTACTACTACTCCCATCCTGCCCCCTAATCCGCACTACTACCACTCGCATCCTATACCCTACATCCCATTACTACCGCTCCCATTATGCCCCTGCATCTCACTACTACTACTACTGCCATCCTGGTCCTGCATCCCACTACTACTCACATCCTGCTCCTGTATCCAACTACTACTCCCATCCTATACTCTGCATCCCACTACTACTACTACTACTCCCATCCTGCCCCTGATCTGCACTACTACTACTACTCCTATACTGCCTCATGCTCTGCACTGCCTACTGCTACTACCATCCCACCCACTGCTCCCCACTACTACTACTCCTATCCTGCCCCCTGATCCGCATCTTTACCTCTGGAACATACCCATAATTAATCCGCCCTACCCCACGGCCTCCGGATTATACCCTACTCCCTGGCACCCTAGATATACAGCACCCCACAGGCCAGGGACATACGCTAACAACCATAACCCCTTTCCCCAGGGACATACACTGCTGACCCTATTTTTTTTCATTCGTAGAAAAATGTGTTTGTTTTTCCTGTGGGAGACAATGTGTTTTTTTTTCAGTGGAAGCCAATATGTTTGTATTTTTTTTTTTCCTGTGGGGAAATTTTTGTGTGTTGTGTTTTTCTGTCTCGGGGGTCAGTGTGATTGTTTTTTTCCTGTGGGGCCTATTGTTTTAGTTCTTTTCTTGTAGAGGCCAATGTATTTGTTTTTTTTTTCCTTTGGGGGCCAATGTGTTTTATTACTTTCTGTTGGGGCTATTGTCTGTGCTATTGTGTGGTTTTTTTTTTTCCTGTAGGAGCCAATGTGCTTATGCATCCCAGTGGTGTTCAAATAGCGTTGCAGTATGGATTCAGATGCATGCACCAAGAAGTGTATTAGAAACGTGTTGGGCATTGCTAGGCGGTTACAGGAGCTTGGCTAATCAGACGCAGATGTAACGTAGTATGGGGCGGGTTCCTTATAGAGACGACGCATTGCTCACATTGGAGGCCATACACAGACTGATGATCTGCACCTAGCATTGGGCTGGTGAAAGTTTAAATGGTGCTGCCGATGATTGCGCCTGAAGATGCACAAAGCATGATTGCAGCATCTGTATATACTGACAGTGGGCGTCTCAGTCCTTCCATATTCGGAAGCAGGGAAGTGCATTGTAGCGTCATTAGCTTAAAGTTGCAGACGCAACTGCAGCAAAAGACACAAGGAAGACTGCAACTGCGTCCAACTCTGAATCCTATGAGGAGGGGTCCTGTCCCCTTGACAGACCCCGCCTCCATTAGGACTGCGTACATAAATTTCCTGGGCTGGTTTTCTATCCCAATCCGCCCCTGTGTACATAGCATATATTTTAGATTATTCTTCCAGTTTATTAAAAAAAAAAAAAAATTGTGATCCTGTTTCAAGTCATTCGAACACTAGTATAATTGTATTTGTTAACAAGATTGGTGTTGCAAGTATTTTACTTTACATAAGAAGAACAGATTATTGCATGCTTCTTTTGTGTGTTAATTAAATTTAAGAAATTAAATACAAATGAAGTGTATATATGGATGGGCTCTAAACATTTTTTTAATGTAATTTGTTTATTTGCAGAGGCATAGTCTGCCTTTCTAATATAGGGGCTAGTGATAATGACGCTGATGCACTGTTGCTGAATTAAAATTTATTTAAAATTTAGTATCAATGCACCAATTATATTTATGTCACTGCGTTACTTTAATTAAATTTGCTTGATTGTTTGGGTTTTTCTAAATGTATCTTTTGTACTTTCAGATATGCCACTGCATGTACGACGTAGTAGTGATCCAGCACTAGTTGGCATAACCACTTCAGTGAGTGACTCAAACTTCCCGTCTGAGGAGCCCTCTCGCCGTAACCCCAGTAGATGGTCTACAACAGCAGGGTTCACAAAAAAGAGCCACCCCGGAGGCCAGAACGTCAATGATAGAAAGGTATGGATTGTATAGATTTTCTGTTGCCAATTGAGCATTCCCGTTCTGCTATCTTGTTCTAATTGTTTCTTCATGTCGATGCTGTTATTACAGCATCCTCCGCTGGGCTTCAGCCCCGAGGCAGCCATTCTCCCTGTGAAAAGTACAACTGTTGTGTCTGCTGTTCTCACGTCCCTGGTGAGGGGTCAGACTCACATAAATATGTTTGAAACAATTATCTTGCTCCAAGTTCACCTTCTCCCATCTGTAATTCCATATGCTGCTGGATTACTTGGGGGTTGAGATCCTTTATTTGATAATGTCGTAAATTTGCTTTAAATCTTTAAATGAAAGCTGTTTGTAATTAGTAAGTATATGTTTGTGTGTGTATGTATATGTGCACATATATATATATATATATATATATATATATATATATATATTTATTACATAATATAATTAGCTTTTGCAAAATGATATTTCATTTAACTTATCGGTACATTGAGCCTGTAATTTATCTATAAAAAATATAGTGGTAACCTTTTAATTGGAATCTAGTGTTAAGGATGGAATATTTCTCTCTAATAAAACTATTTCAGCTGAATTTGTCTCTTCTTCTTTATAATGGAGGCAGAATAAATGGAGATAGGAGATGTCGATGTTTAATGTGTACATAAATAAGCAGTGGGACGTCTGTATATGCTGCACCAGGACAAATTGTGAGTTCCGCTCTGAAAAGCGACTTTGTGCTTTCGTTGGTAGTGTGTGTGAGTAGTGCTAGTCCCTCATCAGCCCCATCCATGCTTTGTGATTCCCTCATCAGCCCCATCCATGCTTTGTGATTCTCTCATCAGCCCCATCCATGCTTTGTGATTCCCTCATCAGCCCCATCCATGCTTTGGGATTCTCTCATCAGCCCCATCCATGCTTTGTGATTCCCTCATCAGCCCCATCCATGCTTTGGGATTCCCTCATCAGCCCCATCCATGCTTTGCAATTCCTTCATCAGCCCCATCCATGCTTTGTGATTCTCTCATCAGCCCCATCCATGCTTTGTGATTCCCTCATCAGCCCCATCCATGCTTTGGGATTCCCTCATCAGCCCCATCCATGCTTTGGGATTCCCTCATCAGCCCCATCCATGCTTTGGGATTCTCTCATCAGCCCCATCCATGCTTTGTGATTCTCTCATCAGCCCCATCCATGCTTTGTGATTCTCTCATCAGCCCCATCCATGCTTTGGGATTCCCTCATCAGCCCCATCCATGCTTTGGGATTCCTTCATCAGCCCCATCCATGCTTTGCGATTCCTTCATCAGCCCCATCCATGCTTTGCGATTCCTTCATCAGCCCCATCCATGCTTTGGGATTCCCTCATCAGCCCCATCCATGCTTTGGGATTCCCTCATCAACCCCATCCATGCTTTGGGATTCCCTCATCAACCCCATCCATGCTTTGGGATTCCCTCATCAGCCCCATCCATGCTTTGGGATTCCCTCATCAGCCCCATCCATGCTTTGGGATTCCCTCATCAGCCCCATCCATGCTTTGGGATTCCCTCATCAGCCCCATCCATGCTTTGGGATTCCCTCATCAGCCCCATCCATGCTTTGGGATTCCCTCATCAGCCCCATCCATGCTTTGGGATTCCCTCATCAGCCCCATCCATGCTTTGGGATTCCCTCATCAGCCCCATCCATGCTTTGGGATTCCCTCATCAGCCCCATCCATGCTTTGGGATTCCCTCATCAGCCCCATCCATGCTTTGGGATTCCCTCATCAGCCCCATCCATGCTTTGGGATTCCCTCATCAGCCCCATCCATGCTTTGGGATTCCCTCATCAGCCCCATCCATGCTTTGGGATTCCCTCATCAGCCCCATCCATGCTTTGGGATTCTCTCATCAGCCCCATCCATGCTTTGTCATTCCCTCATCAGCCCCATCCATGCTTTGGGATTCCCTCATCAGCCCCATCCATGCTTTGGGATTCCACACTCATCACTGTACATTGGTTTTATTTACAGGTGGCACAGACATATCTTCCTACTATGTGCCACCATGCCACCTGCTCCCCCCAGACACCCTGCACACACACCTTTTATACTAGATTACCCCTCTATGTAATTCTGGAATACTTCTTCCCTGGGTCATTTCACATTATTACACATAACTTAATTTATGGACATTCATGGTTTGATTTCTTTGCATGTGTGGATTGCATTGGGTTGTTGCTGACATTTGGTGAAAATTTTGCAATAGCCCCATTACAAATATAATTACTGAGAAAAATGTTGATGTGTTCAACTCTCCTTAAATCCTTAAAAAGGGTTCTCTAAAGTGAAACTAAAAGCCTAAAAATGAACATATCATGTACAAAGAAACAGAGAAATACTGGATGGAATGTGTAAATGAAATGTCACAAATGTAGGGAAATTCAATTCCCTATGCAGCGATGTAGCTCCCGGGAGTACCTGGGACTATTCAATTGCCCGCTTCGCGCCCTGCAGGTTCCTGCAACTAATGCCCAGGATATAATCGAGCTACACTGCATTTTCCAACTTGAGGACCTGGCACAATGCTGTTACCTTATGTAATGCTGCCCTGAGGCATTAGTTAAGTCAGATTTGTGCTCACATACATACATACATACATACATCCAGGTGCGGCACTCGGCGGACTTCAATAATCAAAACAAAGAAGCTTATTCCTTAAGCAACGTTTCTGGCTTTAAGTGATAACTTCTTATCACTTGTATATATGTAACCTGAAGACGGGTAAATAAAGTCCGCCGAGTGCCGCACCTGGATGTATGATGAAAATGTATTAGTAGCAGGCACCACAGCATCAGATCACAATGGGGAAGGAGTGTGCTGAGCCATATGGAGTGTGTCTGTGTGTGTCTAAGTCTGTCATTATCTTTGTGGTGTGTTTATTTCAAAATCCCTGAGTGCTGTTGATCTTTGCTGTGCTGTTGGTTGGTGCAGTGTCCCTGCATCTTTGCCGGAGGGCTACGGGGTAAGCTACATCTCCATCTAAGTGCGTGCCGGATTATTCTTGGATATATATGTGTGTGTATATATATATATATATATAAAATATGTATTGCATTGAGAGCATCGACAAAGCTGCGCACTCTACAGTATATGAATATGCAGTAACGGCTTATGAGTTATTTTGCTCTGTACTTGCCCGGGCAGAGGATCATAGACTTTTTTGTACATTTGCATAGTGCACCAGACACTAAACATCTATTCCTTCAAATGTCACAGGTTCTTGTTTTGTCCAGATGGACCGAACCCTCCCTCCCCCTCCATGCTGCAGCCCGTAACATGCCCGGATATAATATAGTGACTGTAAAGGCTCTATGGGGTCATATTTGGTGGTAGATGCGTCCGGTCATAGTTTTAACATGACTGTCACGTTCATTACTGTCACCATATAACACAGTTTAGGAACATTGCTGCTGTATGATGGTTTGAGTTGCCATTTATCTAATGTTCTGGGAATGCTGAAAGATGAGTCAGTTGTCTATCTCATCCTGAATTGATAGATTACACTATGCTGGGCAGAAATGCTCCCGCTTACACTCTGCTCCTCTCATAAGTGGCAGTACTGCTCCAGGATCACACAGGCTGGCTGCAGGCTTTGAACTAAACGGATAGATGTGACTGTCTGTAAATTTAGACAATAAGCTCAAAACCAGTCAAACCTCACGGCAGGGAGCATGCTTCCATCTTTTAAATCACTGCAACCCTGAATTGCTGTAAGAGCCCTATTGTGAGGTCCACTTACAATGTCTGGAGTCACTTATCCATCCTATTTCACTCTTAAATTAATAAACAATTGAAGTTAAGTTAGGTTTTGTTTTTTTGTGGTGGTACTCAATGGCACAGAGTGCCTACACTTGTTTTAATTGTATAATTTTATTGTATCATTTTTAATTCTTAAAGCTAATTCTAGAAACATGACAAAATCAGTGAATTTATTTTAGCTATGAATAAAATAAGCAATTGAAGACTAGTCCAGAGTTTGGAAGCTACTGAAAATCGTGCATCAGTTTGTAACTTGTGAGCAATGGTACTTTGTTGTTGCGAGTACTGGTATTTTTGTACTGGTATTTTTGCTTCCTTAGAAAAAAAAAAACAGTCTGTATAAAATTTTGGTAGCATATTATATATAGGCTGTGATCATCTTTACTTAGACTTGCTAAGGCAGTGGTTCACCCTTCTCTACTGAAGTCCCAGTGATAACCTCCCTGAAGTCACCAAGAGAGGCCTGGAGGATTATTTGCATGCATGCTGTAGTATATTGACGTGTAGAAGCAATCTGATGGCCAGTGGCTAGCGACAATGACAGACCTGTTCATGTGCGGGTGATGCCAAATTGTGAGAATTGCCAGAGTTACAAAATTATGTAACTGCATTAGACTTCACTATGTTTTGCCAAGGCAAAATTAAATACTGTTTAATATTCCTGGTAGGTTTTAAGCTTGCAGGTTCACAGTTAGTCTTATATTTGTGCTAGATGTATATCCTGGAAGAAATGAAGTGAGGGATGTGTAAAGGTTGTGTATAGGTCGATTCCTTTAAGGTTGAGGTTGTAGAGCCAACTTGCTCGTCTTTGAGGACAATCAGGAAATCCTTGGGGCATAAGAAGAGAGGAATTCCTTGGGGGGGGGGTAAGAAGCGAGAGTTTCCATAAGGGGTATTCCTTGGGGGGTAAGAAGCGAGAGTTTCCACAAGGGGAATTCCTTGGGGGGTAAGAAGCAAGAGTTTCCACGAGGGGAATTTGTTGGTGGATGAGCATGCTCCTTTATTATTATAACCTGGTTGCATTGTAAGGGAAGGCTACTTACTGGAAGCTGCACTATGGCAGTCTTAGGTAATTTAGAGGCTGATGAGTACATTCTGTATGGGGAACAAACATAAGGCTATTGACTATAGTGCATTGGTTAAAAGAACCCACTTGTTACATTGGGTTTATTTTTCTTATGAGCATAATAGTTGTGGAAAGGCAGCAGTAGCGCTCAGTATTTGTTGTAAGTGATTGTAGAGTGAGATTAGTAATTTTATGAACATTTTGGGATTGCTGTGTGCCCTCATCAAAGAGAGACTGAAAACAAGGCTTGGGGTGTAAGTCAAGACCTGTCCAACTTGCTACTGTTTGGTAAGTTATATGCCAGAGCACCTTTTACATGACTTTGGCTGTTGAACTGAAATACAGCCTAACCCAGTAGTTCCCAAACTTTCTTGAATTATGGCACCCTAGAGTATCAGTATTTTTTCATGGCGACCCTAGGCCAAAAGGTTTTTATTAAGAAATTCAGCAAAATGTATTAAATTAAGTAAGTTGTATTTAACTGATTTCCTTAGGTTCAGTTATGTGGCGGTAGGCATGATATGCATAAACCAGCTCTGGTTTTACCTTTCGCTTTGACCATACAAAATTTGTTTTGGTACTGGACCGCAAACTTGTGGCACCCCTGCAGGTGTTCTCTGGCACCCCAGGGTGCAACTTCACCCAGTTTGGGAACCACTGTCCTAACCTATTTAACTGTTTATAATAACAATCTTATTTAGTTTTTTTTGGTATATTTTTTTTTAAGATATTTGTTGCTATAGGGAGAAATGTGTATATATCTTACATAGAATAGAATACCCAGATGTGTATGCACTGTATACACAATGCCCAGATAGTTTCCCCCCTCAATAATGTATTTTTCTTTCTTTTAAAACAGAAAGATGAGAACTACAGAAGTCTGCCCAGAGATACCAATAACTGGTCTAAACAGTTTGAAAGAGATAAAGCTCGCTCTTCCCTGAGTGCCAGTCACCCCCTGGTGGACAAGTGGCTAGAGAGGCAGGATCAGGTAAACATTCATTTTTCTATGATGACAACACATCCCCCAATATAGGCATATAGAGCCATTATCCTGTATACACAACAAAACAAATAGAACATATTGCCTTGTCTGTAATTACATATATCCCGGGGTCTTACCATGATAGCGCTGTGCTTTCATGTGATTCCAAAGGCAATTTAAATCGTTTCCTTTTTTGTTTATAGAGTTTTTAAAGTAAGTTTGTTTTTCACTTATTTTGACAAATAGTAGTCAATAGACAGTGGTGGTATGGAAAACATGCAGTGATCTAGCCATGAATGCCTCTATGCCCTGGTAATTGCTACACTCCAGGATGCTCACTCTCCAAAAAGCAATCACTTAATCCTTAGTATTTTTGTTTTATTTCTTTAATGCTCAGAAACTTGTAACTGGAATCTAGTATAAAAGCAGTGGCAGCTTTTTGTGGGGACGTTTTCTGGTCCCTCAGTAATTATGTTTTAGGAACCATGGGGAACAATCTACAATTAATTGCTTAACAAGGTTCCTCGCGGTTAACTGTAGAAAAAAAACTGTGTGTGAGACCATGCAATAATTGTACATTACTTTAACCATTGGTTTTCAGAACTGTCTTGATATAGTGTTCACAGATAAGAGATCCCATTCTCTCTTACCTAATATGTGATCTATATTGCCAGATGATAGCTGTCCCGATATTACGACAATATTATTATTTTGGGGGTTCTTTCTGCAAGTTTCCTGCTTATATCAAATTATGACACTCACAATTTGCCTTATTTACCTTTTTAATCTTAGCGGATTGATCTAATGAT
Organism: Taudactylus pleione; assembly: GCA_031769625.1. Lineage (NCBI taxonomy): Eukaryota > Metazoa > Chordata > Amphibia > Anura > Myobatrachidae > Taudactylus > Taudactylus pleione. The sequence goes on along the minus strand of JAUIMM010000052.1, from coordinate 2,194,224 downwards.
CCCAGCCTGAAAGTATATCTGTTGTTTAGCTGCTTCTCCTCTACTCAAGATGAGGCCGTAATTCACCCATATACAATGACATTATTTCATATACCAGTCTGCCCTCTTTATTTCATTTCTACCTAGGCTGATACAAAATTTGATTTTCTAAAATCAAATTGCAGAAAATCACTCGCAGCAGTGAACTAAATTAAAACAATACAGACCTATGTAAGTTAATCTCTAAGAATTATTAAACATGGGGGGAAAAAAAACATACTCGGATAAAATGCAAGCTTTCCTGGTTGCAGCTTAGCACAAGCCCTGTAGATCTACTTTACAGGGTTGATGGGAAAATGAAAAGCATTATAGCCATTAAATCAAGTTACTAGTCCAAATGTAACTTGATTTTCAGTATTAAGGTCAGAGTGAGCTGGATGTTTGTTGTTTAGACTTTTCCAGAACGTAACTAAGAGTATTTGCACCCAGTTTTTGCTTGCATTGATATTTTATCCTACATTAGTTCTGGCTCTTAGATTTTAGTCATTTTATACACAAATACACGTATTAGGCCTAATGCTGAGTTTGTCACATATTGGGAGTGATTTATGGGAAAAAACCTTGCATATTTACGCCTATATGTTGAGGTACATGCATCACAATATCTATGCTGGTCTACACCAATAGCAAAACGTTTTATACAATCACACAGCAGAGTATTTTATTTTACTTTCCTTTGGATACAGCACTGATATGCTTTGCTCTCTGTTTGCAATTATGGGAACACACCCTTACTGTGCTCAGTCTATGTTAGCACGCCCCATCAATCTCCAGTCCCAAGCAATCACAAGTGTCATATTCACTCAATTTTGCACTTTTACATGAGGTCGGTATACTGGGAATAAGTGTAGACAGTTTGCATATTGTTTACGCAATGTATACTGGTTTAAGTCCAAACTCGCCATCAGTCCCATAGTGATATTTAACTAATAAATGTTTTTTCTCTAATAGTTATCCTGTTCAAATTAACAAAAATAGTGTTCAGAAATACACAAAAGTGGGTAACTTAATATAAATATAGAAGACCAATCTTTGAAGTCATCATTAACCTTTTTTCATTGTAGCAAATTGTGTTACAAGTCAGCTATACTTTTTTTTTTTTTTCCTGACCACCTACCAACAGCTTTATATTGCACCATATCTCTTACTGAGCACTCAGGGGTCACTAGTGATGAATACTAGAAGTCCTTTACTTTCCCATTGTTAAGAAGACCAGTAAGGGCTCTCCCTGTGTGAAGATGTACATTCTGTATAGTGCATAGCTGTAACTATAATGATGGCAGGCCCCGCACAGCACACCTGCACCCAGATATTACCTGTCACGAATGTTGGCAACTGGGTCCTTTGTGGGACAGCTCAGTCTTCCCAGTAATAATTTTTAAAAGATGACACTGAGCATTGGAAGCACTGTGCATGTCCCCGGGTATTAATATGCCACTGGAATAATGTAATTTAATGAGTTTATGAAGGCATATGGGAAGGTGGGATAAAGAAGTTTACAGGCTTCATCCTATGCTTAAAGCATTTTAAAAAGAAATAGAAGTATCTATATGTGCTGAATCTTTTAAGAATATTCCATTATGTGACATACATAGTGGACATTTAGGAGCATTGTCTCAGTTGTAGGAATTCTCTAATGTGTATTTGACTTTTAGAAAGAGAAGTCCAAAAATCTTGTATTAGCGAGTTCTGTAAGTTTGCTGTGATGGGATAAAAGCCTCAGCAGTACATGAATAAGGGCAAACTAGAGTCAAAGGGGGCGATTCAATTCAGTGCCATGATGAATAGCCCCGCAAAGGAGTTCCCGGGGCTATTCAATTGACTGCTCTTTTAAGTCCGTCTAGAACAACTTAAGTCGGAGAATGTTGGTTATCGCACCTTAAGCTGGGTGTTTAGCTGCGCTAACCGGCGTTCTCTGACTAAAGTGGCGGCTGTGGGGCTGTTAGCGCCGTGGTAAGCCAGAAAAAGCATTGCGGCCGTCACTTAAGTCGGATTTCTGCTTGAACCTCAGGAGGGTGCAACAGAAATCCTGTAGTCGGACTTAACAGTGCGGTCAATTGAGTAGCTCCAGGAACTCCTTCCCAGGGATATTCAGCATGCACTGAATTGAATCACCGCCAAGGTTTGGAAAATGCTATACATTAATAGAATGAAAAGCTACATTTTAGGCCTTCAGCTTGATTTACCGTCAGTGAACATATATCTGTGAAAATGTAATATTTATTTGCTCCATTGAGCTATTTGGAAAGATTGACAAATGAAGCTCTTATGGTGCATACGCATGGTACGACTTTTATGAGACACCAACCTGACAGCAACCAACGATGCGCGCTCTCACATGAACGATAACGATATCTATGGTCTTTCATGCATGCAGGCCAACTTGGACGATTTTGTAAAGATTTGCCTGAAAAAAGATGGCTTCCCTGAAATATCTATCATAGATATCTTATCAGTATGTACAACAAAATCGTTTGACCTGCACTACAGAAAGTTGGAGGGAAATCTATCAACAATATCTATGGTAGTTCAAGTTATTCCGTGTGTATGCAGCATTACGCTGTTCTGTTACATTTCAAGTAATGCATTTGTTAAAATCATACTTGCCTCATACTTGCCTCAATCATACTTGCCTACTCTCCCGAAATGGCCGGAAGCCTCACGTAAATCGGATGTGGCAAGCCTGGATTAAATATGTACCATTTCACATTTTAGTACTTATGTGTTTATGCTGATTTGGCTTTATGGGATGTTGATGCTGTTCTGCACATAATATTGTTTTTACTGACTGTTGCAGTGATGTATTAGTTTATGAAAATAGCTGTGATTTTAATGTCCTCCCTCTCACAAGCCTTGTTTATATAGTTGAGGGGGAATCAATTGTTGTCTCACACCCGCAGCTCCCATCTAAAGTGACAAGGGATATTCAATCTGGGAGCGAGTGCTGTGGGCGCCCATTACTTACGGTGCATGTCACACCCTAATGCTTCAGGGTAAGCTGCGTAAGGCAGCTATACCCATGCAAACTACTGGCTGCGCTGTCCAAAAGGAAGTTGAGATGCCCCAAAATCATGACTTTGGGTGGGTTTCTGCAAGCAGATATAATGGCCACCTGCAGCACCTGTGCCAGCGACTCAACAATTGAATATCACCCGTCACTTTAGATGGGAGCTGTGGGGGCACCCAACAAAATTCCCCCATTAAAATGCATTATCGGATAGTGTTTAATCCAGCAGTGGATGTTTGAATACTAAAATAGTATTTAATCCAAAAGTCAGGCTGTAAACTCTAGAAGTTTATAGTGTCCTTTAGTAGCCAAGTATTAATAGATATTACTCACAAAAGTTATGGACACCAGTTATGTTATTGACTCATTGACAACCTGGCTCTTGATTTTTGTCCAGCCCCGATAGCTGAAGAAAGCTGCCTTACTGCCTGCTAGTTTATCAAGCTAATCAGAGCAAGTTGGTAAGATGCCCGTTGTTTGCCAGATGTTTACATTCTACAAAGTGCTGGTAAGAAAGGTGTTGCCATTTTGTTTGGCTGAACAGACACACATATCCCCCCAGCAACATGCGCTATACAAATAGTTGTTATGCCTACTTACAGAGGTTGTGTATAGCACATTATACAAAAACTAATTTTCTTTTGGCTTAACTTTTCTCCATGAACTTAGAATTGAACCTAGCAGTGTTTTTAAATACGGTACATGAAAGCTTTGCTTGTAACTCATACTTACGGTGCCTTGCAAAAGTATTCACCCCCTTGGCTTTTTAACTATTTTGTTACATTATAACCTGTATTTTTTTTTATATGAACTTTATGTAATGGATCTGCACAAAATAGTCTAATTTGGTGAAGTGAATGAGAAAAATGTATATAAAAAGGAATCTTTATAAATAAATTTCGGAAAATTGGCATGTGCATATGTAATCACCGCCTTTGCTATGAAGCCCCTCAAAATTTCTGGTGCAACCAATTACCTTCAGAAGTCACATAATTAGATTTCACACAGGTGGACTTCATTTCACTAAGTGTCACATGATCTGTCAGTATAAACACACCTTTTCTGAAAAGCCCCAGAGGCTGCAACACCACTAAGCAAGAGGCATCACACCATAGAGACCAAGGAGCTCTCCCAACAAGTCAGGGACAAAGTTGTTGAGAAGTACAATTCTGGGTTGGGTTATAAAAAAAAAAAAAATATCATGGTACCACAACAAACCTATCAAGAGAGGGCCGCCCACCAAAACTCACAGACCAGGCAAGGAGAGCATTAATCAGAGAGGCAGCACAGAGACCAAAGGTAACCCTGAAGGAGCTGCAGAGTTCCACAGCAGAGACTGGTGTATCTGTGCATATGTGACCACAACAAGCCGTACACTCCATAGAGCTGGGCTTTATGGAAGAGTGGCCAGAAAAAAGCTATTACTTAGTGATAAAAATAAGAAGGCTCTATTTGAGTTTGCCAAAAGGCATGTGGGCGACTCCCCAAATGTATGGAGGAAGGTGCTCTGGTCAGATGAGACTAAAATTTTACTTTTCGTCCACCAAGGAAAACGCTACGTCTGACGCAAACCCAACACATCCCATCACCCCAAGAACACTATCCCCACAGTGAAACTTGGTGGTGGCAGTATCATGCTGTGGGGATGTTTTTCAGCAGCAGGGACTGGAACACTGATTTGAGTCGAGGGAAAGATGGATGGTGCTAAATACAGGGATATTCTTGGCAAAATCTGTTTCAGGTTGCCTGTGATTTGAGACTGGGACTGAGGTTCACCCTCCAGCAGGACAATGACCCGAAGCATACTGCTAAAGCAACACTCGAGTAGTTTAAGGGGAAACATTTAAATATGTTCGAATGGCCTAGTCAAAGCCCAGATCTCAATCCAATTGAGAATATGTGGTCAGACTTGAAGATTGCTGTTCACAAGCGGAAACCAGTTTTGCCTTGAGGAATGGGCAAAAATCTCAGGGGCAAGATGTGGCAAGTTCATAGAGACTTGTCCAAAGCGACTTTGCAGCTGTAATTGCCGCAAAAGGTGGCTCGACAAAGTACTGACTCTAGGGGGGTGAATAGTTATGCACGGTGAAGTTGTCTGTTATGTTGTCCTAAATGTTTTTTGATTCACAACATAAAAAAAACACAAATTCACAGTTGTAAACATGTTCTGTGAATGAAATGATGCACACCTTCAAACAATCAATTTTAAATCCAGGTTGTGAGGCAACAAAATATGAAAAATGCAAAGGGGGTGAATACTTTTGCAAGGCACTGTAGCAACAGCGGTGTTGTTTGAGTGCTATCCTAATGCTCATATGTGAGATAACTGCGCTGATTCCAGGCTGCTAAGATCCCAACAAGGTTGAAAACTAGTACAGTCATAATAAATGTGCACTAATCCAAGTATGCATTTCAACACACATGATGATTTAAGCTGGAAACGGTTGTAAGCACAGACAAAATGGAGGCCATTGGACCATACTTTTCCTGCCTAGATTTGTTGACTTACAGACGGATGCTCCTTACCTCATTTGCTTAAGTAAGGAAGTAAAGTTTTTGCTGAGTCCCCCGTGTAACATGCCTCATTTTCCTGTTCCATCTCTAAGGAGACTGGCAGCCCACATAGCACTGTCTGTCGTACCATTTTTCTTTTCACACGAGTGTTCTAGGACTTCTGTTCTTCAAGATCATTAATAACTGATAGACTGGCCCAAAAGCTCAATCTGGGCTGACAGGCTTTGTGTATCCTAAAGCAGCAATATTTTAAACTTCTCGCATCTGCTGGTTCTGAATGAATGTGAGTTTTTTTCCTCCTTTTGCAGGCTTTAGCCATCTGCTTCTGTGCTTGGAAAGTGCATTTATTTGATTTAGTTTGCCTGCCTTTTTGTATACACTTCAGATTTTCTTTTTACATATATCGTTTGTTTAAATGGAGTTTTATTTTGTTTGCCACTTCATTATGTGGTACAAGGCCGCTGTTCTTCCCTGCTTACTCAGGCTTGTTTCTTGAATATTATAGGGGTGCGGTATAGGGGTTCCCTCTCCATATAGCCACATCTCCCAGGCACCCCCTTTTTAAACTTACATTTTCTGTTTACTTCTTACAGTCTATCTTACGTCCTGTTGTATATATCAGATGTTTCCAAACTTGGTCCTCAAGGCACCCTAACGGTCCAGGTTTTAAAGATATCCATGGTTGAGCATACATGGTAAAATCAAAAGACTGGGGTACTAATTGAGGGCCTGATTCAGCAAGGATCGTAACATGCAATCGGCGATTCTTGTGTCCGCGTGTGCGTATGCATCGCAGTTCTCGTGTGCTACCTCCATTGCGATCGGGATTGCGATTGCAGTCACTACGCATACCCATCGCAGACTGTAAGTACCGTTTGGGGGTGGGGGGGTGTGCATAAATTATCCACTGTGATGCCATACGTAGCCTAAGGCCTCATAGCGTGCGGCGAGTTTAGAAATTGCTGAGTAAGGTCAGAGCTTGTGCAAGTGTGTGTGAGGCTGTGATGGTACTAGTTACCGATGGTTTTGCAGTCTTGCTAAACATTACAGATGTGTGTAAAGTAAGGTGGGTGTCCTTATGTTGTGTTGCCATGGCATAGCGATCGCAATGGATTTGCATATCATCGCAGTGAGACTGCGTGTGTAATGCATTGCATACGTATTTCAGATCCGTTATGAATCAGGCCCTAAGTCACCTGTGCCCAAGCATGGTTATCCTTCTAGCCTGAACCGTTGGGGTGCTTTGAGGACCAAGTTTGGGAACCTCTGGTATAGATTATTGTTGAACGTCTAACTCTGCAAATTGTTTTCCTGACTCTCAGTATAAATGTAATAGCATTAGCCCTGGGTATGTTTTGTACAGTGCAGTGTTTGGGGTAATCAGATGTGCCAGGAAAAATCTTCGTTTTTTTCTCACAATCTTCAATTGCTTTCACACCTCAACTATACTGAGCACTTTGTGTCCTCATTTTTCCATATGGGATTTTAGTCTCGGCTTTTAAAGGGGATCTCTTGGGACGTAATGTGTTGTACATGTTGAAGGCTGATATATAACATAAACATGTCATATAAAAGTATCACAGCATATCCAATGTGTACAATAGGAAGGAATGAAACCTATTATTTCCCTATAATTTTTTAGACTGAGGCTGGTGTCGCACCAGTGTTGCTGCTCCATAAACATTCTCATGAACATTTTAGGAGTGTTTCCATGAGGCTCCCTTATACTGTATGCTAGGGGAACGCTGCTTTAGTGGTGTAAAATGTCTTTGAAGCATGTGTGACAGGCTGGAGCGCTCTTTATCTTGCTAGTCCATCATTTCAAATGCTAGGTGAGAAGTTCTGAGAGTCACAACAGAATGTTAATACAAATATATACACGTGTCACTGCCCTTTTTCATGTGCTAAAGCAATTGTCATCATCATAGGCACATACACCTACCCTATGCTAGAGTGATGCAGTAGGTCTATCTGAATTTGTGGTACAGAATGCATACGCACAATGTTAGTGAGTAGCTCTGTCTACACTCCCTTGAGATGGTTTCCTTTGTGCGTATGCCCAGTGAATAGCCAGAAATGTCCAAATTGACATAAGGTGTGTACACACTGGGCGATAAAGTGGAAGACTGAACGTTATCATTCAGTTGTTCACTATATCGTCCATTTTTTAACACCAAAACGATGAACGATAACGACTATGCGCGTTCCCGTGGGTCGTTCGTCATTGTCATTCATCGAGCAAACATGCAGGCCAACCTGACGATATCGTCAGGTTGCTGCATGTTGGGGAATGGGGGAGAGAGCCCAGCGCTGAACGATATTGTTAATGATATCGTTCAGCGGGTGTGCTCAATGTCATGAACGACATTGAGCACACCCTGCCGGGACACACTAGACGATATCGCTCAGGGAGCATATCGTCTAGTGTGTATACTCCTTTAAGGTGCATACACACTGTCAGATATGTCAGATGGATGATTAAACGATTTGCAAATGATTGAATGATTTCAGCCTGTATTAAAATGAATGGAAATCGTACAAAACTGACTGCAAACACATCAGATGTCAGATATCGTTATCTGATAAACGGGAACGCGCATCGTTCATCATTGCACACATGTCAGATTTTTCTTTCAGATATGAACGATTTTTAAAATCGTTATCATTCAGATCTGAAGAAAAATCTCACCGTGAGTTTAGAACCATAGAGATATGTTTGTTCACTGCGGTGCATGTGCAGTATGCTAAAACCAGCTAGATGTGACCGCATTCAGACTCATGTACGACTCAGGAGCAGACCTTTAAATGCGTTTCGAGCAAATTTCAATAACTCTCAGCTTGTCCCTATTTGGGCAGGATGGTCTCAGTTGTGTGGGAATGTTAAGAGACAGAGTATACAATAAATGAACAACCGACAGCATTTCTGAGTGCTAATAAAAAGCTACAGCTATTTCCAACGTGCAGTTGTGACGGTTTCCTAATGTATGAATATGAAATGTCTCTTCCATATAGTATTAAAATAAGTATTTGGTTTATTTTTGCTCAAATCCACTTCACCTTACGTATAGAAGTTTCAGTCTAATCAATCACATTTGTGCTGCAGGTGTGGAATCGCTGATAAACTGCCTTACCATTACTCATAGACGTTCAACCTCATCATACTGTGTTTGTTTAATATCTATTATAATATAAAGTATATATTTTTTTTTTTATCAAGTTAAATGCTTGGATCTGAAATTGCATAATTTGCTTAATAAAACTTCACAGCTTCTATTTTCAATTATTCTGTATTACATTAAGTTAGTGCTGCTGATAAGATTAAAAATGGTTTCTGATTCCCACTGAGCATTCATTACTCCAGGCAGACTGGGCTGCAGGAGAAAAGGCAGAAATTGCTCAGATATGCTTTAGCTTAACATTGGCTGAGGTGCTGGCATAAAATAGGAAAATGCGTGAAACTATCAGCAGCACCAGAAAGGAACGGGGTACTGAGACTGCGGACCCCTGTCATTTACATTGGAGACTGCTTCCCTTTACATTTTAGATTGCAAATGTGCATGTTGAATAAACCTGTGTATTTAGGCATTGGGTTCTCCGCACCAATAAATTATATACAGTGTGTGTGTATGTGTATATATATATATATATATATATCCTTCCTTCTGTGACTTCTTTTTTGTGACCACAGCAGAGGGTATTATTTTAGTTGCCCTACGATGCTTGGGTCTCTGCAGTCTGTTTCCTTAGTGTTGTCTGTGTTCCAGCAAAGGGGTTTTCAGGTTGTGTGTTTTTGGATACTAAGCTATGCCTTAAATGGCCTTCCACTTTTGGACAACCCCTTTTAAGTTCACCTGCTCCCTGAATCTGGAAGCGTTTGGCTTTGAAATATTCTCCTTTTCCTTGCAGCCCAAACTAGTGCCTTACACAACCTGGGGCTGAGGCAGAGTAGAACCTCTGACCGGTTGCCTAGCGTATCATGCCTGAATTCACACTGCGCATACTCAGGAATTAATGCACGGAAGTATGGGTGATGCAGAGTCGTATGCGTTTCGATCGCATCTATAAGTATAAACGAAGAGGCAGAACTAGGTTGTAACCAGGAATCCCATTCAGACATGGACATAAGAAAAATAAGCCTGTTTGAAATTTATCTTTTGTGCATAGTATAGGGTGGGTGCAAATCAGCAATGATAATGACTAATAACAAACCAGGCGCACATGATGCATTGCACTATGCGTACACCTCTCCAATCAGGCAAATATACAGCTTTTTTCCATGTACTCTTCTTTGGAGCAAAGTGCGTTTGATTTACATGTAATGGAGCGTACACACGGTCAGATTTGTCAGACTTGTCAGATGAACGATTGAACGATTAAACGATCTGAACGATTTGAACGATTTGACCAAAGTTTTGAACGATTTGAACGATTTGAACGATTGAACGATTTTTGACTGCATTAAAATGAATGGAATCGTCCAAGTCTGACTGCAAACCCATCAGATGACAGATATCGTTATCTGACAAACGGGAACGCGCATCGTTGATCGTCCATCGTTCAGGCATGTCAGATATGAACGATTTTCCTTCAGATATGAACGACTGAACGATTTTTAAATCGTTATCGTCCATATCTGAAGAAAAAATCTGATCGTGTGTATGCACCATAACTCTGTATCGGACTTCCCAGTCCACAAGTCTTCCTAATAGTTGTAATGTACAACCCATGATGCGCTGTGCTCACACAGAAGGTTATGTTGTTGGGGCATTCACAGTTACTCAAGCACCAGTGGATGTTCTTCTATCAAGTTTACCATTATATAATCCCGACTTTTGTGGTTGCAGAGAAAAGCAAAACAAAACACTTAGGGGTAAATTTACTAAAGTGAGAGTTTTTAGAAGTGAGTTTTAGAAGAGATGTTGCCCATAGCAACCAATCAGATTCTATCTATTTATCTTCTAGAAGGTGCTAGTTAAATGTTAAGTAGAATCTGATTGGTTGCTTTGGGCAACATCTCTTCTAAAACTCTCTTCTAAAAACTCTCACTATAGTAAATTTACCCCTTAAAGTGAGTTGTATCAAACCTTCTAAACTGGACAGGTAGAGACGTTACTCATAGTAGCTAATCAGATCTAGTTATCATTTTCTAGAATATACTAGAAAAATGGCAGCTAAGCTGATTGATTGCTATAGGTAATATCTCTATTTGTCCAATTTAGAAGGTTTGATGCATCTCCCCCTTAGTATGATAGTCGTTATCATCCTCAGAGTGTTGCGGGTGGGGGACACGGGACTCTTGAACATAAAGATGGCAATCTGGTTCCCCATAATTTCATGTAGCAAATATAGCATCCAATGTCTTTAAAGGTTATCAAGGCAACTATGCAATTTTTCATTTCTGAAAGTAAATTTGCTGTGACTAACGTATATAGTGAAGAATTTCACAGCTTAACCACCCTTATAATGAGGAACTGTTCCTATGCTGGCAGCCAAAATTTCTTGTCTTCCATTCTCAATCAATGACCACTTTTTTTTGTATTGGCTTTGTAAATGTTCATACATGAGTTTACCTACCTATCCACCTTATTATATATACCTACAGCACAGTACATATAGTGAGGAGTCCTCATATGTACCACATATTCGTGTGCACTTATTCTCCTTTTTATGTTTCCTGGGATGTCATTTGCCCTAGCAGCCACTATCTGGCACTGTGCACTGCTGTCGGTTAACAACTAATTTACCGTATCCAAGTCCTTTTCAAAGTCTTTTTTTTATTTTATTTTTTTCTTCAGTTCTTTTCCGTTTTATGTGTAAGCAGCTAGTTGTTACTTCTGCCTAAGTACATAATCCTACATTTGTGTCTATTAAATGTCATCTTCCATTTCACAGCACATTTTGGCATTTTGTCTAAATCTTTCTGTAGAAAGGTATTATCGTGCTCTGTGTTAATAACTGTACATAAATTAGTGTCATCTTTACATATGGACACTTTACTTTCTAAGCTCATGAGAGTTTTTAATGCCAGCCGGCCTTCATGCAATTTAGAGGACGAGTAATGTTTGTATATGTATTTGGCGGTTATGGATTGAAAGATCTACAGTAAAAAGGTAGACAATATCTAGATGGACACCAGATGTTAGACAGACAATAGGTCGACAGGGACAAAATGTTGATACACTAAAGGTCGACATTTAAGAAGGTCGACAGGTGCAAATGGTCGGCAGTGTCAAAAGGTCGACATGCATATGGTCGGCATGAAAATGGTTGACACGTGTTTTTTTTTCTTTCTAACCCTCCCCTTGGTCCCTAACCGTTGGGGTAAGTGCCTAACCCTAAACCTAACACTAAAAAAATCGTGTCGACCATTTGAAAGTCGTCCTTTGACCCTGTCGACCTTTAGTGTGTTGACCTTTTGTCCCTGTCGACCTTTTGTCCCTGTTGACCTATTACCTGTCTAACATCTGGTGTCTATCAAGACATTGTCTACCTTTTTGCTGTAGATCTTTAGACCGGATACTGTATTTGGCATGTTTGTTTGATTTTTAAATATATAATTATTTTGTAGTCACTTAACATTTTTTTTATCTCCAATATATTCTTTTCTTTTTTTTTTTAAATAGCCATTTATTAAATCTTTTGTCAAATACTCTTTCACAGTAGTGTAAAGGAGGTTTGGGTATACAGAATGAAAAATTAGCTTGAGATAGGGGAAATGCAGTCCATAAAAGCAATCCATAAAGTGAGCATTGAATCAGAAACATCAAAACAGTGACAGAAGGAAAATAGAATAAACCACAAAGAACAGCAAAGTCAATGGCTAGACATCATTATAATGTTGAGTCTTCAAATGGCTATCGACAAACTCACAGATGTACATTTGATAAGTGTATACGAGATGGTATAGTATTTCATATAATATTTCAACAGCAAGAAAATAAGTCATTTGGATCAATTAAATTTTGTACAAGTTGGATCCTGCAAGCAGCTCTCACAGCGAACTCGCACCGCGAATTGCATTTCCAGTTTAATTCCAAACTCTCATTGATTTTTTCAAAGGAAATTCACGTTTTATTGTGCATACCCCCTAAGCAGGTGAAAATGTCGGCACACAGTGCACCACCTCTGCTACACTTCTCCCAATGAATAATAATGCACTTGGAGGGGTTTAAATAGCATAATTTGGCCAATAAGACATGCCTGTGTTCTGGTGAATTTCCCTAAAAGTTCAGTAATGGGGTCAATTATGTGGGATAGGTATGTGGGGGGTGTAAATGATGTAGGACAGGTATGTGGAGGTGTATATGATGTGGGATAGGTATGAAGAGGTGTAAATCATGTGGGACAGGTATGTGGAGGTGTAAATGATGTGGGACAGGTATGAAGAGGTGTAAATGATGTGGGACAGGTATGTGGAGGTGTAAATGATGTGGGACAGGTATGTGGGAGGTGTAAATGAGGTGGGGACAGGTATGTGGGAGGTGTAAATGAGGTGGGACAGGTATGTGGGAGGTGTAAATGAGGTGGGGACAGGTATGTGGAGGTGTAAATGATGTGGGGACAGGTATGTGGAGGTGTAAATGATGTGGGACAGGTATGTGGGAGGTGTAAATGATGTGGGACAGGTATGTGGGAGGTGTAAATGATGTGGGACAGGTATGTGGGAGGTGTAAATGATGTGGGAGGTGTAAATGATGTGGGACAGGTATGTGGGAGGTGTAAATGATGTGGGAGGTGTAAATGATGTGGGACAGGTATGTGGGAGGTGTAAATGATGTGGGACAGGTATGTGGGAGGTGTAAATGATGTGGGAGGTGTAAATGATGTGGGACAGGTATGTGGGAGGTGGCTAAAAGAGCTTTTTTTAACCTTTTACAAACTTGTATAAAAACACTGAAATGTTACTATACAGACATTTTTCTGTACCAAGAAATGCTGGAAAGACTTTCATTTGCTGAAAACATTCCTGTTATCGTCTTTCAACCATTAGTAAAAAGTAAAAAATTATCCCTTGGACACCTCTTAAGAACCTTTAGTACTATGCTTATGGCCACTAAAAGCCTTCTATATGGTCCTGCTATCCCAGTTGCCAATTTTTCGCACACTTTTTCATGCCCTTTTCCCAGGTCACTTTTTGTAGAAACGTCACAGAACTTCGGCAAAAGTACCACGAATTGGCATATCTAATTGGATCTCCCATTTCTTGAGTGCGCGCATATGTGCGATGTATGCGAGTTCCATGAAACAAATTTGCTTTCGCAAACTCGCTCCTAATTGAAGTGACCCCATTAACCTGGCTGATCGGAGATGCAACTTTTCCACTTACCTGTCTAGTTTATTATATCAGTAATGACTGCATGTTCTCACATCTCAGGATGGGATCACTGCAGGGAGCTGGTTCAATCATTCCACTACCTGAGACTGTTCAGATTCTCTTCCTTCTTCACACTCGTATATCGTGACCTCACAGTCTTGTGTGTTTTGAAAACTTCTCTCTAGTGCATTGCTAAATCACCTTCTATGCGGAGTCTCATCATCCGCACTGTTTCTATTATCCCCTCCGCTATACCCTTTCTTCTAGCACACAGCATTGATTGAAGAGATTTGTTTGGTCTCAGACATCTACTGTGTTTTTTCCTCATGGTAAGTGATGGATAATCTGGGTAGGGTGATTCTATTGGTGTCTTTCCATCGTAGCTATATTATAATTAGAGTAGTTAGTTGGCTCTTGATATCAAAACTGTATCCATCTCATATAGTCATTCTTCATTAACAGTATAGGGATTTTGAATTTCCAGAGTTTGTTTATTCCTATTGTTCCAGCTTTACTGCATGTCAGTCATACCTGCCTACTCTCCCTGAGAGTCTCTTCTATGGAATATTATTATTATTATTATTATTACCAACTATTTATACAGCGCACACATATTCCGCAGCGCTTTACAGAAAGAATATTTGGCCATTCACATTAGTCCCTGCCCGAGTGAATCTTACAATCTATATTCCCTACCAGAATAGTGCAGATCGCCCCCCCATACACGGTGCGATATGCACCTTGCGATGCGACTGCCGACATATCGCCTGATGTGGCCGGCACACACCCCCCCCCCTCCCGCATAGCGCTGCATGGGATCGTACGTCGCATCACCAGATCTCTTGTGCAGCGTGTAAGATCTGCAGGAGCAATGTACGATACCACGGGACCGCGCACTGGCCAATATCATAGCCACTGGCCAATATCATAGCCACACACCGAATTATATATCAGCGATATCGTTCCAATCCGTCGTATCGGCTGCTATATCGCACCGTGTATGGCGGCCTTTATTGTCACAATTCATACCATTGGGCTCAACATCCATGGTAGTCGGATGTGTTTTATGCCATAACACCCAATAATGCAAATGGTGAATCTACTGCTCAAGTACACGAACCTCGGCATTGCCCAGCGCACTTGCCCCTTGGACCTCCCTTTCTAGATCTTTCAGAGGGGATGGCCAAAGAGTTGGCAAGTATTATAATCAACAACATAGTCAAATCCCATTGCTTACATTTATTTTTTTAAACCTCGCGATTTCTGAGTAGAATGTAAAGTCTTATAGCTAATCTGCTGATTTATTCCCAGTTTGGTAAATGTGAATACATGGCATTTCTCTTGTGGGCGGTTACAATAGCCATAATCACAATGACCACAATACATTTGAAATGTCAATGTAAACTTTAACATTGACATAGGACAATTATTGCATAAGGGAATATAATAATCAGACTGTAGCTAAAAAATCACTTTGATTTAATTCTTTTCGGAACATACACATTGGTTTCTTTGACCTCTACCCACTATATTTCCATACATTTAGAGCCACACTTGAATAGGCTTATAATAAATAGAGTACTTGCTGAATCAACATTGTTAGATTTTGCCATTCTATATCTATTTAAGTTCTTACTATGATAAGCCCTGTAAGCATGTGACCTTAAAGCTGGATACACACTGATAGATATATCGCCCGTTTGTGTACAGCAGATATGTCTGTGAACGACGTACTTCACAGACACATCCTATCAGCTGTGCAGCACAGCAAATGGGCAGTATAAATTAAATATATATCTGTCATCTGCTGGAGTGTACGGGCGACCTGCCAATCACCCCTACACATGATGCGGGACCAGGTGGTGATTAACAGCTCTACTGGGCGGGCGATTTAAATGTCCGCCCATTTGAGCTGTCAAGCCTGGCACAGATAAATTGGTAAGTGTGTATATACTTACCAATCATCAGATAGGTTGGCAGGTCGGCCTTGTGTGTACCCAGCTTAAACCAGTATTTGTGAGATAGGCATATGCGCAGCTGCTGTTTAATATACAAATCAAAGAAAGTCTTGTCTGCTGCCCAACCAGCCGCCATTTTCCAGGGTTGAGCTCACCCAAGTTCAAGTTGGAAACAACCCCTTGCATGACTGGCTTTTTCTAACAGATGCATTTTATTATTTTGTTTTGTGATAAAGGGTCATATTCAATTAGAGGCGAAAAGTCCATTATCGGCGATAATTTATCGCAGATGACATCATTTTCGCCTATTTCAATTATCCCCATATACAATTTCGGTGAGAAAAGTCTTTGTTAAAAAACGGGGATAACTTTTCTCCATGTAATACATGGCGAAAAAAAGTGCAGAATTGGGGTTTAGGTGTGCAGGCTTAAAAAAAAAATAGCCTGCAGCCCTGGGAGGGTTCCCTAGAAGTAATGTGTCAAAAAAAGTTTTTAAAAATCCTCAGGACACCCCACAAAAGGTACTTGAATTTTGGGCTAAAAAAATAATAATTGCGGGACAAACTTCTAACCTAGCAAAATTGATTCCTGAGGAGTTCCCAAGTATGCGGCAGGTGTTTTCAAGAATACGGCTGGTAGCGGCAGGTGCATTTTTGAAGAATTTTAAAAAATGAGTTTAGGGACTTAAAAATATGCTTGCACCCATTTTCATGTACCCCAAATTTAATGGCCATAGTTATTTTTTTTTTTCAAAAAAAGATAAATGCTCTTCTTCACCCCTTCTTCACAGGCGCATTTATGCACCTGCCACGGCTATTTAAAAATAGCATTTATGCACCTGATCTACCTTCCGCAGGCCAAAACGTGGGTACCCATAGTGATCCCCCATGTCAGGACATCTTTATGGGGGGGTGCCAGGATGATTTCCCTGAAAATTTCCTAGACTTTTCCATACTTACCTTTCCGCCGGGTCCCGTTTTTGCCGGATCCTAATTGAATACTGGGATAAAGCGGGCATGCGGCCACTACTTTATCCCAGAAAAAAATGGCGATGATGGTTGTAGACCGGTAGCATAGTTGAGCACATGGGCCTGATTCAGAGATGGTCGCTAATACCGCCGCGACTGTGACTTTTTGCAGACTCGCAGCGGTGATCATATGTAAATGCCAGTTTCAGCCTTCCCCTTGTGTACTAACGTGCACTGGAATGTGCAAGCCCTGAGATACCTACTTCCAGTGCCCATGGGCAGTGGTTCCTAACACTCCATCGACACTTCCATCCGTCTACTGCAGAGCAGAGTCTCCTTCTGAAATTTCACTGAATGTAGCGTCTGCGGCCACATTCATTGACGCGCCCAGGAGACTCCTGTAACACGTCCCAGAGACGGCCTTTTTTTTGGGGGGGGGGGGGGGGGGTTCACATCAAGCCACCTCCCAGTCACCGTACAGGAACGCCAATAGTATTAGCATTGCCTAGCTGTTTCTAATGCCTGCAGATCCATAAGCAACAGCATACAGAGCCGTACACTCAGGGTGACACGCGTCGTAGGGGTATTTATTACTTTTTGTGCATGTGTGCTAACAAGTAATTGCTCAGCTGCGCACACATTGGCACTGCGTCACCCTGTGACTCAGGCCCAGTGTCACGTGGAGAGATTGCCTCCGCAACTACGTTCATACAGCCCAGATTTAAGAATGTGGTTTGTGACAAAAAATAGAGCAATCCAATAACCTAATCTACATCTAGTTCACCCATCGTCTACACTGAGGAGAATTGTCTGAGTGAAGCAACATGATGCAATTACCTGAAGACTGACTCTACTACGTGTAGGCAATGTGTATTCAATCTGTCACCAATTTCTATTTTATATAGATCTGATGACCATCGTCTTTAAACAACACCCACATTTACTTTGTCACCCTTTTAAGCATATTAAATGGGATTTGTAAATGGACGTTAAATACGAGCACTGCAACCAGGAATTAAGAGGAAAAAACACAAAACTCATTGTATGCTTCTATACCTATAATCTAACCATATGTATAAATGCTCCACGTTCTATCCTCGTTTCCTGCTGCCAGGCTTCTGATGGCATCTGGATTTCACAATGGCTGACAACATGGAGGGATAGCATTCATCTTAATATTAGCACAGACCAGCTGCTTGCTAGAACATGACCCGCCTACTACAATGCTTGCAGTTGGCCTGTGTGTGATTTGTGCCAGGCGTCATGCCACTGTTGTCTATTGTGTAACACAATGCTGCGCTGATAATTCCCTATGAGTCTACTCTGGTTTTTAGCAGCAATCTTAGAATATGCCAGTATAGTCAGCTGTGTGTAGCAGATCCATCGAACAGCTTGGCCTCACACGTGCAAATTATACACCCCCCACCTTTTCCCCCCCTATTATTCAGTTCCTTTGGTCGCTGTGCCAGCATTTTCAAAGAATTTAGGGGAGAAATACATTAACTGAGTAAACAGAAAGATGATTCTAATTCGCTAGCTATAAGCGATAGAATGAGGATTATAACCTGGGCTCCCCTCTGCACCACTGTTGACCAACTCACGGTGAGAACAAGAATGTCAGCTCCCCAAATGAAGGACGCCAGTTGCAATGAACAAGAATAAGTTAAAATATATAATCTTTATTTTACATCTTTAAACAATAAGTAGGAGCCTTTGCTATCATGGTCATGCTTTAGACAGGACTTTGAACACTTGTTCAAAGCATAGACAAAACTGTGTGCTTTGTCCTCAATTCTCTTATAGCATTCAGGGGGAGATGTATCAAGTCTCCTAAGAAGTAGAGACGTTTCCCGTAGCAACCAATTAGCTTTCAGTTAGAATTTATCAAGTACATTCTATAAAATGAAAGGTTGAAGCTATAGGCAACTTCTCCACTTGTATCATGCCCTCTAAAGACTGGATATCTCCCGCCCTAAGAACGTGTTCTCAAAGTATTGTACCATGTGCTGAAATGGGCACTCCCATAACACACAACAAAGTGTGTATGTATGTACTGGTATAGTCATTTAAATATATATTTGGACTGTCTGTAATAAAAGACTTACCTGTCCATAAATATTAATGAATATCTTAAAGCAGTGGTTACCAACCTTAATTGAGGTGTGAGCTACTTGAGAAAAATTAAACAACCTGAAGAGCTACTAAAATTGTAGAAAAAAAATCTGGCTAATAACTGAACAATTGAAGGTCATTTAATGAAAATGAAAACAATGTTTCATAGAAAACAACAATGCATTTAATTATTACAGTGATATTGTTGTAATTTGTAAATAAAGTTTAAGAACAGGCACATTTCACTGTTACTTACCGGCTCCAAGGAAGTACGTGTAGTAGAGGAGCAAGAGAGACAGGTAGGGCTTGGCGGGAGTCACTCGCTCTGCCGTGGCGTAGACGCCGTCGGTGGAACCACGAGGAAGCATGTCAGGTGATTGCCATAGAGGTTTCGGCAATCACCTGACCTGCCTGTGGCTCCGCCCATGGGGGAGCGCGCGTCAGAGGTCACTTACTCCTAGTTGACTGGGCAGTACTGCAGCTAGGTGAGAGCTCTCCCAAAATTAAGACTGGGAGCTACTGGTTGGCGACCACGGTCTTAAAGTGTAGATTAACTTTTTTTTTTTTTTAATTAATGCCCTAAGTATTTTCTGGAATGCTTTCATACACACCCTTTTAGTGTTTACCTCTTCATACAATTGCAGTTACCTGAACAATATTCACATTTTAGTGCTAAAATAATGCCTGTTTTTACTAAAGTAGATGCTGATGGTTAGTGCTGGTAGCTGTAAGACAATAGTCAGAACAAGACGATAGTTCTTTTTGAATACAATTTTATGAGCTGTAGCAGGTTAGGTAAAAGTAGACTACCCTTTTAATTTAGTAAAGTTCCTTTATGAGAGGTCACTAGATTTGGACCCTTTGCTGCTTTATCTCCCCATTGCGGTGCGAGGCCATGTCACAGGATTAGGCAGGAAGAATATTCTCCAGGAAAGCAAAATGTATTCAGAAAATTGTCAAAGCCCTGTAACCTCTTACAGAGGAGATACTGCAATCATTCATTTGCAGAGTATTGCAGTGTTTTATAGATTATAGCTGGGACTGTGTTGCTGTGGCTCTCCGTATACATATTCAGATACCTGCTCAAGGCTTTTTCTCAAAGGATTAATAATACTGGAAAAACTTGATAACAGCCGGAAGTCCTTATCTGTTGGCAATAATAAAGTAGTTACCACAAGCTCATTAATTATTATGCTCCTTGGGCAACGGTTTTATATGCTGGTTTTGTCAATAGTCAGTTAATTAAGGTCTCCCTAAGGTTGAAAATAAGAGTACAGTTATTCTATTAGAGATTGGATTCAAAGTTCTCAGAGAAGAACTCTCAAGTTGTGTCCTCAGTTACTCTCTGCAATTTATTTCAGGCATAGACAGATATTCAGTTGAATTGGTTCCATGGGAAGGAGGGCGTTTTAATTTGCTTTATTTTATGTAGGTTTAAGCTCAATTTACAGCATGTCGTATCTTCTGGTAGAACGATGCGCCGAAAACCATTGGCGTGGCAGTGACTGTATATTCTGCAAGGAATCTGTATGTAATGCCAGCTGTTGGGCCTGTCAAAATACCGACAGCGTCATCCCGATGGTTGGTATCCCGACATGGGTTGGGTAAGTATACTTACCCTCCCCCCTTCTCCCCCTAACCCTCCCTTCTTGTAGCCTAACCCTAACCCTCCCCACACTGCACTTTAACCCTCCCTGTTAGTGCCTAAACCTAAGATTCCCTCCTTTGTGTCTAAACCTAACCTTCACCCCTTAGTGCCTAACTCTAACCCTCCCCCCTAGGGGTAACTAACCCTGACCTCCCCCCTAAAAAAAAAAAATATACCGCTAACCCCCGCTATGCTACCGAAACCCTCCCCTCCCTTTTGGGATTAGTTGTCCTCATCATTATTGCTACAGAAGGGACAGTCACATCAGTTGTCATTAGAACAATATACCAATTGTGGTAGATGTTTTCAGAGTCACGAGAACCTGTTTCTCTGCTGTCCTATATGGACCTTCTCGGTGTTCATTGAATTAAATGAGTGATGTTTTAGAAATGAAAAAGGTGGCGATACCTATAGCAGCCAATCTGGTGTGCTTTTCTTTACTGATCTGCCCTAAAGAGACGGATATTGGCAATTGGTTTTCTATAGGGAAAATGTGTAAATTTTTTTATTAATGCATAACTTTGTATTATCTTTACATGGATTGGCTGTCTATTGTAACTACACAAAGCCCCCTAGAAGTACAGTTGAACATGCACACAGTTTTTGAACTTTTATTATTAAAATATAATCTTTTGTTTTATTTCAGACATGTTTTTATTGGACACACTACTTTCTTACCTTTAAAAATGTCCAATCACCAAGGGGTGACATTTATGTGCTTTAACCATGTATTAATTTGTGTATTATGAGTACAGTCACATCCACTAGGCTGGAAATTAAAGTCTGACAGGATGGGGAGGTGTGCAGTGAAGGACACTGGGCAATTGCTGTTTCAGCCAATTAGATGCCACATTCAGCACGCTTGTCTTTACCTGGCAGAATCTGTAACAGGACTACCAAAATCTCTCTGCACACACAGATCTGAGCCGGAGCAGTCTAAAGCTGGCCACAGACATAGCGATGTGCTCACAATCAGCCTATGTGTACGATTTCCCTTGAAACTCTCCCCGGCAGCTCTGCACACGATCTCCACACGATTTGGTGTCCAATCTTGTTGCGATCTCTCCTGCATCTAGACTTTCACAGTGCATCGGGTCCTAGATCGTCAGATCTGCCCTACTGCACGGCAGATCTGACGATGCGGTGTGCGACCAGCGGGAACGCGTATCGCATCGTGAGTGGGGACTCAAGATTTACTCAGGATTTGGCCATATTTTACACAATCTGTCGTTCCAATGTGTCGGAATCGGCTACATCGGGTAAAATATCGCTATGTGTGTGGCCAGCATATGGATTATCCCAAAATGTTATAGCCTGCAAGATTTCAGCAGTGTAGTTGCTAGAAGGCAAAACCAACCTGTTAATAAAGCCTATTTATCAGTTGCGGCAGTGGGACCCTGTAAGCTATAATTTCTTATTTCTTATTACCTAACGCAGTGATGGCAAATAATTTTTGCTTTTAATTTCTAAAAAAAAAAAAACATGCCCCGGCTGGCCTGGCAAAGAGGTTGGCAGTAAAATTATAGTTATTGCATTTATGTTATTGTGCGTAATCACTTGCAATCAGCACCTGGGAATAAGCATGAAGGCTTACCTGGAGGCATCTTCTTATCTTTCTCTGATGATGCTCTCCCCTGTAGTATTAGAGTGTCTGACGCCATCTGAAGATCTCATATTTCTTGCATTAGGTGTTTGTATACAGATGTGTCCTCATACATCTAGCCTCCTGGCGCATTAAACAGCCCTTCTACTCACGCCATGCCGTGGCGTGACTCGGTAGCGCCGAGCATATTCTTATGCGACTTTTTTACCTACAAATGCGTCTTATTCACACAGTGATGTGAATAGCTAGCACAAAAAGCTTCTGCTGATTAAAATGATATGCAGCATGCCTATGTTCTATGCGTGTCTGCGGGTGTATCTGCATGCAAAACGCTACGTTAGTGTTACAGCCACTGACACTGTAACGTACTATTTCACATGTAGTTACACCCGCTGACGCACAGAGAACATAGGCATACTGCATATCATTTTAATCAGCAGAAGCTGCTTGTGCTAGCTATTCACATCACTGTGTGAATAAGACGCATTTGAAGGTAAAAAGTCGCACAAAAAGACACTCGCCGCTTCCGAGGCACACGGAACTCCCACGTTGTGTGTGGCGCGACTTGCAGCGCATTTTAGGGTAGATGTATGTGGACACACATGGTTTAGTCTTTCCAGTGCTGTTAAAACTTGTGTTGCCTGTACCTACAATAAGGTGCTTCTTCGGTACATTAAATTAATTGCATTTCTTGGTAATGAAATAAATTAATCTCGCTTTATATATAAATGTCAGAATGCATCTTTAAAAAAAAAAAAAAAAAGTGCATTTGTAGTTTATTTAATACTGCCAGTGAGCTTCATAGCTTTTCAAGTACAGGGAGGACGGACTCTGTCAGATTAAATGCAAAGATAGTATTGTTTTTCTTTTCAGGAAATCGTTACGGTGGCTCTGAGCTAATATGTCTTTAAGATGGCAGAGAATGAAAGCGGTTACGTTCTGTGTACACTCATTGCCCCCTAATGCGTTTAAAACATACAATTACAGTGTTCCCTAGCAGCAACTAGAATTGCAATTTACCGCATCCAAAAGCTAACCTATTTAGGTTGCTTGTTTACATTCATACGGCTGTTTGGTAAGTTCAAGTTGCTGGTTAACCTTTAAAATGCATTACTTGACTGGTGATCGAGAAAGATAGATGTGATAGAAGTGTATATTAGAGGCTTTTAAAGCACAAGATCATCAATCTTCAGTCAGCCTGGATTCATGCAGAAAGCTTGTGTCTGATGCACAAAGTAAATCCATAGACAGAGGCTGAACACATCTAGACACACTTGTTTTTCTTGCTCTCTGAGGAAATGTCAGTATAACATTACAGGCTGCTTGTGCTTTGCCTCGGAAAATTCTTAATAATTTAATATTTTTTTTTTCTGTCTGCCAAAACGTTGCTTATCATTTTCTTGATTGATACGGATGCTCAAAGATTCCTAAATCTGTTTAGGAACCGTGCTGTTTCTTCCATGCATAATTCTGTTTAGTCACTTGAGTAATGAGGGATATAAATTCTTAATTATTTTTGTGTTCTGAAAAGCAAAAAAAAAAATATGACATCATAAAATGAGTGTTGTTTTCTCATCTTTCTGTAATAGTGCACATTTTAATTGCGTTGATGAAGTGTTTTGGTGTGCGCTGCGTGGCGCCAGGAAAGCGTAATGCTGTAATCCTGTTTACATTCCATAATAGGAGCATGTAAATGATGATACCTGGTATAGAGGACACATAAGAACATATCTTGCTTTTCACTTAGTCGTGCTCTACTGCCTGTAGAACATGACCTGAAGATGAGGCTGCTTCCTAGGCCTCATCCTGGAAGCTATTAATTAGCCCAAACAGTGTATTATATAAAAGGTCTATTAAGGTGGTACACAGTGAGCCATGCGGTGCTGTTCAGGGGAGGTCTAGGCGCTTTTGTCCAGGGCCACCATTTAGCCTGAGCGCATTATTGTTGCAGCCACAGCTACTACTTTATGGTAGTCAGAATCCTTATAATTTATTTCCATATGTAATAATAGACTTGAAGGATTTTCCTCTTTTTCAATTAGTAGAATGAAAGCATTTTTTTTTCGTTCTTCTTTTGTATATTTGGCCAAAGAGACATTTTTGTGTTCCCTGTCTGTTGGTTTGGATTTACGCAGAAAACCCTATTCACGCAAATTATGTAAATGTACAAGCACCAATGACGACTCACCTTGCCAACAGGAGAAAATGATATTTTTCATGTATAAGATTAGGTGAAAGCATAGGGCACTAAGCAGCGCTCACAGGTGTGGGAGAAGATGCCTTACATTGGTTTATACATGGAGTCATAACCTAAATGTTTTCACGGATGGCAGCGAACATAATACTGCAGCTCTGCATATAAAATAATCAAACAAACGGAGCAATGGTTACTCACACAATCTGCAGAGCTTCCAACATAAGACTGTATTATTGATCTTCTGTATTGAGGTTAGTTACATAATTGGCAGCACTAAATCAATATTTGGGTTTCCAACATGGTGTCATTGTGTTAAAAATGGAGTTAAGGAGTTTTCTACTTTGGATAATTTTTGTCCCATATCTCCTCCCTTCAGAATCATAATGCTCTGTTTAGCAGGATCTTCCATACACTGTAGCAGGAACCTATTACCATCTGCGTTTACCATTGCTTGGGTCCCTCTGTAGCAGGATAGATCCAACACAGCAGCTCCGTATCAGATCTCTCTTGTTAAGCAGAGCACCAGGTTGGAGGGATGAGTTTGCGTCTAACTCCCAGTCAGGTTAGAGGAAAGTTCTAGTAAATCTCCCCATCAGTCAGTACTACCCTTTAATGAGCACCTGATATCTTTCTAGATTTATTTATTTATTACCAGTTATTTATATAGCGCACACATATTCCGCAGCGCTTTACAGAGAATATTTGGCCATTCACATCAGTCCGTGCCCCAGTGGAGCTTACACTCTATATTCCCTGCCACATGCTCACACACTAACACACTATGAGGGGTATTCAATATGAAACGTTAACTTCACTGCCGAAGTTAACGTTTCATATCGGAGTTTATTTTCTGCATTAAGTCTGGTGCGCGCTCCCGCTTATCCCCGTATTCAATATAAAATGAACGAAAATGGGAAACTCCGAAGTTGGATTTGCGTAAAATAACAAATTTTTCCTTAAAATAATTGTAAGACCTCCCTAAAGTTGTAAAAACATGGGGGATCACTATGGGTACCCCCATTTTAGCCTTTAATTGAAAGTCGGGGATTTAAATAGCCGCAGCAGGTGCTTTTTTCCCGACATTGAAGAAGTGATGCAGAAGAGCACTTAGGTTATTTTTTTTTGTTTTTTTAAGTGGTCCCATCAAATTTGGGTTACAGGAGAATGGGTACTAGCATATTTTGGTGTCCCTAAAGTAAGTTTTTAAAAATTCTG
Organism: Taudactylus pleione; assembly: GCA_031769625.1. Lineage (NCBI taxonomy): Eukaryota > Metazoa > Chordata > Amphibia > Anura > Myobatrachidae > Taudactylus > Taudactylus pleione. The sequence goes on along the minus strand of JAUIMM010000052.1, from coordinate 2,168,649 downwards.
CATTTGTGCACCTGCCGCTATAATTCTATTCTAGAAAACACCTGCCGCATACTTGCAGAATAGCCCTGAACCTATTTCCCTATTGTTTAACAATTTTTTCCCTTTTTTTTTTTTTTTTTTTGCACCCCAATTTTTTAATTCATTTTTTGGGGTGTCCCTATTTATTTATTTTTTTACTTTTTTTGACACAGTTCTTTTTTAAATGTCAGTCTCAGGGGTGTAGGCTATTTTTTTTAAGCCTGCCCCTCTAAACCCCAATTCTGCACTTTTTTTCGACACCTATTCAATGGTTTTTTATCAAAGACTTTTCAAAACTGCGATAAGTCTTTGATATTGAATACAGTGTAAAACTAAACAAGTGATATTAACGCAAAAATGATAAAAAGTGCGATATTAACGCAAAAAACACCCATATTGAATGGCTAACTTTTTTGTTGGGAGCCAATTAACCTACCAGTATATTTTTTGGAGTGTGGGAGGAAACCCGAGTACCCGGAGGAAACCCACGCAAGCACAGGGAAAATATACAAACTCCACACAGTTAGGGCCGTGGTGGGGATTGAACCCATGACCTTAGTGCTGTGAGGCAGTAATGCTAACCATTACACCATCTGTGCTGCCCTAGATAGTCTCTTGGTGTAGTTATACTACTGCATTGGTTGATAGTGATTAAGGGTAACATATATCTTTTGTACAATGAAAAGAACTGTCCCACCTGATGACAATTTTATAGCTAAATGTGATCAGTATATTTGCTGTAGCTGTAATCCTTTTTACCTCTCTATGCACCATGCTTCATTACACTGTACAGTTTTCTGCTAATAATGTCTCTGTTCTGTCTGTACTGAGCTCTGTGTGTGACTCCGATATCTATCATCTACATTTATACTGAATGATCATTAGAGTTTACATCACTTCTCATGCTCCAACAGGAATCGTAAAATACATTTTAAATGGATTTTTAGCTACACACCAATGTTCAGCCATATGTTGTGCTTCTTTTTCAGGATGAGGATGATGGAGAAGAGGGCAGCCGGGTGGAACCTGTTGGTCATGCAGACACCGGATTGGAACGTACCTCCAGCTTCTCCCTTGAGTGAGTCTTCCAGTTTGTTCTCTGCTAGCTGAAGAATCCTCACCATAGGAACAATATTGTGTCCAAACTAAAATATTGTCATGTGTACTATACTATGAAATGATGGTGATTTATACAGCATGCTTCTGTAGTCTTCTGACCCTTTCTTCATCATCATCCCTACTCAGATTGCAGGAGCATAATCACCAGTAACACCTAAGATGCAATATTAACCCACATCATTGACTTAAATACTACTAAGGAAATGCTGTAACCATGTATTTTCCTGTGAAATGATGAAGCGTCAAATGTTATAATCCCACACACTCAAAATGTGTATGTCTGCTATAAGGGAAAACACTGTATTCCTAGCAATAGTCTGATATAACTAACATTCTTTATAATTGTTTAGTAACATTTAAGCCTTTATTCTTTGGCGATGGAAGTCGCCATGTGGCAGAAATAAATTTTAAAAGATGTTCTCTCATTCGTTCACTTAAATAAACAGTATATTATTCAACATTGTAACGTATCAGTTACTGTAATTCACAATAGCCAGTCACTGTGTCAATGTTATTAGCTTCATTATATTGTTTCTCTGTTTCCATGCCCTCAGACTCATTTTGAGGTATGTAACATTATTATTCTTATCTCCTGTCACAATTCCCTTTGCAGTGTGTATTTGTGTGTGTGCACATAGGGGCCATTACTGTGATGTATTGCAGTCCCTTCACTGCTGGGATGCCTAATAGATGTTCTCTGCTCATGATACTTCATTCATCTGCATTACAGTGACATGGTGAAGCTGGTGGAAGTCTCCAATGACGGTGGACCTCTAGGGATCCATGTAGTGCCTTACAGCGCCCGGGGTGGAAGGTAATTTTTACAGCGTGTACCTATGGTATAAAGGGGAAGGGGATGGTTAAAATTAAATATATATATATATTTATATATATATATATATATGTGTATATATATATATATATATGTACACTCCAACCAAAAGAATAGTCAATCTGCAGACATTGTATATATGCTAAAGACCTTAAAAAGAAAAAAACAATATTGGCACATAAAAAATAAGGGTAATCAGGATATAGTCAGCATTACAGACAGTTTAGAAAACATAGGGCCTGATTCAGATCTGCACGCAAATGCCATCACAGCTGCAATCTCTCACGGATCACAATTGCGAATATATGCTAATGAGACACTCGCCGTACAGAGATTAGAGACTCCCACTGAAAGCATCACATCCGCCGCTCACGCACAATACCAGAAACAAAGAACATACATGAGAGGCGTCCATCAGCCTTCTCAGTAAGTCTAATCTGTTGCAGACATAGTGGGTCTCCAGAAACGTAGAGGTCTCTCGTGTTGTGAGCAAGGACGCAGTGACTAATTTATGCGCACCCAGAAAACAGTGTCTAAACGCTACCGATACGCCTGCGTTTCTTTAACCAACCCCCATTGCCCCCCCAAACGCTGACTACCTGTCACTCACTTTGAGGCTGAATCCTCTGTGCAAGCGTAATCGCAATTAATTCGCTGCGCGTGAGGTATTGCGCATGCTCAATAGCTAACAGTCGCTCCATCTGCGTAGACATCGGCATTTGCATGCAGAGCTAAATCAGGCCCACAGTGAATTGCCACTCATAAACCTCTTTTGTTCATTTGCTGTCATAAATATGACTATGGGTCAACATGTTTCATCTGAAATACTAAGACATCAATAAAATATGGTCCTCTACTAGGCAAATTAAAGGGAACCCACAACCTGCTCACAATGGAGGTGGCATTTTGTGAGCTGTACCAATGTTCAATGAGAGTGCAGCTAGTGACCTCTCCGAGATGTGAGTAAATGGGCTGAATGTTGGTTCAGCCCACAAAATGGCTGCCTCTGCTGTGATTAAGCAACATCTAATTTTTTAACTGAACATTTCTTTTTACCACTAATAGTTTTAATAGTAAATAAGTAAGCAATCTATATGATTTTGCTTGATGATCATTATATATTTAACCGGAGATACAGAATTGAAAAAAAAAACAAAAAACCTGGCACTTAAATAATGCTATCATATTTATTCAAGCAAATAGCATTTTGACTTTGCAAAGCTTTAGTACTAATTTATTGTTCTTTTCATGATTATGATCCAGATATTGTACAGATAGATCAAACTAAAGTATTCCTATGTCAAGCACACAATATTGGTGATTTATCGGGGACGGTCTGGGTTACATATATCTTCGTGTGAATTACAGTACGTTAACTTTTTTGTTGCCGTTTGTGTTGAGCAGGAAGATAAATGCACATATTAAGTAGAATTACAGCCATAAATTGCCATTTAAAGACATAACATTCCAGTGAACTTTCCTATCAGCAGTTTTAGTGAGAGTTGATTAAAGGCGAATGACATTTATATTAAAGGCTCTAATTGTGCGCGGTTTAGGCTTGATAAATAGTTGTTATGCTTCTAAGGCCTTTCTGTACATAATAAATCTGTGGGCTTGCCTGGACCGCATGTTCAGGTAAGTTTATGTCTTACTTAAGAAAGAAATCTAATTAGTGAAGTTACATGAAAGCACTCTCATAGAGGACCAGAATGCAACAAACTGCACAGTCATATATGCAACAACCTGATATATTCATTATTTGCTCTTCATTTATTGCATAATGAAGATATTTTTTTGAAATACCGTGACCTGCTAATGAGAGAGATGATATTTTACATTTTGTGAAATGCAACTTTCCTAGCTCTACAACAGCAGACCATATCAGTGCTCTCCCCAAGATCAATTTCAGGGGTACACCACCTGTCACCTTTTACAAGCAATTCGGCAGTATGACGGTGCCACTCAGATAGCTCTCCCAGATCGAGTCCTCGGCAGAGTGTAACCAGTGTTGCAGTCATGTGACCAATATAGAGCTTAGCCCATAGCTCCTTATTGCTTGCCTAGCAATGGGGCACTATTGGCTGAGCTCTGTGTCCACCACAGAAATCCCTCCCATCAGAGATCTTTTCCCGTCTTTAAGAGGTAGAACTCAGTTTGGACTGTGGGAAAATTGTAGGGAGGGTAGACAGAGAGTGCAGCCATGCCGTCTCCAGCTAGCAAGTGGGCAATAACATTCAGAGACTTTAAAAATATTTGTGTTCATCCAGCAAGTGGCCAATATCTGCGAGTCTTGAAATATGATATCAACATTTTTTATTATTGCGAGGTATTACTCTGCCCCCACCCGGCTAGTTGATGTTCACCAGTTGGCAAAATTGTCAGGGGAGAATGCTTTAAATTAAGTTTTTTTTGTTTTTAACCTAGCAAGTTATTCCTGAGAGTTAAATGACAGTCTCTCTGCAGAGCAAGCTTTCTCCCTCCACTTTAGCATCTCCAATACAACTTTAAATCAATGTAGCTTATGTCAAAATAAACATTACGCCAGCTACATCTGAGCGCCATCAAATATGCCCCAAGTAAACAGACTTTTTGATTACAATGTTGGGTGATCTTTGATCTACAAGTGTCCTCATACACCTTGGGGTAAATTTACTAAGAATCTAGTCTGATCGAGTTTGTCTTTTTTTAAACTTGATTTGCATCACCGAAACTCAGGTGATTTTCCAGTTTTTAAACTCGCAAATGTACTAAGAAGTGAGCTTAGCTGAAAGTGACTTGGCCGATGGTGAAGCAGATTGAGATTTCCCCCCCGAGTAGCAAGTTTAGATGAGATTTCTCACATGAGATTGTAGTGTCTTCTCTCTGCAAAACTCTCCAGAGCAAGCAGCCTGCACATATCAGTGATCTATGTGAAGCCTGCTTGTGTGGTCTACCTGTTAAACAAGGGTTAAATCTTAAAAAAAAAACAATTATGTAGGGTTTCCCCCCAAAAGCATAACTAGCCTCGTACTGCTCAGCTAGTCCTGGTTCCTAAAATTAAGGGGAACTAAACGAGTAGGGTTCCCCCATAATTTAGGAACCAGCTACAGGGCCAGTGCTGGTTTTAAATATAGGGGGGAAAAAAATGCGTAGTATCCAGGGGTCTTTGCAAAATGAAAAAACTGAACCATATCCATATATTTACTGTAATGGTGTACGTGTGTGACCACATACACCGCTGCCCGGCTCCTGACTGATCAGTGTGAACTGTCAGGAGCCGTCAGCCAATCAGCGGCCACTAATTGTAGAGCGCCCGCTCCAGATCTTGACTCATTGACCAGCCTACATGGGAACTGTCAGGAGCCGAAGCCAATCAGTGGGCGCTCTACAGTTAGCGGCCGCTTATTGGTTCCCGGCTCCTGACAGTTCACACTGATCAGTCAGGAGCCGGGTATCGGTGTATGTGGTCATGTGGTAAATTACAATAGTTTAGAACTATTTAACACATTATTACCCCCGTACTGTTACGGATCCTAAGGCTACTCCATGTAAACGACCTAGAACCCAGGCTAACAAGTTCTTCAGCCACCCGCTGTTCCCTTTAGAACTGGAAGCGTTCACTGGTACTTAAGTGGCCGCCTGGTCTTAAAACTCGGAGTAGTAGTGGTTACATGGATTACCTCTGGGAACTAGAGAATAGTGTGAGATATTGAATACAAGCAAAAAGTCAGTGGAGCGGTCGGGGCGCCGCTGGTGCGGCTATGCAGTTGGTAGTGCAACTTGGAGAATTGATGGAGTGACTTGAGAGTCGGTGGTATGGCTTTGAGAGCTGATGGTGCACCTTCGAGTGCTGATGGTGCTACTCAGAGACGGTAGTAGAATTTGGAGAATTGATGAAGCGGCTTTGAGAGCTGATGGTGCGGCTTTGAGCTGGTAGTAGATTTTGGAGAATTGATGAAGCGGCTTGAGAGCAGGTGATGCGGCTTTGAGAGCCAATTGCAGCTTGGAGGCTGACTGAGCGGCTTGAGAGCCGGTGGAGCGGCTAGGGAGCCGGTTGCAGCTTGGAGGCTGACGGAGTGGCTTAAAAGCCAGTGGAGCAGCTAGGGAGCTGGTAGCAACTTGGAAGCTGATGGAGCGGCTAGGGAGCCGGTAGCAGCTTGGAGGCTGACGGAGCGGCTTGAGAGCTGGAGAAACAGGATTCACAACAGGCAAGATAACAATAATGCTGACCATGCAGCAAAGCCGAGAGATCCACGAGGAATGCTATTGTATGGCTAGGCGGCAAAAGATCACACGTGACATCCTGCGGCGTCCGGATCACCTAGCAACCGACGGAACGACTCCAGACGAAATGCAGGAGGTGAAGGTACATTACTGGAGGGAAACAAGTCATGACCGCGACTTGTAACACGTACCCTCGCTCCAGGGGTGCGGGGAAGAGCCCTGGGCTTCAGCATAAGCCTGGGGTTTCAGGAGAGGGGGGTTTCCCACCTCCCCTGACATCCCCAGTTTGGGCTGACCGACTTGGGATGTTAATGCTTTGGCCCTGGAGACCCGGTGATGAGGTCTCCGTGGCCGCCGGCCATAGTCGCCCGCCCTAGTTAGGCAGTGTAGCGCCGACCGCAGTGTGTGCGGTCAGCGCTACACATTTAATCTGGACTCATTGACTCCTGCAGCGCCCACTGCCAGAGCCGGGCTGGAGCTCACTCATGAGCTCCGCTTTCCGGCTCATGCAGTGGGTAATGGGAGAGATGTCATGACGTCTCTCCCATAATGCTGAGCGCGCCAGCCCGGGAGGACTGACGTGCGGCCGGAGCAGTCACCGGAGCGTGGATTCAGGTAAGTGTATTTTTCTTATGGTTTTTTTTGTAACTTGTGTGTCTGCACTACGGGGGGTGGGGGCTACTACTACTGGGGACACCATTACTGGGTGGGGGCTACTACTACTGGGGACACCATTACTGGGGGGGAGCTACTACTACTGTGGACACCATTACTGGGGGGGAGCTACTACTGGGGACACCATTACTGGGGGAGAGCTACTACTACTGGGGACACCATTACTGGGGGGAGCTACTACTACTGGGGACACCATTACTGGGGACACCATTACTGGGGGGGAGCTACTACTATTGGGGACACCATTACTGGGGGGGAGCTACTACTACTGGGGACACCATTACTGGGGGGGAGCTACTACTACTGGATACACCATTACTGTTGGGAAGCTACTACTACTGGGGACACTATTACTGAGTGGGGGAGCTACTACTACTGGGGACACTATTACTGAGGGGGGGAGCTACTACTACTAGGGACACCATTACTGGGGGGAGCTACTGCTACTGGGGACACCATTACTGGGGGGGGGCTACTACTACTGGGGACACCATTACTGGGGGAGAGCTACTACTACTTGGGACACCATTACTGGGGGGGGAGCTACTACTACTGGGGACACCATTACTGGGGGGGGAAGCTACTACTACTGGGACACCACTACTGGGGGGGGGAGCTGCTACTACTGGGGACACCATTACTGGGGGGAGCTACTACTACTGGGGACACCATTACTATGGGGGGAGCTACTACTACTGGGGACACCATTACTGGGGGGGAGCTACTACTACTGGGGACACCATTACTGGGGGGGGAGCTACTACTACTGGGGACACCATTACTGGGGGGGGGGAAGCTACTACTACTGGGACACCACTACTGGGGGGGGGAGCTGCTACTACTGGGGACACCATTACTGGGGGGAGCTACTACTACTGGGGACACCATTACTATGGGGGGAGCTACTACTACTGCGGACACCATTACTGGGGGGGAGCTACTACTACTGGGGACACCATTACTGGGGGGAGCTACTACTACTGGGGACACCATTACTGGGGGGGGGGAGCTATTACTACTGGAGACAAGCTCTCCACTGACATCACTGGTGATGTCAGTGGTGCCTCCCACAAACATGTTTATACATGGTGGTGTTTCTTTTTTACAGCATCCTCTAAACACACAACCTTTGTCTTCCTTTCTTACACCACTCTGTAAATACACAATAGGTCTTCTTTACACCATACTATACACACAATAGGTCTTCCTTCCTTACACCATACTGTACACCCACATAGGACTTCCTTCCTTTACGACATACTATACACACACAATCTGCATCTTCCTTACACCACTCAGTGCACACATATCTTGCATCTTCCTGCCTTACACCACCCTGTATACCCAGAACCTTACTCCTTTCACTCAAATCCTATTGAATTCCTGTATCAGATCTTCTACAGTGAGGTTATATTAGAGTCAGGAATTTTTCTGTTGGAGATCAGTGACTGTCAGAAACCAGATTACACTTATGTAGTACATTCAATCTTATCCCATTCTAATCATAGGAGATCCAGATTATCAAATGGAGAAACACTGTATAATTTATTTAAAAAAAAATGGAAGCTTTAAGATCAATGTAAGCACTAGTCCTGTGAAATAGGGAGGGTATGTTCAGTGTCATATGCATCCTCACATAAAGAGCTAGTAACCATAGCCTAGTGAATTCATAGACTTTGTGCTTCATAACTGTGATGTAGATTGTATTTTCAACCCACAAACAGATGTGTTCATTGTTTTTATGTGACAGATCCACTTTAAGCATGGTCATCCCTCCTAGAACCTTGTCTCAGACGTTACATACAAGGGTGGCAGAGACCAGGCTTTCACATGGCCTCTTGCACGTACCTCTGGGAGTAAGGACAGGAGAGGCGTTATTCTTCCTCTCCTAACCTTACTTCTTCATTTCACGTCACAGCACTTGTCCCTGCAATGAATTGCCACTAACAGGAGCTGTGGAGAGTGGGCATGAGTGTACATTCCTAAAATGTGCTTGAAGTAATTAAGTGGTAAATGCCTCTTTGGTATTTCCAATTGATTGATTGCCGTCTCCTACCAAATGGCAGTCTCTATTGCATCATCTGACAAGTGTACATTATATTGATTTGCACTACCGGTCAGCAGCTTTGAGTCTTATAGGAAATTATTTTATGCAAGGATGATTGGTGCACAGTGACTTTTGACTCTGTTTAATTTTGACAACTTAATCCTTCTGTTGGGAAACTTACCTAAATGACCGGATAGAGGTAAATAATTTTTTTTAGATTTGTTGTGTTTCCGTTTTTTTTTTTGTCCTATAGTAGTAAGAGATGAGTTAACAATCTCCCAATCATCAAAACGTTTAAATGTCTGAAGAATATGTATAACAGGAGGAAATTGAACTAAAGCTTTCTTCTCGCAATCGGTGGCACTCACTGGAAATTGGTTGTAACTAAGTTGTGCTCTGCATGCGGCAAACAGTTGTATAGGAAATGAGACCCAGCAGGATTCGTGTTTTCAGTGCAATCCCTGCAGCAGACTGATTTTGAAAGGTGTAATGGAAAGCCAAATTCCTTTGCTGAAGGCATGTACTTATCCCAGTATTGTTCTAGATAAATGTCTTCCCAACCTCTAAATTGTGATTAGTGAGCATCCTAGGGAAAAAAATAAATTTAATATGTTCCTAGTAAACAGAAAACACAGATTCTAAATCCTCTCTGATTGTCTGTAATTTAGTTGAGTTCTGTCTTGAAATCTCTGCAGGGTTTTTGTTCATTGTATTTTTTTTGAACATGTCTGTCATTTAAAATAATTGTTTTCCTTATTTCTGCTTGTATCAATTTTTCCTGACCTCCTGGCACAACTTATTTGCCTGTTCAGATGTTGGATCAGTAAATTGGTGTTTGAACTATAATAAAATGTCTTTCTGTACCTTTCTATATACCGTATATACTCGAGTATAAGTCGACCCGAATATAAGCCGAGGTACCTACTTTTACCCCAAAAAACTGGGAAAACTTACTGACTCGAGTATAAGCCTAGTGTGGGAAATGGCAGCAGCTGGTAGTGCCCCCAGTAGTAATTTCCCCTGGTTGTGCCCCCAGTAGTAATCCCTCCTGGTAGTGCCCCCAGTGGTAATCCCCCCTTTCAGTGCCTCCAGTAGTAATCCCCCCCTGGTAGTACCCCCAGTAGTAATCCCCCCTTTTAGTGCCCCCTGTAGTAATCCCCCACTGGTAGTGCCCCCTGTAGTAATCCTCCCCTGGTAGTTCCCCCAGTGGTAATCCCCCCTTTTAGTGCCCCCTGTAGTAATCGCCCCCTGATAATGCCCCTTGGTAGTGCCCCCTGTAGTAATCGCCCCCTGGTAGTGCCCCCTGTAGTCCCCGTCCCCCCCCCCCCCCTAGTAGAGAGAGACGTGAAAAGAATAAAAAAAAATTAAACACTTACCTTAAACTCCCGCTCCTGGTCCCGCCGCTGTCCGCTCCTCCGCCCGCTTTGCATGGGAGAGACGTCGTCATGACGACGTGTCTCCCATCACCCACTGCGGGAGCCGGAAGATGGCTCCCGCGGTGGGAGCAGCAGCAGCCGCTGAGAGTCTGACAGACTCTCTGCGGCTGCTGATTACACCAAACACGCAGCTGCCGGCTCCGGCGGCTGTGTGTTTGGCAGTGTGTAGCGCTGACCGAACTCCGTCCGGTCAGCGCTACACTTGACTCGAGTATAAGCCGAGGGGGTACTTTTTCAGCACATTTTTTGTGCTGAAAAACTCGGCTTATACTCGAGTATATACGGTATGTGTTTCTGTGTTGGGAATTTTATTTAAAGGTAGGGAATTTTTCTGTGTGCGCGGACGCAATGAAACAGTGCTAACTCCAAATAGAATGCATACGGTTTTTGTTTCCGTTATGCTTGTCAATAGTTCAGAAAACACCCATGACTGATTCTCACTGGGCACATTAGAATGTACTTCTGGTCATGTAACACACTGTAGTTTCGTTTGGAAAAACAGCAGCTGAAGTCTACTTTGCTATACATTAGGATAACCTTAATAACCAGGGGGATGCAAAAGTTACAACATTTGCAAAATGCTATTGCTGTGCACACCTGTCGGACTATCTCCTAACTCTCCTGAAGTTGGGACAAAAGTTCTAACTAGTGACAAGTCCCCTCAAATTGCGGATGCCCACCTAAGTAGGCATAGTTGGGAAGTGTTGACATTACCTAGGCTCTTTCTGCAGTGTTGGTGATTAAAAGTATTTTTCTGTTAAGTCATATGTTATAAAAATCTGTGCAAGAGTAATGTAGCAGGTAATTATAATACTGCCACTGCAATTGGAGCACCTTTTGTATGTTTTGGTATATTTCAATAAATGTAGTGTTTTCAATGCAATTTTAATAGCAATAAAAATAAACGAGCCACTGACAGATTTTTTTTGTTGGGGGGAGAGGGGGGGGGTTTAAACCTTTTTTTTATGTATTGTATAATTCTGTATAGGTAATATAGTCTAACAATCTAGTATGTTGCTTAGACAGTTTTGAAGCAAAGTATGAATTCCATTAGTTAAACCACTTTAAAAAGTTCCCTTGCATGTTAAAAAAACAAAATAAATATATATATTAATGCAGTTATTTGTGAGATGCAGTCATTCAGAAGTGATTCCAATGGAAGATAACTCCAACATTAACTATATAAAAATATTTGATTCTGGTGATGTTTGAGTAAGCAGAACGCCCCCCATACATACCCCCACTCCAAAAAAAAAACCACACAAAAACTTTCCACACCCTGTTTCCAGTGTCTGTGACGAATATTGAATTGTCCATTGTCACATTCCTTCATGTAATGTGGGGAGTGTTGTCATGATTTTTCAATCAGTCATGTTGACAAGCATCCATGCATTGGACTGCAACGTACCCTTAATGTTGCCAATATCCATGAGGACATTTGGTCACTTTTAAACCACCTAATATTGTGACAAAATATTGAACTCTAACTGCAGTTTAATTATGTCTGTAGATACACAGCCTATGGTAGGGTAAAGCGCATAATACCATGTTCTCTGAGACTGCTGAGTGAGGACATTTAGATGTCAGTAAAGTAACAGATGACTTTCACTGTCAGGTTTATGTTCTGCTTGTCAGAATTTGGAAACTTTTCTTTATTCATTTTCCCCATAGTCCATATCCCCCTGTGGTTTCATTTCTTTTATGCTCTTACTATTAACTTTTGATTGATTTTTTTTTCTTTGTGATTTCCAACGGATTACAAGAGAAAGCTCTCTCGCCTGTGTGGCTTTGCTCTACTTACTGAGACTTAGGACAAGCGATCAACCCTTCATGTGGTATGAAGCCGAAGTCTTTGCAGCACACATTGGAAGCAGATCCTATAATCTAGTACTCCTCTCTGTGTATTTAATAACATTAGTGCATTTCTATGACCAGGGTACCACTTGTTGCTTAGTGCTCTGTTTGGGTTCTGTTCCTCATTGCTGAACGACACTGTAGTGCTCAGCCTGCAAGGATCTTTTTTCATCACATTTGGGATAGAATCACTGATAAGCACTTGCTTGTGTTCCAAGACAGAGATTTGAACATTAATTTTCACTCTCTTACTGGGTTTAGCCAGCTCTCTGGTATTGATTGCGCACCACGGCATCTATCAGAGTGTAACTAAAGACACCTGCATCAGATTAGTAGCCTTCAGCTTGTAATAAACTAAACCTGAACTGGGGAGCAAGGCATTAATATTAGTCTTTTTACGTAAAATGAGTGCAGTTGCTTCAACCTCCTGTTCTATATCTATAGCTCAACTACAGTTTTCATTTTAGGGTAAAAATAATACTTGGAAACACAATGTAGCTGTTCTTTAAAGTAACGCTTATACATGCAAATTAGCTAGTTATGCAACAAAGTATCCCTCTGATGTTTGCTCATTACCTTGGGGTGGTGAAGGCTTGATCTTAATGGCAACTAATGAGTGCTTTTAATGACAACAGACTTTTTGTGGACTTTGTGGAATGTATGTGTGTGTGTATATGTATATATATATATATATATATATATTACGTTGGGCTACAAAAACTCTGGTGCAATTACAAATACCACAATAAAGTTTGCAATGAAGAAGTCGAAATTTTAGATATACAGTACACTCCCTAATCCAAAAGGTGGCAACTAGATTCCTTCAAATGTAACTCACATTCCAAAATACGTGAAATTAAATCCAAATAGTGGTAAGAAATCGCACCATCATTGTAATGATTATGCAATGTATCCTTCTATACTTATATGCGTACCAGACAAGAAAGATTCCATGCTTCTCTATATTTCCTCTTTTTCCTTGGTCTTTTCCTCCTATCCAGGATATTCAGATGTAATAATAGAAAATAGTTTAGTGTAACACTGATACAACAATTCTATGCTTTTGTGCAGTAAGAATTGTGAAAAAAAACATAAAATGACCCATGTAAATAAAGCTCTCCAAATAGTACAGTTTATATGTTCCCAAATACCAAGGAAGAAGAATATTATCTACGTACCTGCTTAATATTTAAGAAGTTGCAGTCAGTGATTCTGGCTTTCCAACTTTTAGGCTATGTGCGCAGTACGTCTATCCTGATGCTGAAATCTCCTAAACTCTACAGTCTCGTCTGTGCACAGGACGGGATCATGTGACCACCGCTGATGCGCATTTAGCATTTATATTGAATTTGATATTAAACGTCTTTATTGAATACTCTTTTATCAGTAGAAACAGGATTAAAAAAAAGTACATAAATGATAAACGATAACAAAAGAACCTTAAAGGCTCAGACAGCAAAGACTACCCTCATGATAAATATCATTTTATACTACATTAATGCTTCTAGGTCCATTGTGTCTTTACTAAGAACCTGCGAGTGGTGTCAGAACACACTTGGGGCCTGATTCAGGGTTGCAAATAGAGAGAGAGATAGCACTTAACTGTGTATCTGGACAAACCATGTTGCAATGCAAGGGGTGTAAATTCATATTTATTTTTTTTGCATGTAGGGTAAATACTGGCTGCTTTTACATGTAGCCAACAAATACTGCACAGCTTTATTATTACTCTACAATTTAGATATCAGTTTGGACACCTCCCTCCCAAATCTAAATCTCTCTGCACATTTTAAATCTGCTCCACCTGCAGTGCAACATGGTTTCACCAAGATGATTAGTTGAGAGAGATATCTCTCACTATTCCCAACTCTGAATCAGGCCCTTGGCTCGCTTAGGCTTAGCACACCTTGGCTGATCCAGCCTGTCAATGGGCTGTGTGTAATTTAGGCACACATGTTGGTGACCGGTTTGAAAAAGATTCGGCATCACTGTAAGTGCAGTAGGTCTATAACTAGACTGATAACGGTCATATTCCTCCCTCACTTACCAACATGTAGATTTTCTGCCCACAGCTGCGTCATTGAGCTGTTTGGAATGACATAAAGCAACAAATGCAAACAAAGAACAGCTCCAGTGTGTGATGTGTAGTGCACGGTGGCGTTAATAGGGACAGCTTTAAGTAAACTAGATGAAGTGCTTCAATTTATTTCCCTATGTATATCAATCATAATATTTAAATTAGATAAATACAAAAAGAAAATAAGAAAATAGTCACTGTATGCGTTTACATATTTACCCACTTAGTTGTCTGGAGATAAAATGTTTATTGCATGTGAAGTACTGCTGCTGGGAATTATGGGAAGAATTTTATTAACACTGCTGTGCATATTCTAACAATACTTTTTCCATAACTTTATTCTTTTATACCTATCACAAGCGCACCATGTTGCTTTAATTAGCCATATCGGTCGAGGCATAATTTCTTCCATAGGCAAAAAAGAATCTGAATATAAAATAGCTTCATTCCCTAGTTTTAAAATAATGACATTCACGCTGCGTGATACTAGAAAGTTTTATCTATCAAATTAAGCTTTTATTTATTCTTGCTGCTTTTGCCTGCAGCTGGGATGAGTGATTTTGTCAGTTTTTGGGTATATCTGTTTTTTAAATATAAAACTACTAGTGATATTCTCTTTTGAAAAATGGCATTAGTAACAATTTTAAATAAACACATTATTATTATTAGTTTACTTTATGATTAGATTTAAGCCTTTGGTTATACAGTACTAGGCTGCAGTTTAGTACTGGTGTACACCTGGTTCAGATTGAAGATCGTGGCATTTGGTAATGGCCCTACACTTTGTATTTACTATTACATGCACTTTAAAGTTCACAGTGGAGGAGAATCTTTAACAGTTGCTTAATAGTATCAGACAGGGGGAACACTGCATCCCCATTAGGTAAAATACAGGAAAAAGGGGGAGATGTATCAGCAGTATAAAGAGTGGAGAGGTTGCCCATTGTAACCAGGGATGTGCAGTCAGGGTAGTCATACTCCTGATGATTGATATAAAAATAATACAAAGGATATTTCTAACTTTTAAACATCTTCTTTGTTTATTGTAATCATTTTTATAGTTAACACTCACCAGCTTTGTTGAGCTCCCTGGGACTTCAGGGAGACGAGAGATGAGGCAGCAACAGCTCAGCCTTGCTTCTGTATAGTCAGACACTGCTTGGAGAGTTGGGGGTCGGGCCACACCACTGGCAGTAAGCTGCACAGTAAGCGAGCTAATAGAGTCATGCCTCTGAGTATGGGGGCATGCCTTGTGCACTGATGGACACCTTGGATGTGTCATGTGACCAGGAAGTGCACTGCTGTGTTTGGAGGTTGGAGCTCAGTCAGCAGCAGCAAGAGAAGATGCAGGTAGGAGAATCAATGGACACTGAATTTTAGTGTAGTGAGGGGAGAGTTATAGTGAGTAGGGGGTGAGACAGGCTCCCAGCACTCAGACCCATCTTCATGTGTGCCTCCCCAGCCATTGACCTCACCTCACGGCACTGATTGCAACCAGTAAGCATCTGCCTACCATTTTATAGAATGTACTTGATAAATGCTATCACAAAGCTTGATTGGTTAGTATGGGCATCTTGTCTACTTCTCCATTCTTTACACTGCTTGATGCATCTTACCAATATTGCTTTCTTGAACTGACACGCTACAAGTTTTGGATGAAATTCCTCTTTAGCATTCAGAGCTGCTCATTTGGAGGCAGATTAGTTATTGCTTCATGTTTTGAAGGAAAGTATAGAATGCACCAGTAACAGACAGCCTGATTCACTTTAGGGGCCGCATGGGCAGCCATCTTACTGTCAAAGGCGCGTACAATTTACTAAGTGCCCAGGCCTCCTAGTCTGCAGAGATAAGTGACCTACACTAGGACTTGCATATACAGTATGTTACCCTGTTCTAAATCTGCTTCCTTCTCCATAAGTCATTGAGGTAAAGGGGAGAGAGATGATCACTGAAACAATATATAACTTAAGCGTGGAAAAAATAACCTCTCTCCCACAATACAACGTGTATGAAATGGCCAAAATGTATATGTGTGTGTGTGACGCGATGCTGAAAAGCCCAGGGAGAGAGCTCCTGGAGCTATTTAATTCAGCACGCTTTTGGTCCGACTGAAGGATTTCTTCTCGCACCCTCCTGAAGGTGCTAACAGCTTCGCGGCCAGCACTTTAGTCAGAGAATGCCAGTTCTCATGACTAAACTCCCAGATTAAGTCGCGAGAACCGGCATTCTCCGACTTAACAGCCAACTGTCGGACCAAACAGCGCGCTGAATTGAATAGCCCTGGGAGCTCCCTATCAGGGCTGTTCAGGATCGCGCTGAATTGAATGGAGCCCATTGATAGATATAGCTATACAGATGCGGTGTGTGTGTGTGTGTGTATATATATATATATATATATATATATATATAACGGCAAAAGGTGTGACACTCAGCTCCATAAATAAGACATACACACAAAAGTTTCAATTAACGTTTCAGTGTTCAAGCCACTATCATCAGGATACAGAGATATAAAACACATCTTACCTTAAATACTAACATCACTTCAGTACACACCTCGCGCCGTGACGGGACCACACACTCTCCCGGCTACGACTGATGACGTCATCCTGCACTAACGCAGCCACGCACTGTGCTGACAACGTGTGAACCATCACCATAGGAACTGTACACAATAACAAAAAATCAATACATATAATGGCAGATCACAAAATACACAGGATTTATAATGCAATGAATTAGGAATCAAATACAGAAAAGGATATAGACTAATTTAAACCCCTAGGGGCTATCGCATCTAAACTGTGAATCCATCGTATTTCACAGCGTAACAGCATTAGGTCACGATTATCACCCCTCTTCGGTAAAGGAACGTGATCTATCATCCTATATTGTAAGTAGGCCAAATTATGTTTAGCCTCTACAAAATGGCGGTTTATCCTCTACCCGATTGATGCCTGAGGGTGTGTGGTCCCATCTCTGGCACGAAGTGTGCACTCGGGTGATGTTAGTATTTAAGTTAAGATGTGTTTTATATCTCTGTATCCTGATGATAGTGTCTTGAACACTGAAACGTTGATCGAAACTTTTGTATATGCCTTATTTATGGAGCTCAGTGCCGTACCTTTTGCCCCCTATTACCTCTTCATGTGAGGGCAACTGCCAGAGCTCCACGCTGATGACGGATGAGCTATATATATATAATATATATATATATATATATATATATATATATTATATATATAGAGAGAGGGAAAATGCATTCTAATTAGCTCATGTTTGGATAGATTTGCATATTTTTTGATCAAGGTCTAATCCTCTTTATCTGCATAAAGATTTGTCCTTAAAGAAAAAAAAAAATCTATTAAGATTTGTATTCTTTCTGCTAGTTTAACCTTGTTTTCTTTAGGGAATGTTAATATTTTGCTTTGCTCATATATTGGATGAATATTGTCGTCTGCAGAAGCCATTAAGTACCAGCACAAATGCTGCATGTGTAATCATTTGCAATCTTAATGTTGCAGAACCCTTGGATTATTAGTAAAGCGGCTCGAGAAAGGTGGCAAAGCTGAACGAGAGAATCTTTTTCATGAGAATGATTGTATCGTCAGAATTAACAATAGTGACCTTCGCAACAGAAGATTTGAACAGTAAGTGCATTCTGAAGCTTCTGCAAAAACCGAAATGTTGGATGAGTTTCTAATGCTACAAAGCACACAGCATACGTTGTTGCTTATGAAGCAAATGCCAAAATAGGTTTAAATCTAAGGTTATTTGTCCCACAGATGAAGATTATGTCCATTTTTAAAGGAGACCTTTCCAGCTTCATATATTGGCTGCAAACATTTGGAGGGCTAAATAAATATTAATTGTGATTTAACAGGAACCAGTATCTCAAGTATATTCTGAATAATAATGTTTAGAGCCACCTTCAAAAAACCTCTTTATAATCCGTATTGTGCCTATAAAAAAAATAATTTTACCCTGTCAAGATAAGTTACCTTTTGCCGCACTACACCCTGGAATATCAAATAAATGAAATCAAACTTTTTTCAGCTTTATTTACATATTTCGCCTTACAGCATTCAACTAACGAGAAAAAAAGAGCAACAGTTCTGCAAATTAATGAAAAACTAGAACAGGGGTAGGCAACCTGTGGCACTCCAGCAGCTGTGGTACTACACATTCCAGCAATCCCTGCCGCAGTTTTAGCATGCTCTACCAGCAAAACTGTGGGACTGCATGCTGGGATGTGTAGTCCGACAGCAGCTGGATCTCCACATTTTACCTACCCCTGAACTAGATTAACAGGGTTGGGAAAGTGACCAGTTTTCGGATTTAATACTTCGTAGATCCAACATTTGCTGCAATTACAGCCGTCTGATAATGGTTATATGTCTCTACCAGATTACAGGATAGTCTGACACCAACGGTTACGAGCAGAAAACACCCAGCCTACGAATAATATGTTCTAATTATATAGGCACTAGCTGAGTTAATTGCACACAGCTGACCACTACCTGTAAAGGAAGTGGTACTGGTTACAAGCACCATTGTCTCCTGAAGAAGCCGCCGATGCTGCCACAGGTGGAGAAATGCGTAGAGACGTCCTTTTTTTGTTGAGGTCACTGACCGGTCATCGGCGACACCATCCCCTTTTGGTTATACACAAATGGGATCCACTTGTCTGAAGCGGCAGCAGTGAGATACAAACACTATACTACTTTACCACTGCCCATCAGCGTTGCTCAAAAAGTACAGCTGTATATGAGAGACTGCCTGAGAGAGCAGTCAGATTGTCCGGAGCGGCGGCGGTGAGATACAAACATTTTATAGCCTTACCACTGCCTATCAGCGTTGTTCAGAAGTATATTTATTCAAACCTACGAACAAGTCAAAGAGGTTAGGTTTTGATGCAGGGGCAAAATTCAACCTTTTTGAAGGAGTGCCAATTCATTCTTATTCAATACCTTAGATGACAGATTGTATATAACTTTGTCTCCTAATTTATACTTGTATTTTTTATGGGGTTTTCTCCTACCTCCTCTACATCCCCTGTATCTCTTTATCTTCTTCTTTTGTATACCCAGGTATTTCTTTCTTTTGTGTGGGTTGTCCTTCTAAAAAATTATTATGGGAAGAAGAGATCATACCCTCCTCTTTGTTTGGCCTCCCTCTAGGACTCAAATACATTCCTTGTTTGGGAGTTTCAGAATTATGTTCTTCTCATCTAAGTAAATTGTATCTATTTTTGTGTATAAGACTCTTTGGAAAAGATTAATTCCTTAGAGTCTTTGGGGATCTAAATTGTCTGTAAGGCTCATACATATTCTTCTGATTTTCGTTATAATTTCTAGAGTAGAAATTTTGCTGGGGTTCATCCGTTTTTTTATAAGAATATTTATTATATTGCTTAAATCTCACTATACGAGTTTGTTCTGCTGATATGCTTTCTATTACGGATTTTAGAAATAGAGGAAGTTCTTCTAGATCTATTAAAAGTCCGTATCTCACCTCTCATATTCACCTTGATCTCTCATTAATTTGTCATCTTTTAACTGGATTAAAGATTTTTCATATTTTTCCACCTTCTTATTAACTTTTGAATCACGTATTAAAAAATCACCATGATCCGAGAAGGTCTCTAATAGTTCAGTTGTATTTTCAATATCTTTTGCTATATTTGCTATTTTTGTTTCTCTATATCTAATGTAAAATAAACCTTATGCGATTTTTAAATTGTCTAGATCCGAATACCACTCTTCAGTAAACCTGGGATCTTCCTTAAAAGCTGGAGTTTTTATAATCCGTAGCCCCCTCGGGATTCGGTTACTGTCCAGATATTTCTGAAGAGTCACCTGGTCCAACCAATGTCTGGTTTCGTCAATGCACAGATTCACAAAAGTTTGATCATTCACAAAAGGTTGTGATCCCTTTAAATAATTACCTCTCCTTTCAAGTCTCTGAGATAGACATTTTAAAGAAGCCATTGTATGTGGCTCAGCACCCGGACACAATATAATTCCAAAGACACTCTAAAAACCCTACACAATCTGGCGCTGCACCTCCTAAGTAGGAGTATAGGAAAATGTTGGAAAATATTCTGACTCCCGCCGTGAATACAGTTGGGGGAAAATATTTATTTATTTATTTTATGATTACATTTATTTTCTGACAGTGCCCTGTATTACTTTTTTACTTTTTGTGCAGCCTATCAGCGTTGTTCAGAAGTTATAGCTGCATATGAGAGACTGCCTGAGAAAGCAGTCAGATTGCCAAATGTATCCCCCTGTGTCATAACACTAGCTCCGGATTTTTCAATTGTGTTATAAGTGATTTTGGTGTCTGGCATACGAGACTCTATTGGAGATATATAAATAAGTGTTCGTCTATTTTTTCAGCATGCTTAAATTTCTACCAAGTGGAGTGTTTTTTTGCACTGCGAATAAGTTCAACTTAGTGGTTTCTTCTGCAATGTGTTTCACATGAAATACACAACTACCTCACTACTATGTTTCAAATATAAAACAAAGTAACTCCGATTCCACATTGGATACAATTCTGCGCAGGTGGATACAGACTAATGACTACGCTATTCATTTAGATATTATTATCACCGTTGAAATACAGAATTTTTTCACTGACCGTGACAAACACATGTTTTGAATCTGGATCCAGAGACTTTAGTAGGGATATGGTTTATGGTATTATATGTACTATATTTGTTGGTTATTGTATTATTTATTTTATGATTACATTTATTTTCTGACAGCACCCTGAATTACTTTTTTATTTTTAAATTGGGGACTATCTGCCCATTCTTCCTTGCAGAATTGTTCATGTTCAGTCAAATTTTTTTAGTGGTGATAGACTGCTCTCTTAAAGTCCATCCACAGATTTTCTATCAGATTTAGCCTATTGCACTGACTTGACCACTCAAAAACATTCAACTTCCAATCATTAAGCCACAGCATTGTTTTCATGTTGGTATGTTTGGGATTGTTGTCATGCTAGAAGCTGAACCATTCTCAGCCTACAAGAGGGCCTCGGGTTCTCTTTAAGAATTTCGGTGTATTTGGCAGCATCCCTTTTAATCCTGTCCAATTGCCCAGATCCTGCTGAAGAGGAACTGCTCCACAGTAGGTTTGGTATGTTTTGGGTAGTGTGCTGTGCTTAGTTTTTGCCAAACATAGTGGTTGGCGTTCAGTCCAGAACATTGTCTTGGTCTCATCTGACCATACAACTTTTTGCCACATTGGCATCAGAATCTTCCAAGTGTTTCTTTTGTAAAGTGTAACCAAGACTGAGTGTGGCACTTTTCGAAAGAGGCTTATTTCTTGCCACTCTGCCAAACAGGCCTGCATTGTGTAAAACTTGTGAGATAGTTGTCACATGCACAGATCGACCAATCTCAGCCATAAAGATTTGTAAGTCCTTCAAAGGTACCATTGGCCTCTTTGTAGCTTTCCTGCTCAATATCCTCTTGACTCTGTCATCCAGTTTGGGGGAATGGTCCGAATTAGGCAAGGTGTTAGTGGTTTCTTTAGAGTGACTTCCCTAAAGCACTGTGAGTTGTCTCCTCACAATGATGTGCAATTTCAGTACAAATAATACAAAAAAGTTTAAAAAAAACATGATTTTTGTTGTCTCGCGTATTGAAGATTAAAGGATCATTCCAGAATCTTATGTGAAGAGCGACCATAACAGAAGTTGAAAGGACATCTGTTTTGACACTTGCTAAAGGCTCTATTCCAAGTTTTTTTCTGTTTCGGGCACTTTGAGGGTGATCTTTTGTTTGCCATTTTTGTTTTATGCTGTTTTTATATACTAGCATGTCAGTGGACAAATTAAACATAAAACTTTTATGATTTACTAGCGATGTTGCACTTTATTTCTTTCCTTATGCATACTTCCCAACCTTCCTGATTTCAGCAGCTTTTCGGACACTGTCCTGCTGGTCCAACACACAGGCTGCACTGTTCCTCAGACGGGGGGGGGGGTTGGAGGGGTGGGATTGGGGACGGGGGGTTGGGGGCAGCCCAGCAACTCTGGTAGCACTGGGAATGCCTCCAGAGTGATTATAGGAACGTGCCCAGAGGCCACACCCTCTTTTTGGACAGGCGCATGACTCGAATTCCAATTGTTGGAAGGTATGCCTTATGTGTCTGAAAATGTTGCTATGCTCTCTTTCTATTTTATTTATGTAAAGGTAATAGCTAATGGTGTTTGGATTCTCAACTTCTTTATCTTCATGGGAGGATTCCTATAATCACACATCACATTCCCTTGCATATAGGGTGGAATAATTTCTGATTTAATACACTATCAGGGGTATTCAATATGGGAGCAATAAAATCGTTTTTGCGTTAATATCGGAGGTATGACGTCATTATCGCATGTTTTAGTTTTACACCCTATTCAATGTCAAAGACTTATCGCAGTTTTGAAAAGTCTATGATAAAAAACGGGGATAACTTTTCACCATTGAATAGGTGTCGAAAAATAGTGCAGAATTGGGGTTTAGGGGTGCAGGCTTAAAAAAAATAGCCTGCACCCCTGGGAATGACATTTAAAAAAGAATTGTGTCAAAAAAAGGTTTTTTTAAAAAAATAGGGACACCCCAAAAAAATAATTTAAAAATTGGGGTGAAAAAAAAAATGGGAAAAAATTGTTTAAGAATAGGGAAATAGGTTCAGGGCTATTCTGCAAGTATGCGGCAGGTGTTTTGAAGAATTATAGCGGCAGGTGCACAAATGCACAATTTTTACTTACTTTAGAGACATAAAAATATGCTAGTACCAATTTTCATGTACCCCAAATTTGATGGGACCACTTAAAAAAAAACGAAAAAAATAACCTAAGTGCTCTTCTGCATCACTTCTTCAGTGTCGGGAAAAAAAACACCTGCTGCGGCTATTTAAATCCCCGACTTTCAATTAAAGGCTAAAACGGGGGTACCCACAGTGATCCCCCATGTTTTTACAACTTTAAGGGGGGTCTTACAATTTTTTTAAGGAAAAATTCGTAACTTTACGCAAATCCAACTACGGAGTTTCCCGTTTTATATTGAATACGGGGATAAGCGGGAGCGCGCCCGATACTTTAACGCAGGTAAAAACTCCGATATGAGACGTTAACTTCAACAGTGATGTTAACGTTTCATATTGAATACCCCTCATTGTATGGTTTTTATATTTTTTGTATAATTTGTTTTGGTACAATCAACAAGTTGGCTGGCTGGATATATAATATTTAGGGCCATATCCAATTAGCCCCGAACACTGTTCGGGCGCTAATTGATCCCCACGATCGACGAAAAACGGGGATTTTTTGCCGATAATCCCTGATTTTCACCGATATTTTTTTCCTCCCTATCCTATTAATTCGGGCGAATTAATAGGATAGTTCGCCCGTTAACACATAGGAGCCGCGATAAGCTCGCGGCCCTCTGTGTTCTCGCCTTTTTTGGGCCGAAAAAACGCACTTATCGTGGATTATTTTTCGGGACACATCAGGTCCCGAAAAAAAAAACCCTTATAAGTGCCGTTGTCAGGCCAACTTCGGTGCTAATTGGATAGCCCCGAGCGAGCAGCGGGCGAGCTAATTAGCCACGGTAATTTACCGTGGTTAATTGGAGATGGCCCTTAGATGTGTGGCCAGCTTTAGCATGAAGTAATCCAAACCACTAAAATTGATGTCAGGGAGTGGCCAATTAGTCTGTTGTGGAATCTGGTGGTTCCTGAGCAAGTTTATAATGGCTATTGTAAGGGTATGATCACTTAACACACTAGGCATTTAAGTAATTAAATTATATTAATTAAGATTTTGTGTAGATATTATTTTCACTTTATGTCGAGGGTTATATTGTGTAATTAAAGCAGGAAAATGTTTAATTTAATTTATTTTCCAGGATGTAATGTGACAAAAGGTACTGATTATGACTGGGTATGATGATTTTCTGTATGCACTGTATATCTTAAACTACTTTTTTTACTGCTGTGTGAATTATGGGGGTCATTCAGACCCGCTCGCGAGCGCAGGATGCTCGCAAGCGGGTCGATGTTACCCCAATGCGCATGCGCACGACGGAGGGAGCTCCGTCGTGCGCATGCGCGAGACCCGTCAGCGACAGCCAAGCTTTGCCGGGGGCGTGGCTGCCTGACGGAGGCGTTCCCATGGGAACGCCTACCGTCTGGGTCCGGCCCCACTGACATCACTAGTGATGTCAGTGGGAGTGATTTTGGCTCTGATAGAGCCAAAATCACTTCAGGGCTTGCGGTCACCGAGACCCTACCGCAGGTCTCGTCGCAAGCCCGATGGTCGCGATGGTCTTGACCATCGCGACCATCTTTTTGGCCGCTCGCATATGCTGTGGGTGGTGACACTGATTCAGAGCGAGGGCACTGATTCAGAGCGAGCGGTCTGGTCAGAGCGTCCGGCTCTGAATCAGGCCCTATATTCCAGTAAAACATAGTTATATCCATGTCAAAAAGCATAAGTGAGCCCAGGATAACAAATATATAGGATAATAGTGATCATTGCGACACATATGATTTACAGAGCCACTTCCACACTGCATTGTTATGTATTGTCCTGTGCACTTCATACAGTAATTATTAAAATCTGGTGGAGAAGTATAACCCCAGGCAGACCTGTAGCTACATGTAATGCTTTACTATTATATAAATTAACATTTTAAGAACCTTGTCTTATCCCAGTCCTCAAACCCCCGTTGTTACTTCGCCACTTGCAACTCCCTTCTCAACCCCCCTCCCCTCCTCACTCTCTACCCTTGACTTTGCCACTCACGTCACACCTAAAATTGACTCCAAATGTAATAGGGTGAGAGTTTAGAAAATGTGAAAGTTTAGCAGTAAACTCCCACATTGGTCGAGTTTTATCTTTAATAAACATCTGGTTGAGTGTTTAAATAGTGAGAGTTTTTTTAGTCTAAAAACATGCAACTTTGCATGTTCTCGGACTCTGTTTTTTCCTTGATCCTGTAACCTCCCGCCTCCTCCACTACCTCTGTCCTGTTGCATGCCCTTGTGTTGCACCATTAAAAAAAAAAAACATCCTTGATCCTAACACTCTCTCCAACTACTGCCCATCTCTCTCCTCTCAATTGCCTCCAAACTCCTTGAGCGGATTGTCTACTAATGCCTTACCGCCTTTGTTTCCCCTCACTCTCTGCTTGATCCGTTCCAGTCTGGCTTCCGTCCTCTCCACTCCACTGAAACTGCCCTCATGAAAGTCAGCAATGACCTCCTTGCTGCCAAATCCAAGGGCCATTACTTTTTGCTCATTCTTCGTGACCTCTCTGCTGCTTTTGACACTGTGGACCACCCTCTCCTCCTACAAATCCTTCACTCCTTCAATCTGGGTGATGCCGCCCTCTCTTGGCTGTCGTCCTACCTCTCTGACCGCTCTTTCTTAGTCTCCTCTCATGACTCCACTTCGCCCCAATTCATCTAACAGTAGGTGTCCCTCAAGGTTCTGTTCTGGGACCTCTCCTCTTCTCCCTCTATATACAACCTCTCTAGGTGAGGTCATCAGCTTTTGTCCCAGTGCTTACTTAAACTTAACATGTCTAAGACTGAGCTGATCATCTTCCCACCCTCCTGCATAACTCCCCTCACACAATTTCATTATCTATTGGCATCACAACAATCTACTCGAACCCCTAAGTGCGCTGTTTTGGAGCTATTCTTGATTCCTCCCTCTCCTTCAAACCTTACATTCAGTACCTTTTGGTCACTTACAAAAGCCCTCACTCCCTTTTATATCTCTGACCGTATCTCCCTTCATACTCCCATCCACCCTCTTCGCTCCTCAAATGCATGCTCCCTCTCCTGCCAACCGATAACTACCTCCCACTGCCGCCTCAAAAATTGTGCCCATGCTGCTCCGTAGCTGTACTTCTCTCCCTATCAGACACTCTCTACCTTTCTACTAAACTTCAAACGGGCTCTCAACACCCACTTCTTCATCAAAGCCATCCAGCTCTCATCCTAGCCCACTGCTCCTTGCTCCTTCCTCACTGTCTACCCTATCTATGTCACCAATGTCTGTCTGTTCCTCACTTTTAGAATGTAAGCTCTCATGAGCAGGTCCCTCTTCCCTCATGTGCTTTTCCTTTGCCTTTTTATACGATCATATACTCCCTACAATGGTACCTAACCTTAGGTTGCTACATCCCTGCTACTTATTTGAGTATTATGATCGCAGATGCAGCAATGTGGATCAACCATGTCCTTGTCCTGCATAGTTTAGTAATGTAAATCACCGGTTTCTTGTTTTGTTCAATTGTAAGATACTGCGGAACTCTTGTGGCGCCATAAAAATAGACTCGAAATTTTAGGGAGAAACTGCGCCAGTGGAACATATAAATACAGTATGTGTGTATGTATATATATATATATATATATATATATATATATATATATAGTCAAAAAATAATTGATTCATTAATAGAGGAATAGCTATATTCAACATACCAATTTATTACTAAACACATCAATAAAAATAAAGGTTCAGTAATATCAAAACTGTGAACGTTAAAAAAAACTTTAAGATTAACTTGTTACTGCGTTAAGCTATGTATTTATAGGTTACATGTTCATTTCTGATTGCTACTAAATAAGCTTAGCTTTGCAATGGTTCTATACACCATCCTCTTGCCAACAGTTGTAGCATGCTAATACTTAATGCTTAAACTACCTAATTAAAGAGATAACTAGTGTTTTGTGCTTTGAGAAAGAAAATGTACCAGTACCATAAAAAAGGGGTGTGGTATGAAAAGTCCACATTCAAAATGTATACAGCTTCTGAATGTTGACAAGCAATATGTCCACATTCACAAATGTCGACACGGATAAAATGTGGATAGTGTTCGTAATGATGATATTTAACATGTCAACACTAGCACATCATTTTTCTTGTTGACTTTATGTCCATGTCATAATTCAGAACCTGTCGACATTCTGGTGTCTACATTTTCAATGTCGATATTCTGACCATAATGAAAAAGATACCGGTACTCCTCTAAACTGATGAACGTTTTGTGGCCAGGTTAGTGTCTCCTTTGTCTCTAAAGTAGCTGTAATGGACTAGTCTGGTTATACAAATTCCAGGCAGGACTGTTAAGCCATAATCCCTTACTTATTTTTAAGAACTACCTAATTCTGGGGGAAAGTAAGTGTCAGTACTAAAAAATATTTAAAAAGTTGGTACTGTAACCTAGGCAATTCGCATACTGACATAACTGATATCAGTCTCCCGACTTCCTGCTTTTTACAGGAGCAGAAACAGAATATCATATGGAGATCATTCTATAACAATGCATGGCATGCAGCACTGCTCATTATAAGTGAATAATGAAAGAGGAATGGCTCAAAGTATAGCAAGTTGTACTTTCTCTGATTTCATTATCCACTATGCTATCTTTCTATAGAGATACAGTAGTTGTGAGATTAAATATCTCCTCCGTTCTACAGAATCGGTTGGAAAACATTTTTGAGAAATTTCCATATGTGCAAGTAATTAATAATATACTTTCACCACCAGTGGAGGCAACAATATAATTCGACACCAGTCTAAACATTTGGTTCTTTCGGAAAAATTTGGATTCTCAATCTAAACAGCATTTCTTACTTTTCTTTTTTTTTTGTTCAACTTCGTATCTGGAAAACTTATGTTGTTGAGTTAACATTTGTGGTCAATAACTTTAACTTTGAAACTTAAGATCAATATCTTTTTTTATTATAAGCCACAAATCATATTCACACCTGGTTAACATCAAGTAGATTACAGCACATATCTACACAGAGCTCATGGTACGATGTCAGACTTCAATGTACTGCTTGTTATTTTATACAGTAAAATTATTTTCTGTATAGAGAGAAAAAAGTTATATCGTTTTTAAAATAAAACCAGATATCTATTATCTATTGGGCAACTACACTATTCTGTTATGTAAATCACACATGTAAATAGTGAGGTTTTGAGATCAAAATATATATTGGTCCCAGTAAGAAACTGAACCACCTCCAAGGTTCAAATACAAGAGCAGTACATAGGGTCACTAACTATAATCCACTACAAAGAAGGGGCAACATCTCTAGAACGTGGTGTCTCTTATTGTCCTTGTAACACACGCCTGTGGGAATTCTGTACTGCTAACTGACATTAAATACATTTCTATATCCGTTTTGGTTTCCACGATTTCTGATAATAGGTTTGATTTAGATATCCTCTACCCTTTCAGGAAAGCAGTACTTCTTATTGCTTAACCTCACAGATATAAGACATGACCTCTTTTCTACTTCTCAGAAAATTCACTTCTCATAAGAACTTTGCCAAGTTCTTTGATGTGTTTAACATGTTTGTTAGCGTTTCAGAAGTAAGTCCTGGGAATCACGAGGAGTTGGTAGTGTGCTTCTAGCCTGCTGGAGTTTTAGAAGCCATCAGATGTAAGCTGTAGGTTTTTCACTCTGTCGGATTATTTTTTATTAAAATATATAACAGTCTTCCCTGGCCAGAATGCCGGTCAGCTAAGTTGCAAACTTTAGTCACTTTTAATACGCTGTAATGTCTAATGATATTGTTGTACAGTTGGTATAATTGGCAGTTGGAGTTGATACATAGCTGGAATGTACACATGCTTCTTGTATGAAATTGCACTGCACAAACTCCAAAAATGAGCACACGCAGTTGCAATGATGCACAGTAATGCACAATTTGGATCGTCCCTTATGAGTGAAAAAGGTTGACTAGAATGAGAAGAGGCATTCCCACTTGGGTAAAGTTTAAATGTGGGCCATGCAGACCTGCAAAAATTCCGTAATACACCTATTTGGAGGTATATCTGATCAGTGTTCTCCACACAATTTATTTCTCAGGAGGTCTGCCAGGCAAGAATCCCCTGCAATCCAGCAGTGTGACGCGGCCAGAAAAGATCAGCTACGCTGACATTTCATATAGAAACATCAGTGCAGAGCATCTTACTGGCCATGTCACAGTGCCATATGTTTTTATATTATGTACGATTTTTATTATTTCAAGAACATTTCTGTTAAGTCATTTACGCACATTTTAGTTCCAACATTGCAGTTACCCTATTGTAAGTAGTATAGTCACCATATAAACGCCCTGTTTGTGGTTACTAAAAAGGCACCTTGGGCTAAATTTACTGTGTGGCACATTCAAAGCCTCCTTTTCAGACACTGAATTTAAAGGGGCATTTATATCCAAATAAAATCAGGCGTGTTTTGTATGTCATATAGTTGCCCCTTTAAATCCATCAACTGAAATTGCTGAAGCTGCGGCGGCTTTGAGAAGCTCTGCATAGTAAATTTAGCCCCGTGTCTCTTCTGGCTTGTGGAGGTGAGCAATAAATAAGCTATTGACTCCTCGTACTCCCATGTCAGGTTTATGATGCAGAAATTATTTCACATTTATGCTTCTATTGTAATAAACAAGCAATGCATTTTTTGTTTATCCTAGTTTTCATAAGTGTTTTTGTACACTCTCAAATGTTCATTAATTGGGACCAACTGTGACATACTAACAAGTGATTTCAAAGTCTTTTTTTTTTTTTTTGCAGAAATGATTTTCTCTGTCTGTAGCTCCACAAAGCAGCTTGTTTTCTATAATTAGAAAGCATAATTATGTTCATAGCTTACTAGTCATGATTTGCTAATCTTCTCGTTTATATAGAGCACAGAATATGTTCCGTCATGCCA
This sequence comes from Taudactylus pleione, assembly GCA_031769625.1. Lineage (NCBI taxonomy): Eukaryota > Metazoa > Chordata > Amphibia > Anura > Myobatrachidae > Taudactylus > Taudactylus pleione. Next base: position 2,138,645 of record JAUIMM010000052.1, on the reverse strand, counting down.
TGCGCTCGGCCATGATCTGGTTCCACGTGGTGCCAGCAGCTAACAAAGAACCATATGAACAACTATCTCAAAGCGAGAACAACAGCTACTATTCCACCCCTCATGTGCCCGATCATCAGTACATTGAGAATAGGAACTTCCACAGCCCTGGTCCTGAGCAGATTCTACAGAGAGTGCCCAGACAAGTAAACCAGACAGAACCAATGGACACTTACCCACATCTACCTCATAGCATCAATTCTGCAGGAAAACCACCAACTGGCCTCATGCCGTCACCACAGCGAGGTGTGAACTCTCCACCACCAAGCGGTTATAATACCAAAAAAGGAAAGAAGCTTTATATACAGCTAAAGAAAGGTAAGCTAGATAGTGGGCCTCTTACTGTGCCTTGTATTCATGCTGACACATTGGAGAGCTAAATATGTACAACTTTTAATTGTATTAAATTATTGTTGAAGACATGACATAAGCACGAGTTGGGTATGGCATCCCGGTGCTCAGGATCCCAGCGCTGAGAATCCCTGCGCCGTCATCCTGATTGGGTTAAAATACAAACACCGGCCGATAAGTACTCTAACCAACCTGCACCCTAACCCTCCCCCTAGTGCCTAACCCTAAGCATCTCCTAACCCAATACTTATCGTCTGGATGTCAGCGGCTGGGGTGCTGGCACTGGGATTCTAGCGCCAGCATCCCAACCTCCGGGATTCCAACTACTTTCCATTAGCACTTGTCCATATTATATATTTTGATTCTATTATTGGACACAATTTATCTTTGGTGTACTTGGATGGGGTAACAGAATGTCTCTGGTCTGTACATTGGATACAACTATATATATATATATATATCATATTTGTTGGTGTATCTAAGCTCAGAGAAAATAACTAGATGTCCCTGGTCAAATTACTTCTCTGAAGATGGAGTTCTCCTTAAGCGGAGTTATGCTTTGAGAGACGTTATCATCTAGCTTGCTAAAAGGGTTTCATGACAACGTAGCTTGTATGATTTCTACAATATACTGTTCCCAAACTCTTGGTCAATGGCACCCATTTTAACTCATTTTGACTAATTTTTTCGTGGCACCACTAGGCCAAGGAGTGGATGACAGATCTAAAATGTCTAGCATCAGAATTTTGCTTTTTCCAAACCATTAGGCAGATTGATAAGCGGTCTATAATAAAGGCTGACAGGTACCGAACAACTTTCCTACAATGTAGAAAAAACCAGATCCAGGCACGATAGGTGGGTAATGAAACTTTGAACCGATCCGTAGTATGCCACTTACAGTACTACCAGCTTGCCCTATAGCAGCACATGTTTACTGGCAGCAGCAGTAGGAAGTGTGATCGTCCCAGGGAGCTGGCACACAAGAGCAGGCATCTCTCTCTCCCTATGCAGCCAGACCTGAGCACATACCTGTGTATGTGACACTGCAGCTTACAATGAGAAGGATCCTACTATCTGCAGCGGTAGCGAAGTTGCTGTACAACCTCACAGTGCTCTGAGCCCAGGGTGCCCCGGCGCACAGTTTAGGAACCACTATCATATCGAATTTACAGTGCCACATGTTATCAGTGTATCTCATACTCATTGTGTGTGCTATGCTTCAATGTTGTATTAAGAGGAGGTACACTTAAATTACCATTTTATGGAAAAGCTCACTGTTTTTTTAGATGGATTAGAGAGAGAGAGAGAGTTTATAACGTAGGTCAACAAAGGGTACCGCCATACTTGAGAGATTTGTTACGCAAATATTGTTGCTCATTAGAGACGTATATAATGATTCATAGATGGAGGCATTTCCATTTTAGTAAGTAGACAATGCTTCATCCGCCCTAGGTGAAGAGATGCCATAATATGTTTAACTGAGCATTTACATAATAAAAGTATTGAGTACACTGAAGCAGAGATAAGGGATACCCAGGGGAACCACCCGTTCTGCTCTTATGAGAGGGAGCTGTCTGAACCCAGGCGTCTCCTTAAGCTCTGAAAGCCCATAACTAAGGTCATAGGTGCAGCATTTTCAAAATGGCTGGGTATAGGGGCTCACGTTACACTCCCCTCAAGCTCCAACAGAGAATGAGACCAAATCTGTGGAAATTTCTCATAAGGTAATTTCCTAAACAGATCACATTTATATCACAGTTCTAGAAGGTTACAGTCTCTCTTATTGTCAGAAATGTTGTGGACTGCATCAATTGTTACTTTAAATGAATAAATGGGAGAGATAATACTACTGGGATTAAGTGAGTAGACAGCCGAGATCATGGAGGTCACATGACCACTTCACATCTGTATTATGTGCATATTGTACTACTGACCGTCTTTATCTTCCGTCAATCTCTTTATCACCCCCTCCCTAGACCAGTTTATAATAAATGAATGACTACTCAGATGTAGGAGAAAGATCATTTTATCACGAAGGAAATGTAAATATATAGGTGGTCTCCCTGGGAATATTTGTGCTTCCCCCCTCTTCTCAGAGATTTTTGCATTGAATGCTTTTTATGATCCATAACCATGTCTATTACATCCACGTTAGACATACAGTAATTGAATGTTTCCAAGTAGATTAGCAATGTAATGGAAGTTGCTCTTGTAGATAATAGTCTCTAATTTTAATTACAGAAATAATTATCTATGTCATTGAGAAATTTACAGCAGGATACATGTTTGTACGTGATCCAGAGATAAATTTTGTAGTTTGCCTTTTTTGTGGCCTGTATACCCAGCAACATTTTGTACCTGTGAGGATCATTCTGCAATATAAATCCCGAATGAGCGACAGTCCTTGTGCTCTTAAGCAATACATATCGATGCAAGTAACCACAGAACTAATTATGCCAAGCTCTGCATTGGGTGAAGTGCCCAATCCCAGGAATGGGATATATATCCCGAGGACCATTTTGATATATATATAACATTATTTCCATGTGACGTCACACGGGGTGGGGCCACAATCGCCGGTGTTTACAGCAATGCCTGGAGCATCCTGAGGATGCTCCGGGGAGCTGTAAGGTGTGACCGTCAGAAGCGTCCTTTAGACTCACCAGGCACCCTGATAGCCAGGTGAGGCTAGCAGAAAAAAGCTCAGAGGGGCCAGACCAAATGATTCCGTGGGCCTTATATGGCCCCTGGGCCTGAGGTTCCCCATCCCTGTTCTAATAGAACACAAGGCACTTACCTGTATCAACTGTTCTGTGCATGAAAGTGTTATAGTTCATTTTTGTATGTATTATTTAGGATGCACGGTTATAAATTTTGAGTGATCTATCAAGCTCGTCTATCACTTTCACATTTGTTTTATTATCCTTTATATAGCACCAATAAATTACGCAGCTCTTTACATATAATGTTTTATCCTTCCCACTGGAGCTTACAGTCTAAATTCTCTACCTGACAGATAGTAGGATCCTTCTCATTGTAAGCAAATAAACCTACAGGGTACCTGGGTCTATACGGACCCCACAAGGCCAGTATTCAGAGGAAACAATGCTATGCGTATGCTATCGCTGTGCAGCTTCATCGATCTGTATATTGATGTTATATATACAGTTGTGTGCAGAAGTAATAGCAATTCTGGCCAAATTGCTTTCTTCACAGAACATTGATTGAGTTGCTCGTAAAGTGGCTGTAGGTGCCGGCAGCCGCGGAAGGCCGATTTACTACCTAATGCGAGATTCGGTGCATCTTCCATCGGAAAATCGTTCTACCCATTGGTTTTATTCCAGCCACCGCAACTTCACCATTAGTATCAGAATGTACACCAGTCCCATGCTAGATACAAAAGATCCGTCAGAAAGAGGCTTCCCTTCCCTGTACACACGGCTCAGAATCACACGGAGCTTTAGACACTCCCGTAAGTCAGGTCGGTTTCGTGAAATTGCATTGTTGCCAGTCGGTTCCTGACACGAAATACCCAATTTCATGGAAAGACAGAGACAGCCAAGTTTCATCCAACTCCGAATAGTACAGGCATACACAAAATGCATCATTCACGTCTGCACATGTGCTGTATGCAGTAACTCGCAGTTTGTGTCTGTGCACAGAGATCTCTGACTCCGAATAAGGCACTTAGTGAGGAGTTACTACAAAGTACAACATGACATATATTGCGTCTCTGCATATTATAAACGTACAATTTATATGTTTACCATTTGATGAATTTACCAGATTGACAAACAATAAAAGTACAAGTGAGTCATGTGCATTCTGATTGGTGCTCTAAAGAGTGATTTCTAGCTGCACTGTAAGGCTTTAGAAGATGGCAGCTTCGTATTGCATGTACCATGTACAGCTGATAATAGAGCGAAGCCTGAAACCAATAATAATTGCTTCTAGCGATATCAAAACCTTCACAATAATATTAAATGCATATAATTTAATCCCACGCTTGTATCTCTTCCCAGGAGGGGGCCGGCAGGGATGTATGAAGCCTCTCATCCCTTCTGCCGGACTCCTGTGGAGAGGCAACTACAACAAAGGATTGAGCAATTACTTTCTGTTTACCACTTCCAAATCTTAATTTCTCCCCGTAAATACCAATTTAATGCTGCAATTTGCAGAACTAAATTTGAAACAAAATAAAATATTTGTTTACTATAATTTTTAAATACATCCTGCACATATTTCGGGGGGGGGGGGGGGGGGGGTGAACAGCTTTTTGAGAATGCTTCAGGTTTAATAATTTTCTTGGCTTTCTATATTAGTTTGGGTGTTAAGGTACTATTTAGAGAGACTATTATTATTATTATTGTTATAATAGCCATAATGCTCTTAGGGCCTGATTCAGCATGGATCGCAATTGCAACCGAGTACGCAGATTGGCCATTTGCGTACTGCGTATGCATATGCACCGCGTGTGCGCAGCGATCACTCTGCGATTAAGACGCACTGTGGAATCCATTGTAGAGTGAGTGACAGGCCATGAGCGTTTGGTGATGGTGACGGACGAGTGGTTGGAGAAACGCAGGCCTGCGATTGCCTATGCAGCCTGAGTATTCACTGTGTGCAACGAGACATGCAAATTCCGAGACAAGTCAGACCTGCTGTAATTGTGCGTGAGAGGCCAATGTATACGCAGGACTGTGAAGTACTACGGATGTGAGAAAGCGGTAGTGGGCGCTTCTATGCTGGCTGAGCGGTGGCAGACATAAGTATATTTCTTTCCTCGGGGACCATGGGGTCCACAGCAATTACGTTGGGGTATGAATCCCGGTCACCAAACAGTTAACGCAAATTAGTTCTCTGCTCCCAGGATGCATGGGGGTTCCTCCTCATATACCCCACCCCCTGCCTCAGGTAGCCAGTTGTTCCTGTTTGGTGTGTTCACCACATAGACAGTGGGACTGCTATCTCAGCGGGTGGTCTGAGCTGTCCTGGAAGCAGCCTCGCGCCTGATTGGAGGCGCACCGGACACGCGCTGCAACTACCTCCTCCGGCGCCGCACCGCTAGCCTTGGCAGGTCCATGGCAGGGGATTCGGCAGGGGCTCTCAGGCCCTGGACCGCAACCGGACCAAGGGGATGGCAGGTAAGCAGGTGGTTGCGGCGGCCGCTGACGCCGGGACCACGTGGCGGTCCGGCCTCCGGCGGTGAGACTGGCCGGAGGTGCGCTGCAGTCAGGAGGCATACAGCTTGTCTCCTAGCCTAGACCGCCGGGATATGATGTTCCTGACCAGCCGGGGCTTGTGTCGGCGGCCAGGTCAGTTTACCGGGCAGGTCCAAGCAGCATAGGGGAAGTACGCTTCCCCCCCGGTGCCCCCTCCCCCAATCCACACGCTAGTTCAGTCCTCTGGCGCAGTGATTGTGGATTGCTCCTCCCAGCCTCCATATAGGGCAGCCAGAGTGTATGTCAGTTGCTCTCTGAACGCTGCTCCTACAGGACGCTGGGCAGTCTCCCTGTATACCTTGCCTACTGCTGGTTTAGGTGTTTACAGGGCTCTATCCTACCTAAGCTTAGGCTGATTGTGGTAGTGAGAGCTTATATGCATATGGCTTGCGGAGTAGTTATGCATGACATGTGATTGTTGTTTATGGATACTGTTTCTTCTGTAAAAGAACTGTAATTCCTGTATACTGTCACTGTCTCTCCCCTTCCCTTGCTACAGGTGTGTGGGTTGAGAGTAGAAAGCAGCACATAGAACCAGTGGCATAGTGATATGTCTAAGGAGTCTGAGGGTCAGGTGACGGGAGCCCCGTTGCTGATATCCTGTGTAGCCTGCAAGGCAGGATTGTCCCCACAGGACTTTCTTCAAAATGGGCTTTGTGGGAACTGTTTCAGACAGCCACCACACCAATTAAGTTTGCCTGTTTCAGGCCCTGAGCCTCCTTGGGCGTCATTTTCTCAGGTTATGGCTCAGGTGGCGGAACGGCTGGCTGCCCCGGTACCACCGGTTTGGGGTTTGCCTCAGCAGATGCATCCTATGCCCATGATGTGGCCGCCTTGGATGGACCCTGGTGCTGGTAAGGTTATGGCATCATCCTCTGGTTTTTCAGCCTCAGGCTGTCAAGCCAAAGCAGCCTAAATCTAGGCGCCATTTATCGCCTCATGTGGGTGAGTACTCCAGTGCCTCCTCCTCCGAGGAACAGGCACAGGACTCTTCACAGGAGTCTAGCTCCGAGGAGGGTGATGATCATTTCCCAGTAGCCGATGTCCCCTTTCTGATAAGGGCGGTAAAATCGGTGTTAAATATCGAGGAAGGGGATCTTCCGCCTAGGAAAGCCCCCCCTGTTTAAGCGCCAGAAAGTGGTTAAGGCAGAATTCCCAAAGTCTGAACATTTATCAGAACTTATGGAGGAAGCCTGGGTCCGTCCGGATAAGATAAGCCATTCTTCTAAAAGAATGGCGCTTCTATATCCTTTTTCAGCAGAGGACTGTGCCAAGTGGGAGAATCCACCGTCAGTTGATGCACATGTGGCACAGCTGATTAAACGTACCACTCTGCTAATTCCAGCAGTTTCGCTGAAGGAAACCACGGATAGGAGACTGGAGACTTGTCTCAAATCAATTTTTTCGCTGGCAGGAGCGGCCACCCGCCCAGCTATGGCCACTGCCTGGGTAGCAAGAGCTATTGAGGAGTGGGCCAAAACTCTAACAGAGTCTTTACCAGATGCCTCTAAGGAGCAACTGGATATGATCTCCTTTATTAGAGAAGGGGCCTCTTATTTGGGAGATGCCGCCTTGGATGCAGGGATCCTTTCCTCTAAGGTTCCAGCAGAGTCCGTGGTGGCACGTAGGATCCTCTGGTTGAAGGATTGGAAGGCAGATGCCGGGTCCAAAAAGGCCCTAGAATTCCTTCCATTCACAGGAGGTGTTCTCTTTGGTCCAGAATTGGACAAAATTGTATCCTCCATGGCAGCCTCAAAGACGGCAGGTTTGCCATCAGCAACCTCGTCTAAATTGAGGAGGACATCCTTTCGGGGGTTTCTGCCGCAGGGCAAGGCCAAAGGTCAGCCCTCAGCGAGATTTCCACCAAAAAAGGCAGGACCCAGGAAGCCCTGGCAGAACAAACGTCCAGGATCTAGGGTCCAGGATAAACCTGTGGCCTGATGGGACGGGCCTCTCCCTGGGGGATCCCAGTGTGGGGGGCCGACTACTTCGGTTCTCAGAGCCCTGGCACCTCACGACGGAGGATGCCTGGGCTCGAGGAGTTGTTTCCCGAGGGTACGCCCTGACGTTTTGGAGGACTCCTCCGCAAAGGTTCTTTTGTGTAAACCCGCAGGTGGGTTCAGAAAGAGCTTTGTCCCTTCAGAAGGCTATTCTTGCCTTGCTAGCATCGGAAGTGGTGATTATGGTGCCAGAGAATCAGTTCCGAGAGGGGTTTTACTCCAATCTGTTCTTGGTTCAGAAACCGAATGGGTCATACCGGCCTATTCTGAATCTGAGAGAGCGCAACAAATTTGTTCGAGCCCCCAGGTTCAGGATGGAAACATTGCGATTGATTGTGTTGGCAATGGAACAGGGGGACTATATGGTATCCCTAGATATACAGGATGCCTACCTTCACATCCCAATCACACAGGCTCATCAGAAATTTCTTCGTTTTGCGGTAGGGGAAGAACATTTTCAGTTCCAGGCCCTGCCGTTTGGCCTGTCCACAGCCCCTCGGGTATTCACTAAGGTGATGGCGGTGATGATGGCATGCCTCAGGCGCCAAGGTGTCAGGATTTTGCCTTACTTGGACGACCTCCTGTTGCTGGGGCAGTCCCCACAGCAGATACAGGATCATTTGAGGCTGACAGTATCATGTCTGTGCAATCACGGCTGGATCATAAACTGGCAAAAGTCGTCACCCTATCCGCTACAACAGATGTGTCATTTGGGAGCGAGATTAGACTCCGTGGTGCAGAAAATATATCTGCCGGAGGAGAAGATCCTTGCCCTACAATCACGAATACGCAGGTTGCTTCGCAACAGGCAGATATCCGTTTTAGTAGCCATGCAGGTCCTTGGGTCGATGGTGGCCACGGTCAGGATGGTGGAATACGCTCAATTCCACTCCAGACCACTGCAGCAATTAGTTTTGTCTCGCTGGAACAAGGATCATCGTACGATCAGGTCTCAGCTGCTGCGTCTCTCTCCAGAGGTACGGTTGTCCCTGACCTGGTGGTTGCAGATAAAGCATCTCAGGCAGGGTCGCCCCTTTTGGGTGCCGGATTGGACATTAGTCAAAACCGACGCCAGGTTGGGGGGCGATGACGGGGTCACACACTTTCCAAGGAAAGTGGTCAGTGGCGGAAAGCCGGCTACGGATAAACATCCTGGAACTAAGAGCTATATTCAAAGCTTTAGTGCAGGCTCAGGAAATCTTAAAGGGCAGGTCGGTGCAGATACAGTCGGACAATCGCACCGCGGTCGCCTACCTAAATCATCACGGGGGCACAAGGAGTTGGGCTGCCTTGGCAGAGGTATCAAAGATCCTGGTATGGGCAGAGACTCATCTGCCCACGATATCTGCCGTGTTCATTCCAGGAATCCTGAATTGGGAGGCCGATTTTCTCTTTCGGCAAGAGATAAATGCAGGGGTATGGGCCCTACTTCCACAGGTTTTTCGGAACCTTGTGGACAGGTGGGGTCTACCAGAAATAGATCTGATGGCATCAAGAAGGAACAACAAGGTTCCCAGGTACAGATCCTGGACAAGAGATCCGAGAGCCGAGTTTGTAGACGCACTGACAGTAAAGTGGTGTTACAAGCTGGTATATCTGTTTCCCCCGTTTGCTCTTCTGCCCAGAGTTGTCAGAAAGATCAAACAAGAGGGCAGCACCGTCATATTAATAGCTCCGGCATGGCCGAGACGGCACTGGTTCACAGATCTACAGTCTCTCTCCATAGACACTCCATGGCCTCTGCCATTGAGACCGGATCTGTTGCAACAGGGTCCCTGCTGGTACCCGGATCTTCATCGGCTATCGCTGACAGCATGGCTCTTGAGGCCTCCGTCTTGAGGAAGAAGGGGTTTTCCGAGTCTGTTATACGGACGATGTTGAAGGCACGGAAGCCATCCTCAGCCCGTATATACTATAGGGTTTGGCATACTTCCTTTCAGTGGTGTGAACTGAAAGGGTATGATCCACAGAAATTCCTGATATCCAGAGTGCTGGATTTTCTTCAAAGCGGTCTGGAAAAAGGGCTCCGCCTGGCCTCTTTAAGGGTACAGGTGTCAGCTCTTTCAGTCTGGTTCCAACATAAAATTGCTCTAAGACCAGATATAAAGACCTTTTTTCAGGGGGTGTTGAGGATTCAGCCTCCCTTCGTTTCCCCGGTTGTTTCGTGGGACTTGACTCTAGTTCTGAAGGTTTTACAGGCTCCTCCGTTCGAGCCTTTAAATTCAATAGACATCAAGTGGCTAACGGCAAAGACGGTATTCCTCCTTGCTATGGCATCTGTACGTAGAGTGTCGGATTTAGCTGTGCTTTCCTTCCTGGAGCCGTTCTTGGTATTTCATCAAGATAGAGCAGTGCTGCATACTAGGGAGGGTTACCTTCCAAAAGTGGTGTTAAAATTTCATATTAATGAAGAAATAGTAGTTCCAGCATTTCAGGGCACAAGTCTCTCACAAGGTGAGGCTTCCCTGGATGTGGTCCATGCGTTGAGAATTTGTTAAACGCACGAGCAAATGGAGGAAGTCCGATTCACTTTTTGTGCTTTATGGTTGTAATAAGCGTGGCTCTCCAGCCAGTAAACAGACACTGGCCAGGTGGATTTGCATGGCAATTTCATTGGCTTATACACAGGCTGCTATGCGGGTGCCGGATTCAGTGACTGCACATTCTACTAGGGCGGTAGGTCCATCATGGGCAGCCCGCCGGGTGCTTCTGCTGAGCAATTATGCAAAGCAGCCACATGGTCTTCCATCCATACCTTTGTCAAATTTTATTCCTTTGACACCTTTGCCTCTCAGGATGCCTCCTTCGGGCGTAGGATTCTCCTCTCGTCCGAGAGCCAGGAGCGTCCCCGCCCGTAGGGTTAGTGCTTTGGGATATCCCCAATGTAATGGCTGTGGACCCCATGGACCCCGAAGAAGAAAATAAGAGTTATGGTATGACATACCTTGTTAACTTTTTCTTCGAGGTCCATGGGGTCCACAGGTCACCCACCCAGACGCACCTGTATTTCTGGGGGAGGTTTTTCCGTAGTTGTTCTCTTGAGAGTCTGGACTTTGAGTTTGGGTCTTTTCTTTCTTACCCTTTGTTTGTCTCTGCCTGCTTGAGCTTGGTAACGAACTGGCTACCTGAGGCAGGGGGTGGGGTGTATGAGGAGGAACCCCGGTGCATCCCGGGAGCAGAGAACTCGTTTGACCGGGATTCATACCCCAACGTAATGGCTGTGGACCCCATGGACCTAGAAGAAAAAGAGTTAACAAAGGTATGTCATACCATAACTCTTATTTTTCACAGCTTCATTGCATGTGATTACGCAGCTGCGATCTGTACTGAATCAGGCCCTGACGAAAATTCTTACACTTAAAAACCTCTATTTTTAGCCTACTTCAGACACTACAGTTTTCCTGTTTTTTTGTTTTACTTTTTCAATATGATTATAATGTCATATTTACTATTCATTGTGTCATTTGACTTAAGATGCCCACACACAGAACATTTGTTTTGACCAAGTTTGCCTATTTCAGTTTATTTGGGAGTACATGGTTGAAAATCATTTACAAATGTAATAAGTTATGTTTGAACAATATTGGTTTGTGTTCAGATTGTTGGGTTAGTGCAACTGTGATCAAATTTGAAAGATCTGTGTGTTACTGCACCTGAAGTTTATTTTAACTACTTCTATAATTCTATGTGTGGATATTATATCTACAAATTACTTTTATGAAACATGAATAACCTGTCTTTTAAAACCAATGCAGGTGTTGAAGGATTGGGGTTCAGCATTACATCAAGAGATGTCCCCCTCGGAGGTTCAGCTCCTATCTACGTTAAAAACATTCTTCCCAGAGGAGCCGCTATCCAAGACGGCAGGCTGAAAGCTGCAGATAGACTACTAGAAGTACGGTCAAAAAATTTTTTATAACCTTTTGTTAAATTAATTTATGCTCAAACAAAATAACCGTATTGTCGCTGAGGAAAAGACATTTTTCTTCCCATCGTTACATTTTCCCACTTTTAGTTAATTTAATTTTTTTTTTATTCCTTCGACATTTATCTTAATGCAGGAAAAGATCTAGTGTTAGGAATAGTCTTTTTCTGGTTCTCATTTTTTAACATACACACTATTGTCTCATGTTCATTCCTACCTGTTTGGTTCTTCTCCTACCGGTGATAAAATAGATAATGGTAATGGATTTTCTCTATGGAAAAGGATTTCTTTACATCGCTTTTGGTTGTGACACACATGTCTACAATTAAAGCAAATGGGTTCCTCACAGTGTTTTCTTTGGACATTTTTCTGGTCTCTTAATATACCTTTTCAAATTACTTGGTCTGTGTTGGGAACTATTAGTGGGTAGAGTTGTGGCCTACATTTCCTGTCATTTTTTTAAGTAACAAAGCCTTGAACATCTGATATAATTATTTTTCCACACTTCTGAGTGTGCTTAGAATGTCCTAAAGTGTGCCAAGAAGAATGTTTCCTTTTCACACACTTAATAAGCAAAGAAGGTACTTAGATTCATGTAATATTAAATATAAATGTTATTTAGCTATATATTTTGATAAAAAAAGCACACGCTATCACTTATTCAGGCCCAAATTGTCGACACAGCAGCCCACTGGCGTCACTAGGGGGGTGCGGGCTTCACCGGGTGACACCATCCGAGGGAGGGGTGACACCAAAATAGCAGTTGCTCTGCTATTTTGGTGTCACCCTGTCGGATGGTGTCACCAAGCAGCCACACAGGAGAGAAAGGCAGGGGAGGGGTTGAGAGCTGCCCCCAGCAGCTGCTGGAGTGCTGGGTAAGCCCACTGTGTACCGAAAATGGGGGGGCATGACTTGCGGTTACACCCCCAAGATCGGCACACATAAGGGGGGCGTGGTTTTGTGGGACAAGGTCACACAACCTTGTGTGCACATATTGAGTGATTTCAATGAATTGCAACAGAATGTAATCATATAATAATGTGTGTGTGTATATATACAGTATATGTGTGTCTATATATATATATATATATATATATATATACACATACAAACACACATATATAAAATATTTTTTTTATTCAAACAATGTGGTCATATACCGTATCGCATGTACCCCAGATCTATCTAGGTGTTGTGAGTGCAGTGTAATGTAGAGAGAGCAAGAAATAGACAGCACTCTGGAACAGTTGCACTAAACAGGGTGTGTTTTTATTGTGCGAAAATATATATCTTATGTATATTTTTTCATTTACAGTAAATTATAATTGGTCTACCCTTAAACTTTGTCTCACTTTGTTTCTTGCTGAGACTGTTTTGAAGCAGAGAAGTGATGGTACAGGTAAGATGTATCTCACATCATGCTGGTTGGGTTCTTCGCCTAATGTCTTATTTTCCATGGTGATCTAGTAGTGCAACGTTCCTAAATACTGGAAAAATAAAATCACAGACTACCTGGCCTGACCTCACATTGCAATTGCCCACAAAACACGTTTGCCCTATGAGCTGCAGCTGTGAAATGTAATTAGGATTGCTATTCATGGTGGCCTGTGGTATCTCGACAATATTCTGAAATAAAAAGCAGAGGAATTTATTAAATGCCACATTTGAAAGAAATTCCATGGGTCAAGGAAATGAGCAAGCATTTATAACATTAATATATATTCAGGGTACATGTACAGACACACACGTGTAATGAAATGATCTAAGTTACGTGGGAAGCAGGTTGTCCAAATACTACCAGAGTTTAATAGTCTTTGATGTGGGGTATAATGTACGAGTATAATCTATTTTTGTAATACCTCAGCAATCATTACTTGGAATTTAACGTCGGAATTAGTTCCCTCACAGCTAATTGTGGCAAAATTGTTGAGCCTTTTAAAGAGTAGTTTTTTAATACATTCAGGTTATTCCTGACATGGTAAGGTTAAATGGTAAAGGGACATGGATCAATAACACCTTGTGTTTCCATGTCTTAATTTAAACGGATACTTAAGAGACTCTCAAAGAGCTTGCAATCTAATTAGGTGATTGAAAATACGATGTAATATGTGGCATAGGTAGATATCTCCATGTGAACTGGACAGGCTACACACAACACGTGCATTTATTTTGCACCTTCTCTGAGTATTGGTTCACTTTCAGGATTTTTGAATGCTTTCCATAGTGCTATATTAGTGTGTTGAGTAAACTGAAAATTTGTGAGCATCTCGCTCTCTCCCTAAAAAGGTGAATGGTGTAGACTTAACTGGGAAGACTCAAGAGGAAGTTGTGTCGTTATTAAGAAGCACAAAGATGGGAGGTCCAGTGAATCTTTTGGTTCTCCGGCAAGAAGAGGCCTTCCACCCACGTGAGCTGGTGTGTACATCACTTCTACAGCATGTGTTTTCACTGTCATATATTTAAGGGAAGAATTTATTTTACAGTATCCTAATCCATGATTTCATTATTTTTTTTCTGCATGATTTTTTTGGGTTTATTTTTATATAGTAGAGATTTTTTATTTAAATTCTGGAATTTGATAATTACAGTCAGGTGCATAAATATAGGGACATTGACAGAATTTTCATATTTTGGCCTTTATTCACCACCACAATGGCTTTGAAATGAAACAAACAAGATGTGCTTTAACTGCAGACTTTCAGATTTAATTTGAGGGTAATTACATCCAAATCAGGTGAACGGTGTAGGAATTACAACGGTTTCTATATGTGCCTCCCACTTTTTAAGGGGCCAAAAGTAATGGGACTATCAACTCAAAAGCTAGTTCATGGACAGGTGTGGGCTATTCCCTCGTTATTTCATTATCAATTAAGCAGGTAAAAGGTCTGGAGTTGATTCTAAGTGCGACATTTGCATTTGGGATCAGTTGCTGTCGACTCTCAATATGAGATCCAAAGAGCTGTCACTATCAGTGAAGCAAGCCATCATTAGGCTGAAAAATCAAAACAAACACATCAGAGAGATAGCAAAAACATTAGGTGTGGCCAAATCAACTTTTTGGAACATTCTTAAAAATAAAGAACGCACCGGAGAGCTCAGCAACACCAAAAGACCCGGAAGACCATGGAAAACAACTGTGGTGGATGACAGAAGAATTATTTCCCTGGTGAAGAAAAACCCCTTCACAACAGTTGGCCAAATCAAGAACACTCTCCAGGTGGTAGGTGTATATGTGTCAAAGTCAACAATCAAGAGAAGACTTCACAAGAGTGAATATAGAGGGTTCACCACAAGATGTAAACCATTGGTGAGCCACAAAAACAGGAAGACCAGATTAGAGTTTGCCAAACAACATCTAAAAAAGCCATTACAGTTCTGGAACAACATCCTATGGACAGATGAGACAAAGATCAACTTGTACCAGAGTGATGGGAAGAGAAGAGTATGGAGAAGGAAAGAAACTGCTCATGATCCAAAACATACCACCTCATCAGTGAAGCATGGTGGTGGTAGTGTCATGGCGTGGGCATGTATGGCTGCCAATGGAACTGGTTCCCTTGTATTGATGATGTGACTGCTGACAAAAGCAGCAGAATGAATTCTGAAGTGTTTCGGGCAATATTATATGCTCATATTCAGTCAAATGCTTCAGAACTCATTGGACGGCACTTCACAGTGCAGATGGACAATGACCCGAAGCATACTGCAAGAGCAACCAAAGAGTTTTTTAAGGCTAAAAAGTGGTATGTTATGCAATGGCCAAGTCAATCCCATGACCAGAATCCGATTGAGCCTGCATTTCACTTGATGAAGACAAAACTGAAGGGTAAATGCCCCAAGAACAAACAGGAACTGAAGACATTTGCAGTAGAGGCCTGGCAGAGCATCTCCAGGGATGAAACCCAGCGTCTGGTGATGTCTATGCGTTCCAGACTTCAGGCTGTAATTGCCTGCAAAGGATTTGAAACAAAGTATTAAAAAGTGAAAGTTAGATTTAGGATTGTTTAGTTTGTCCCATTACTTTTTATATGTGGGAGGCACATATAAAAACTGTTGTAATTCCTACACCGTTCACCTGATTTGGATGTAATTACCCTCAATTTAAATCTGAAAGTCTGCAGTTAAAGCACATCTTGTTTGTTTCATTTCAAAGCCATTGTGGTGGTGAATAGAGGCCAAAATATGAAAATTCTGTCAATGTCCCAATATTTATGCACCTGACTGTATCCTCAAAACCTCCTCTTTAATGATACTTCGAAGTGTGGAAAATGAATTTATGCCCAACTTTATTTTGTTAAATCGTTATATCACTGACTGTCCTGTCCCAGTTGTTAATGCTATCGAAAACATTTGTAATCACAGCTAAATAGTTAAGTAATGCCAGGTGACAGAACAAGTTTTACAGTAATTTAATTTATTACCAGTTTTTTATATAGCGCACACATATGCTCTGCAATCTATATTCCCTACCACATGCTCACAAACCTACACACACATCGGGGATAATTTTTGTTGGGAGCCAATTAACCTACCAGTATATTTTTGGAGTGTGGGAGGAAACTCACGCAAGCACAGGAAGTGGGAATCAAACCCATGACCTCAGTGTTGTGAGGCAGTAATGCTAACCGTTACACAGTCTGTGCTGCCCAAGCAGCAAGTATCTGTCTTTATTTATTTATTTATTTATTTATTTTTTAAATCTAATTTTGCAACACCCATACACTTTGGATTGGAGGTAGCTTTGAAATCACTAGTAATTTGTGACATCACTGAGGCAAGAGCCAATTTGTCTCACACCTCAATAATGCTATTAGGCCGAATGTAGTCTAAGCCCACACAGTGGAGACACAATTCAACAAAATCAACAATTATATTGCTTGGCCAGAAATACCACATCTGCTAACCCTATAGCAATGTCTGATTTATAATTTCATACAAAATAATAAAGACGAAAAAACTGTTCACAACTATAATGTTTTCCAACTGCTCTATGCTGACCATACAGCCTCGGATCTCTCCTGCCACAGTCGTCTTAAATGTGATTTGTGTGGGGCTCAGCATTAGGGAGAAATGAAGGGAAATGGTGGTTTTCATGTGTGTCAAGTAGATGAGCTGGGGTTGTACTTTTAATTTATCAATGCATAAGATGTGACAACTGTATCTTAGTTTGCTCCGTTGACACCTAGTCACATGGCTGGGATCTTTGTGCTGTATACTGGCATGATGTGTGTGTCCTGCCCAGATGGTACAGCTATTCTCATTTTTCATAAATGACTAATAAACTTTTTTAAACATTCCTCCATTTACGTGCTTGTGATTAATTCATTTTCTATCATTACTGAGGAGTTCACCTATTCAGTTGCGAGCACATGTGTTTATCTTGATATGAATGTCCAGGTTATGCTGTCTGCATAACCTGGACATTCATCACTGGACTCTGTTTTGCTCACTATAAGAACTTAACACTTTACTTGCTAATATTTGTGCTGGCTCTTTGGTTTCACAAACACCTCAAAGCATACTGTATTCTGTGCCAATTTCAGTTTATCTCTTAGAAGTATTGTCTTCCTACCTTAGTTCTTTGCCTAGCCTGTCATCTATCTGTTAATACAGTTTACTTTAATATTCAATTTCTTCACCATTAAACTTTTGTAATTGTGCAGACACCTTTTCCTCTACTGTACTTTTACTTGCTTCTCTTCAAATCTTCAGCACTTTCTCTCACATTCATACTTTATTCCTACATCTAGTTTTCCTCCCCCTATTCAACTCAGCCACACCATTACCAAGTGTTCTTCCACTTCCCCCTCCACTCAGTGTCTACCTAATCCTCTGCTCTGCTCCTTTCTTCCACCTTTTTCATTTCCCCCTTGTCTCCTCCACCTCCTCATTCCTTTATCTCCTCTCCTCTCCTCTGTCTGCCTTCCTCTCTCTCCTCTCCTATTACTCCACTTTCATTCTTTTCTGGGTCCTACTACCACACCGCTGATCCCTCCTCCAAACCTTCTCTCCATGTCATTCCACCCCACCTCCATCCACATCTCATTAAACTCCCTCCGTGCCCACCGCCTACCGGTTCCCTTCCCAGCACTGGTGCACGCACAATCTCTCCACTACATTCATCACCCAAATTAATCTCACCTTCTCGTTACAGCTACACTGATCTCGTTCACATCTCTCCCACAAACACTGTCCCTCTATCCTGTGCCCTCTGGAATGCCAGATCAGTCTGTAATTACTTAAACCTGGATTTCACCCTCTGACACCACTTCCCCTGCAGCTCTCTCCTCTGGGGGCCTCACCTTCTCTCACACCCCTCAGCCCGGGGGTCGCCATGGTGGTGGTGTGGGGGTCCTTCTATCCCCAGGTTACTCCTACCAACTCCTATCATCTGAACCATCCCTTACTTTCTCTACATTTGAGGTTCATGCATTACGCATCTTCCAACCAGTACACCTGCGAGTAGCTGTCCTTTACCGGTCCCCTGGCCCTCCCTCCAAATTCCTTGACAGCTTTGCTTCCTGACTCCCTCACTTTCTCTCCTCTGACCTTCCCTCCATTATCCTAGGTGAATTCAATATTCCAATTTAAATCCCCATTGCTCTCCTGTCCTTTGCCTCCAAACTCCTTACCCTCACATCTTCATTTGGTCTCCTCCAATGGACCTCCTCACCCTCCCATGTGAGTGGGCATTCGCTTGACCTGGTCTTCACTCACTATTCTAATATTTCTTTTTACTCCAATTCCACAATCCCCCTCTCTGACTATCATCTTCTCTCTTTTAACCTATACCTTTCTTATTCCCCTCCTCTACCTCCTAAGGCCACCATCACTAAGCGCAGCATTGAGGCTATTAACATGTTTCTTTTTCTTCCATGCTTGACTCACTTCTCTCCCATATCCTCTCCTGCCCTGAACAAGCCGCTTCCCTATACAATGCCTCCCATACTTCTGCTCTGGACTCTGTTCTCTGGCGATCACTACCCACCCTTGCAGATCCACACCTTAGCCCTGGCATTCCAAATGTACGAGATACCTGCAAAAGTGTTTACAAACTGCCGAGCGACAGTGGAGAAGATCACGCTCTAAAGCAGATTTTCTCAATTTCACATTTATGCTCTTATCATACAGTGCTGCCCTTTCCCTTTCTAAACAGTCATATTTCAAGAACCTCATCTCCTCCCTGTCCTCAAATCCCCAGTGTCTCTTCACCTTCAACTCTCTCCTCTGCCGAACCCTCCTCACCTCCCCTCTTCGCTCTCTTCCCTTGGCTTCGCTACATACTGTCTTGGAGTTATAATGGACTCCTCCCTCTACTTCTAACCACATATCCAGATCCTTCGCAGTTCTGTCGTTTCCATCATAAAAATATTTTCAAGATTAGACCCTTTCTCACCTAAGATGACACTAAAACTCATACACTAACTGGTCATCTCCAGATTGGACTGCTGTATCCTCCTCCTATCTGGCCTCCCCAACTCCCATCTCTCTCCTCTCTAGTCTGTCCTCAATGCTGCTCGGCTCATCTTCCTCTCCAAACACTGTACATCTGCCTCCCCTCTCCTACAACCCCTCCACTGGCTCCCCTTCCCTTTCAGAACCCTATTCAAGGTTCTCTCACTCACTTACAAAGCCCTCACCCATTCCTCTCCCATTAACATCTCTGACCTCATCTCCCTTCGCTCTCCTGTCCACCCTCTTCGTTTAACAAATGCATGCCACCTCTCATGCCAACTGATAATTTCCTCCCACTCCTGCCTCCCAAGATTTTGCCCGCGCTGCTCCCCACCTTTGGAACTCTCTCCCTCTCCCCATCAGACCCACTACTTCATCAAGGCAATCCAGCTCTCATCTTAAGTTGCTGCTACATGCTCCTTCCTCCATGTCTACCCCATCTGTGTCATACCTGTTTGTCTGCCCCTCCCCTTTAGAATGTAAGCTCTTACGAGCAGGGCCCTCTGCCCTCTTGTGCTTCTCCTTACTTTACTTTCATCTACTTCTTACTCACCAGTAGGGCATTTAACACTTGGTTACTTATGCTCTGTTGCTTATCTGGGTGTTATGGTCACTAATGTAGCTATGTTTGTTATCCTTGTCCTCGTCCTGTATTGTATTGTATTGACTGTCAGTCACTGGTCAACCTATTTGTTTAAGTACTTTGTAAGGTGCTGCGGAACACTTGTGGCGCCATATAAATAAATGGTAATAAAATAGCCCTTGGTTCTTGCAGTTTTTGATTTTTGTGTTTTTTTTTAATTTCAGAATGCTGAAGCCAATCAGGAACCGAACACGAGGGAACTGGTAAGAACTCTCCTTGTTCTTTACACCCCTCATAAATAAGATTCTAAAAGATAGTAAATAAAGAATAATTGGACCTTATAATTTATTTATTTTTTCTTATTCTACTTGGTATGTATAATGGGTAATGTGTCTGTAACTGGGCAAGAAGAGGGCTAGTCAGTGACTGAAAATTTTCTGTTAATAGCAACATGGCAGAATTAATCGAAAAGTGGTCTGTGTTCAGCCCTGTTATATTTCTCTTTTTGTGCTTGATTGTGGGAGTATCTCTAAATGAGTGTTTTTTAACTCCTATCCTCACGCAGCTCCAACAGCCCATGTTGTGAGGATTTGTGGAAAACAGGTAGGATCCAGGGCCGGCAATGAGCAGTTTGCAAGATTTTAGCCCAACAAGTTTTTAGCCCAACACCCCACCCCCACCCGGAAATGGATGCCACCTCAAAACAGCCTCACACCAACATCTTACTCTGGGTGAGAGGGAAAGATTTTAGCTGGAGTCCCTTAAATTTCAGCCGTCTCACTATCAATAAAATAATTACAAATAATGAAAACTAGTACAGAAATTATTATTATAGGAATTGGCTTCAACCTGTGCTGCTCCTTCATTCTTCCCCATTGGGCTATCCCTGGATTGAATCCCCACGCTGTGTATGCATGCTCCTCCCCCTATGTGCACCATGTATGTGTGCGGCTCAACCATTTGACAGATATATAAGGGCGCTGCTGTCATATTTCCATGGTGACTGCTGTGGCACGGAACTACATAGAGAGCCCCTTCTGGGAGGTGCTGGAGCGTTTTCAGGGTCTGCAGCAGATCCTACTTGCGGGGAGCTGTAGGACCAGGTGGAGAACAGGGCACTGCTGGAGGGCTTCCTGCAGGGAGCTGGTAGATTGTGCAGACGTATTCCTGGGTAAGGGAAGCCCCAAGCGTATCTCCCTGTGTAAGCGGGAAGCAGCCCTGGCACAGTCCTGCCAGGTTACAGGTGCTATGCAACCACAGAGCCTCAAAATGTCCTGCCCTGGTAAGATCATTACTGACACAGCCAAGAAGACTAGAGGAGGGACAAGGATTAAGAGAGCATGCTGATATGCTGAAAGGACGTAACTACTGGGGTAGCAGCTGGGCCAGACCTGGGTGATAACCATTTTGATTCCACCTGTGCAGTTTTGAGCCCTGCTCCCATTTGCTGTCTTCTCTGCTTATACATCAAATAGTTGGAAAACAGGGGATTTGTCTAGGAAAAGAACACCATTTTGTTATCTCTATCTACTTATCAGTATGTCTCATGTATTGAAATACATGAATAAACTGTAGCTTTTTAGATTGTTGGCTTGGTCACAGCAGCACAGACTCTTGCAGGAGTTTAGTGTGCTGTTCATGAGGGAGTCATTAACCCTCTTGTGATTGGTGAGTGATAACAGGGCTGCATATGTTAAGTGGGGTGGTCAAGTAGGAATACTTAGGAGTTGATGGCTGAAGGAGCTGTGGCACTCCACAGCACAGAATAGCACTGTAAGGCTTGTCAAACTGAGGTGTGAAGACTGTGATGTTAACACACTTGTAGAAAAAATAAATTTCAGTATTAGAATAATGATAATTTCTTCTTCAGGGTCCGTAGAGTCCACAGAATCTACCTTGGGGTATATAGTGGAAACGATCCATTGACCCAGCAGCTTCTAGCTTTGCAGCTCCCAGCATGCATCAGTCCTCCTCCCTATATACCCCAGCCACAAGCATTCAGTTTTTTTGTTTGGTCCACGACAAGTGTCCAGACGCACCTGTTATACAGCGGGACTGCCTAGGCAGTTCCAGACTTTTTTCTTTTATGATTTACTTAGTTTCTGAACTACCGAGTTTAGCAGTAACAGGCACCGTTAAAGACGCAGGTACTGCGACTCCTCCGGGGCCGAAAACACCAATACCGCTATACGCCCTGAGGTTCTCGACGGGCCTCAGCATGGCTTAGCTAGCGCCTGTGCTGAGGTCCGGACTGCAGGTCTGGCACGGAGGTGACCGGTAAGTGCGCGGCAGTCCTAGCATCTGGTGTAGGAGACTCATCGGGTGCAGCTGCGGGTGAAGGCCTCGTGTGACCTGTCCTCACTAAGTCCTTACCGTCTATCACCGGGGACGGGTAGTAGATGCACTAGAGCGCACTAGTAAGCATCTTCTACTATGAGGCCAGTGTGTTCGTGCTGTCAAAATCGCAGCTTAGGGGAGATAAGGCACTTCCCCGGCCGCTCCTCTCCCAACCCAGACGCAACTTCCGGTATGGATTTCAGCTTCTGGTCTGCTGTATTTGACCCCTCGCAGATTGCGTTTGTGTTGTGTACTGCTGTAGCTGTTGGTTTCAGGTTGGTCAGTCTCCCTGTATACCTATCCTTTGTGTCTGGTATATAGCACTCTATCTCCTACCATTACCCCTGCGGGGCTGGTCAGTTGATTGAGTCCATTTGCAATAGAAATTGTGCGTATTTATGCATTGTATGTGACTTTAATGCTAGCTGCTGTATTTGTACTGCCGTTTTGTTTCCAAACTGTCAGGTATACAATGTGTTTCTCCTCATCCCTCTGAAAGGTGTGGGGGGTTTCATTGATAGGGGGTCACATTGCATTTATACTGTACACATAACATTTATACATTTGTCATGTCTAAAGGTGTAGGTGAGAAGGATGATATGCCAGTACTCAGATCATGTGTGTCTTGTTTGGCAGGCCTGTCTGAGCAGGATGTTAACCTGGATGGATTGTGTAGCCTCTGTTGTAAACGGCTACCTTTTCAAGCCAGTACATCTAGAGCTCCAGCGCTAGAACCACCCGGGTGGTATCAGGTTTTGTTGCACTTAGTGGCAGTGCTCAAAGTGTGCCGGTATGCAACGGTATAGCATACCGGCACTTCCAGCGCTAAACTTTTTTTTTTTTTTTTTTTTATTGCAAGGAGGGAGGACGGAAGCATAGCTTCAGCAGTGAGGGAAATCAACCTGCCTCCGTCTGCTACACTGACACTGCTCACAGGCTGTCAGTGTAAGTGGAGGACAGCCCCAGCTCAGTGTCAGTGGATAACAACAGTGTGCCGCCGCCCGCCAGTCCACTGTGTGCCAAGCAGGCTTGGCCGCGGGACATCTGCCAACCAGACGGCAGTGGCTGGCTGGGCCGGGGGGCAGGCAATTTGGGTCGTAATGCGCATTCGCAAACCAGTCATTGCAGTCGGAAATCGTGCGCTCGCAAAACAGCGAGGGGCTGCTAATTTGATTGACAGAATATACTGTTTGTGGGTGGTAACGGGACGGTGCTTGAAAACGGGGGAAGTGGAGATCCGAACGCAGGTGTGCCTAACGGTCAAAAGGGCGTTTAATGGGAGTGCATAATTAGTAAAGGAGCGTCATCGACCACGTCACTTGGTTGTCTTTTAGCCT
The DNA here is from genome assembly GCA_031769625.1 of Taudactylus pleione. Classification (NCBI taxonomy): domain Eukaryota; kingdom Metazoa; phylum Chordata; class Amphibia; order Anura; family Myobatrachidae; genus Taudactylus; species Taudactylus pleione. The sequence goes on along the minus strand of JAUIMM010000052.1, from coordinate 2,115,396 downwards.
GAACTGCTCGCAGTGATAGCGGTAAGAAAAACCTACCACAAGCACTGCGAGCAGTTCAGATGCCTTTCGATGTACCCGATTAATCTAATAAATACCGGAGATGACGTGTGATGCGAACGGCAAAGGGGAGTCTTTACAAAATAGCGAGCGCATTTTTTGTTCGCTCGCTCAGGAATAGAGGCGTCAACAAACCGCAAAGAGCGAGCGCTGAATTTTAATAGCCGGCCACTTTTTTTGGAACGACCGTCCGCAAATAGCATCCGGCTCTGAATTAGGCCCTGTGTGTGTGCTGTAACTGTCGGAGCAGCCGGGTAGTTCCGCCTCCCTCAGCCCTCAGGTGCGCATACACGATCATGACATATGTCATGACAGGACAGGCTGATCTGCGGCCTTGCCACTGCAGGGGTGTCAGTCTCCAAAGAAAGTGGGGCTGCTGAGAGGTCAGAATTGGTCCCATGCTCCCCAGTCCCATTAAAAGGGCCGGCCGGGCTGACACTGCATCTCTGCAGGGGCCGGCTGCCGCACTTCTTGGAAGCTGCCTCCAAGCTCCTGTGTCCCCTCCCTCATCCTCCGCTGCCTGCCTACCCTCTGTCTCTGTGAGATGGGTAAGGCCATCCGTTCCCGTCCCTGGAGCTGCTGGAGGTGTGCATAGTTGTGCGTGCTGCAACTATGTAGTTTGGAGAAGGAGTCGGTTTGCAGTGGCAGTGGCACAGTGCTGTAGTCCATGGAGGGAGGAACGCCAGCCGGGACCAGGGAGCTCTGCGGAGATTACTTTTTCATGGTGAGTTCCTTCCACTCCTTTTCTTTCTGCTTCTTTCCACTACTATCCTACCCCCTGCTTCCCACTACTACTCCCACCCTGCCCCTCCTAACTACTACTCCCACCATGCCCCTCCTAACTACTACTTCCATCCTGCCCCTCCTAACTACTACTCCCATCCTGCCCCTGCTTCCCACTACTACTCCCATCCTGCCCTCTGCTTCCCACTATTACTCCCATCCTGCCCCTACTTCCCACTACTACTCCTATCCTGTCCCCTGCTTCCTACTACTACTCCCATCCTGCCCCTGCTTCCCACTACTACTCCTATCCTGTCCCCTGCTTCCTACTACTACTCCCATCCTGCCCCTGATTCCCACTACTACTCCCATCCTGCCCCTCCTAACTACTACTCCCATCCTGACCCTCCTAACTACTGCTCCCATCCTGCCCTCCTGCCAGCTAGTGGAATCCAGTTTGTTATTTAAGTACACAATTGCCCACAGTCCAAGGACTCATCTCCAAAAGATGCCAAGCAGTTGTTATCCGCTGTGAACACACAGCAGAGAAAAAGCTGGTTAGTGGTCACCCTGCACAGACCGGTAACAGGTGAACCCGTGCTAACAGGTGAACCTCAGGGTCAGGTTGTAGTGCAGGAGGGAGTGATTAGAGGGTTTCCTCCCCCTGTGTTGGACTGGCAGCAGGGGCAACCAATAACAGAATCCAGGAGATGTGAGTCATAAAATGGGGGTGGACAAGGTGGCGCTGGATAGGGAGGTAAGGTGCTGCATTAAAGCCTACAGACTGTGAATAGCAACAGCATCCAGTAAAAGAAAACACATACACTTTTAAGTTATTACCACTCACAACACCTCAGTCAGGGATTTTATCAAAGGGATGCTGAGTCATATTAATAAAAACAAAAACCTAAAAAGTATCATATATTGGTGCCCTGTCAGTCAGCATTTATTTCTACTCATTAACTGTCATTATTTAAGAGCTGAAAGTAATGCTGGGTACACACTGGCCAATATATATGAGCCGTTCAATTAAATGGCTGATATATCGTGTGTGCGTTGGTCAGTGTGTACAGACGATATGTTTGTGAATGACGTCATTCATAGACATATCGCGTCGGCTGTGCAGAACAGCAGATATGTATACATTATAAGTTGTCCACCCGTACACTTGCTGCAGAGGCCACCAGTGACTGACAGCTCAACTGGCCGGGCACATGTAAATGCCCGCCGAGTTGTAATGTCAGTCACGACACTTTGTGCCAATGATTGGTAAGTGCATACACGCTTACCTATCGTCAGATAGGATGGCGGACCGCCGGACGGCTGATCCGTCATCTTAGTGTGTATACAGCTTAAGAGGTACAGGGGATGAGAAAAGTCAGCAAAGAATTAGAGATGCAGGAGGTTACAAAAAGAGGGGAGAGAGTGAGAGGTGTAGAGCTGAGAAATTGAAGGAGGTACTGTAGTAGGAGGTCCAAAGAGTGAGAAATGGAAGAAGGGAGTGAGAAGTTCAAACGGTGAGAGATAAAGAAAGGAATGAGAGATGGATGCATGACACGCCCCTGTTTTGAGTGGCCACATCCCTCCTGACATGTCGCCACACCTCTTGTGACATTTGGTCACGCCCATTTTTCCAAAGTCCGCCTTTGGTGTGAACAGTGTATCTCCATACCCCCACTTCAAAATTCTCACTTCGACCACTGCTTAGTGGACAAAATCACAGAAGCGTGGACTCTGGCTGCGCTATTTCCCCATGCTATGTGGTATACACAGCAGTTGCATCCTTCTATATATATGCCCCCCATGAATTCCTGTTGGGTTAATCTTACTGCTCACTCTAGTCAGAGTATGCCGCCGCCTATAGCTCCTCAGGAGCCAGATAGGTGGTGTCAAAGCAGGGACATAAGAGAGTTTCCCATCAGTTGCCTCATGACAACTCGGACTCCTCTTCAGACTCTGATACTCAGAGTTCTGGGTCTTACTCAGTAGAAGACCATCAGTCTCTTGTGGATGTTCCCTCTCTGGTGGACTGGTTAGATCTGTCCTCAGTATAGAGGAAGAGGAGGCCCCGCTGACAGCCAAGGTGGTCTTTAGACGTCAGAAGATGGCTAAGGCTTATTTTCTGCAGTCTGAGCAACTGACGAATCTTATGTCTGAGGCATGGAGTACTCCTGGGAAGCATTTCCATGCTACAAGGAAAATGACCTCTTGACACCAATTTGCACTTAGTGAGTGTAACAAATGGGAAGTTTCCCCAACGATAGAAGCTTATGTCACGAGGTTGATTAGGAGCGCTACATTACCCATTCCTGCAGCATCCTCTTTAAAAGAGGTTACAGATAAAAAAAACTTGACAATAATGTGAAATCAATCTTTTCATTATCTGAAGCTATTACCAGACCAGCTATGGCTGTAGCCTGGGTAGCGAAAGCTATGGAAGAATTTACAACATCTCTGGAAATTACTATGAGGCTACCAGAGAACAGCAGTCTTTTCTCTATCAGATGTGAGAAGCAGCTGTGTATATGGGGGAAGCAGTCATTGACACAGGTAGTTTGGCTTCTAGGGTCTTGGCGACTTCAGTTGCAGCTGGAAGATCCTTTTGGCTAAAAACCTGGAAGGCGGATGCAGGATCCAATAAGGCTCTTGAATCTTTGCCTTTTGTGGGGAAGGTACTGTTTGGACCAGAGCTGGATGACATAATGACTTCTCTGGCAACACCGAAGTTGGCTGAATTGCCATCTATGACTACCCCTAGTAATTTAGGCAGTTGGAAGCTCAGTCCTTTCGCCCACAGAGTAGGACGAAGGGTCAGTCTTCCTCTAGACAGAGTAATGCCTACAGGACACGTCAGCCCAAGAAATGTGGGTCAAGCAAATGTCCTGCCTCCAAGCCAGATAGTAAGTCTACTGTCTGATGGGGCGGGCCTCCCTCTGGGGGTCTCAGGGTTGGAGGCTGACTTTTACAGTTCTACCAGGCCTAGTTTCAGACAACTACGGATGCCTGGGTTCGAGAGCTGGTCTTTTATGGTTATGCCAACATATTCCTAAGGCATCCCCTCAGATGTTTGTGGATGCAAACCTTCCTTTAGACCCGGTCAGGACTTCGGCCTCCCGGGAGTCTATTGGGGGCCTCCTGAAGTCAGGAGTCATAGTTCCTGTGACGCAACAGGAAAGGGGTTATTATTCAAATTTATTTTTGATTCAAAAACCGAATGGGTCAACTCGCCCTACCCTGAATCTGAAGTCTCTCAACAGGTTCACCCATGTGCCAAAATTCCATATGGAAACCCTACGGTCAATTATGCTGGCGATGGAGCGTGGGGATTTCATGGTCTCCCTGGACATACAGGATGCATATGTGCACGATCCCACCAAAGATTTTTGAGATTGGCGGTAGATCAGCAACATTACCAATTTCAGGCTCTACCCTTCGGGCTGGCCACAGCTCCTCGGGTATTTACCAAGATAATGGCAGTCATGACGGCTCATCTCAGACGACAATGAGTCAGGATACTCCCATATTTGGACGACCTCCTGATACTAGCACAATCTCAGGAGATGTTACAATGTCATCTCCAGATGACCATTGTCTGCCTACAAGAGCACGGCTGGATAATATATTGGAAAAAGTCCTCTCTTTCTCCAACTCAGCAGATGGTGCATTCTCTGGGACAGAGGATTCTTCTACCAGAAGGCAAGATTGTGGCACTAGTGCCTCTTGTACGCAGTTTTCTTTGCAAGCAAAGAGTATTGGTACACTTGGCAGTTCAGGTGCTGGGCTCCATGGTATCCACATTCGACATGGTGGCTTATGCCCTGTTCCACTCCAGGTCCCTGCAGAATTGGATTCTGGTTCATTGGGATGGTCAGTATCATCGGATAAAGTCTCAGATGATTTGCATCTCGCCAGAGGATCGGCTCTCCCTTGCTTGGTGGCTGGAGATGACTCATTTAAATTTGGGTCATTCGTTACGGGTTCCGGATTGGGTACTCCTCACCACGCATGCGAGGATGGGGAGCAGTGACAGGCCATCACTCCTTTCAGGGAAGGTGGATGGTTCAGGAAAGTCTCCTACCAATAAATATCTTGGAGCTTCGGGCAGTGCACAGAGCGCTCATACTGGCGCAGGACCTCCTACAAGGCAGGCCGGTCCAGGTTCAGTCCTTCAATGTGACAGCAGTGGCCTACCTCAACTATCAAGGAGGCACACGAAGTCTGGCGGCCATGAAGGAAGTGGCAGAAATTATGCTGTGGGCAGAATGCCATCTTCTGGCTTTCTCTGCAATTTTCATCCCAGGTGTTATCAATTCTGAAGCGGACGTACACGCCAGAGAATGGGCTCTTCATCCGGATGTCTTTCAACTCCTGGCGGACAAGTGGGGAGTACCAGTACCAGAAGCAGACCTCATGGTGTCATGTCACAATCACAAAGTCCCCAGGTACAGGTCCAGAACAAGGGACCCATCAGCTGCCTTCGTAGACGCTCTGGCGGTGAGATGGGATTTCAGTTTGGCATACCTGTTTCCTCCAATCTCCCTCCTCCCAAGGGTCGTCAGGAAGTTCAAGCAGGAAGGTGGCAGGATAATACTAGTAGCCCCAGCCTGGCCCAGGAGGCATTGGTTCTCCAACCTGACATGTCTATCCATAGACAGTCCACTACCATTTCCTCTATGGCCGGATATGCTAGTGCAGGGTCCCTGCCTATATCAGGATTTACCTCAACTGGCTTTGACGGCATGGCTGTTGAGTCTGCCGTCCTCAAGGTCAAGGGTTTTTCGGCCTCTGTGATTCAGATGATGATGCTGAGGCCAAGGAAGCCTGCTTCCGCACGCATTTATCACAGAATTTGGCATTCATTTTTTCTCTGGTGTTCTCACAGAAAATATGACCTTAAGATTCGCAAGAATACTTGCATTTCTTCAGGCGGGATTAGACTTAGGTCTTCGCCTGGCTACCTTGAGAGTTCATGTTTCTGCACTGTCTTTTTTGTTCCAATACAGAATTGCCCCTCTGCCGGTTGTTAGAACGTTCTTGCAAGGGTTTCTCCGGCAACCTCCATTTGTCCCTCCGGTGGCACCATGAGATTTGACTTTGGTTCTCAGGACATTGCAGACGGCTCCCTTTGGATACGGTTGACGGAAGATGGCACTTTTTCTCCTTGCTATCGCCTCGGCTCATTGACTTTCTGACTTGGCAGCTCTGTCATGTCGCTTTCCATATTTGACTTTCCATCAAAATAGAGCTGTCCTCCGTACTAAGGCGGGTTACCTGCCAAAGGTGGTTTCCCCTTTTCCATATAAATGAGGAGATTGTAGTTCCGGCCTATCAGTCTTCAGATTTGACTACAGGTGAAGCTTCCCTGGATGTGGTTCGAGCCTTTCGTATCTACGTGAATCGTACCAGCTCCATTAGGAAAGCAGATTCGCTCTTTGTGTTATATGGGTTTCACAAACGAGGCTGGCCAGCAAACAAGCAGACTTTGGCTTGCTGGCCACGTACAACTATTTCTCAGGTCTATCCACAGGCTGATCTCCCTGTTCCTAACAAGGTGACAGCACATTCTACTCGTTGGGGCCATCGTGGGCGATTAGACATGGCGCCTCGGCTGAACAGCTGTGCAAGGCAGCCACTTGGTCTTACGTCAATACTGTACTTTTATCAAATTCTATGCATTTGATACTTTTGCCTCCCAGGGTGCTTCCTTTGGGGGGCGAATTCTCCTCTCTGCGCAGGAGCGTCCCCACCCTTAAGGGAACTGCTTTAGGACATCCCCAAGGTAGATTCTGTGGACCCTATGGACCCTGAAGAAGAAAATCAGAGTTATGGCATAACATACCTTAGATAACTCTTTTTCTTCGAGGTCCATAGGGTCCACAAAGCACCCTCCTTGACGCACCTGGCCTCAGTTGGGATCTGTTCTTTTGTGTTTTTCGTATCACTGATTCCCTCTTCGTATGTTGAGTGTTTCTTGCGTGCGATGTACTTCCTTCTCCACTTTCCATCTCTTGCTGTTGGGCTTGTTTACAAACTGAATGCCTGTGGCTGGGGGCGGGGTATATAGGGAGGAGGATTGATGCATGCTGGGAGCTGCAGAGCTAGAAGCTGTTTGGTGCAGTGGATTGTTTCCACTACATACCCCAAGGTAGATTCTATGACCCATGGGACCTCAAAGAAAAAGAGTTTTTTAATAACTCTGATTATATCAGTATTTGCTACAGGCCTGAGGGCTTTCTGATAAGGAATGTATTTGTTTTTTCTATTTGTTTCAAGTCTGCTGTCTTGTATTATGTCTTTGGTCTCAAATTTATCAAAACATATTTTCCAAAAGAACCACCTGGATATTCCCAAATCCTTGCAGTTTTGGTTGTCTGAAAGTCATAAATTGCAGTAAAAGCAGAAATATGCAGATTGTGCCGTCACTTCTGGGCATTCATCTTCCAAAAATGTTTTCTCTGTAAATTTAAACTTCCTCCCCCGTTACACATGGAAATATGTGAGGGATGAAAGAATGGAAAAACAGTTTTTAAAAGAAATTTGATATAATTTACTTTTCTGGAAATGGTAATTGCATTTATTTTCAATTTCTAAAGTAAATAAAATATAATATTAAGTGTAACGTAATCCTATTTTTTGAGATGGCCAAAATTCTCCAAAAGAGAAATAGTTTCTTGGGAATAAAAAAAAAAATAATAAAAATAAAAAAAATTATTGAATTGAACAATTGTCTGTCTGTAAAATGTTCCAGATTCTGCAGGAGACTCGGCGTGTGCACTTTTTAATTAGCTAATACTTTCCTATAAAAACACACTGCTCACCCTTGATGTTGCATCCATTTCTAGCTATTGTCTGAGCCTATTCAGGATGTTGACGCTGGCCTGTCCCCACAGTACATTGGAACAGTGTGATTGAGAACGTGCGCCGGATAAATATTAAAGGAGACGCCTAGTGACTTTTTTGTTAAGAAAGCAAAATAATAAGACATATGGATGTGGTTATTTGATTCCTTTCCACGTAGCTTTGATTCTCTTACAAGATGAAAATCACATGCTATAAATTTTATTTCTTTGAAAATCCCCTTTGCAAGCTTGTCTGTTTCAAGTTCACATAGAAATGAACTCTGAGTCATCTTTGAAGTATTGGGCAAAGTTTGTAAGATAATATGGCAAAGGTTTTGCCATTGAAATGTTTTGTTTTATAAGTAGTTCCTTGAAATATGTAAAAATATACAGAGCAATGTACACACATTGGTGGCAGCTATTGTTTTGGTGTGCTCGATAATCAGTCTGTCAGCTCAATAGGGATTGGTTACACCACAGAGGCATGAGGCATGAAGTGCTGGTAATCTGTGTGTAAACAAGGGGTACAATTTATAATAGATTTCAGGAGTGTTTGGTGCCCAAGCAAGGAAAGGTTTTCCTAATAGATTAGTAGGCAGTCTAAACTTTCTAAATTCTCTTAAAAACAAATGTATATTTGGCAAGTGGTGTTTCACAGCTGCTGCCAAATTGCATAAAAACAATCATCACCAGATGTGGTTAATTAACTTAGATAATGGGAATAATGAATTTCAATGTATATGTGCAAATCGGTTTCAATAAGAGTTATCTGACATCTGAAGCAAATTAAAATTCTCCTTCTACAAAGTCCAGGCAATAATCAGAATTCAGGGTGGTAAAAACAGCACACACAATATAATATTGTCCTATTATGTTTCTGGAAGTCCCAGTGTATTGACACGTTGCATTAAGAAAATGCATATAGAAAAATAAATAAATCTACTTATTTCCTTCCTTGTTAGTGTGAATTATGACATATTGGTCACCAGGTCAGTTCTAGTTTAATGTACAGCAACATACCTTAGTAAGCCTAAAATTAATACCTAACTTATGCCAATAATTGAGACCGTACATAACTACTAAAATGTGGGTTTGGTATATATGTCCAATATTCACAATGTCTACATTAGAATGTCAACATGGTCGCCATGTTGGTATTGAAGACGTTGTTCTTGATGTCGACATTAAGCATGTTAGCACTCATGTTATGTTGACATTGTTAGAATGTTTACATACTGGGTTTTTGTTTTTTTTGTCATTCTGTTCCTAACCCTAATGGAAATCTCAACTTTTTGAAGGTTTTTCCTCTCTGCTTGCCTCTCTTTTTTTCCCCATTGTCACTCTCTCCTGCCCTGACCAAGCCTTGCACAATAGCTCCCCTACTTCTGCTCTGGACTCTTGCTCTAGCTGCCATTATGCACATTATCAGATCTTTGCCTAAACCTTGGCATTCCAAATTCACCGGATACCTGCAAAACTGTCCTGGAACCGGCAAGCGACTCTAGTCTTCACATCCAGTCCTCATACCCCCATGGTCTCTTTGTTACTTTGAACTCCCTCCTCTGCCCCCCCTTACCTCCTCGCTATCCCTCCACTTACTTTGCAACCCACTTCACAGCCATAATTTAATCCATCCGTCAGGACAGCACCTCCCACAAGGCCCTTTTTAACCCAGTTCTCTCACTTCTCATTCATCCTGCCTCTTCCCCTCCAGTCCTTCCCATCTTACCCCTCCACCCTGCCAAATCTGGCTTCCATCTCTGGAGATGTCATGGGTCTTATCCAGCCCACTCCTCCTTCCACTCACCCCCTTAGCCTAGCCTCTCCCACTCCTTTTGCTCTCTCCCTTTGCCTGTTGACATCTTGCCCATCTATTCAACCTTTTTCTGCATTCAAACTTGCTCTTATCTCTCCAATTCTTAAAAAACAACCTTAACCCTAACACACACTCTAATTACCACCCATCATTCTCTGCCTCTTTGCCTTCAAGACCTTCAAATGGATTGTCTACAAACACTTTATCACCTTTTTCTTTTTCTTCCCACTCCCTGCTTGACCCGCTTCAATCTGGTTTTCATTCTCTGTCCTCTCGTTAAAGTCAGTAATTACTTTTTTGCTGCCAAAGCCGAGTGCCACTACTTTCTGCTTATTCTCCTTGACCTGTGTGCTGCTTTTGGCTCCTAATGCAAATTTTTCACTCCTTTGGTCTGCGTGACATGGCCCTCTCCTGGCCGTTCTTCTACCTCTGGGACCGCTAAATCTCTCCCTCTCTCCCATTACCAGTTCCCATGGTTCTGTTTTTCTATTCTTCTTTCCTAGATTAATTCATCAGATCTTTTGGACTCCAATATATTCTTTATGCTGATGAGACACAGGTCTGTCTATCCTCCCCTGTACTTTCCCCATCTCTCCTCACTCGTTTCTTCAACTGTCTTTCTATTTCTTCCTGGGTTTAGCAGAGCTTTCTGAAACTTAATATGCCTAAAACTGAAATTATAATCTTCCCTACCTCCCTAGTCCCCTCTCCTCCCTCCATTACTCTATCCATCAACAGCCTCGCAATCTCATCTATTACGCAATTATCCTTTACTCTGACCTCCTTCAAACCACACATTCAGTCCCTCTGCCAGTCTTACAAAGACCCTTTCCTTTTAGAATCCAATTTAAACTCCTCACACTCACCTATAAAGCTTACCCAAACCTCTCCCACCTACTTTTCCACTATCATCTCCCTCCACACCCCCGTCCACTTTGCTCAGCCAATGCCTACCACCTCTCCTCAGAACTGATTACCTCCTCTCACTTGTTGCTGCCCACCACTAGGGAGCCCTCTTCCCTCTTGTGCTACTCCACTGCCCACACAGGTACCAAACTTTTATGCTCAATAGGCAGCGCTCCCTCTGTCGGCACTGTGACTGCATATGAAATAATGTTTATATAGATTGTATCCCATGTTTTGTAATGAGTTGTACTGTACTGTAAGTGTTTTGTATTACTATTTATTTTCCTCTTGTTTTGCTTGCACTATTTATGCTGTTTATATGGTGCCGCGGAACCCTTGTGGTGCCATATAAATTACAGATAATACATTTATACATGTCATCGTCGTCAGTGTCTACCTTTTGCTGTCAACATTGTGGTTGCGAATGTCGACATGTTAAATGACAACATAGTGACACCATACCATAAAATGCTACATTCAGTTAAGATGCCTACACAATTTTAGTTTGATTATAAATTAAACTATTATCAAAGAAAAACAAAGAAGGTCATCTTATTGTAAATGTTTTACAATGTGCCCTATAGGGAGGTTTGTGCTAGAGAACTATAAAACGATAGTGTGGGCACAAAGATGAACAGCGATAACCAGCTATCTCTTACATGTATACATATACAAGGTTTATATTAATGCAGACAAACATGTTAAGGAATGGGTATGAAATACTGGCGGTTTAAGGTACCCATACATCTGCGACGGATCGTCGCGATGCGATCAGAAATGCTGACCGGCAACCATCGATGTTCAGCGATCCATCGCGGGATCGCTGACATTTTTAATGTTAAATGTCCCCATTTTGACGATCACGATCATTTTTTGATTGCGATCGTCATATTGGGGAAATCCAATATGTTGGATTTCTGCGATCATGCTATGCCGGGTTGCAGCATCGCAGGGTTGCAGCAATCCATCGCTGATGTATGAGTACCTTTAGTCCCGACTACAGAAGCCCGACAGGACAAGATCCCGACTAGGAGCCGAATTCAATTAGCTGCGAAAAGTGCAGTCTGGCGAAGAGCGGAATGAACTTGCCTCATTCGCCTGTATTGCCGCAATGTTTTCTCCATGCGCATCCCCGCTTTTCGCCCTATTCAGTTGTAAAACAGGCGATAATGCGGATAGATGAATGTTTTACAAAGCTATTCTAGTGAAAAGGACATCTTTTTTGGGGGGAAATCTGTCTGTACCCCATAAAAAGCTTCAGTGACCCTGGGAATCAATATACAATAGTAGTAGTAGCCCTAATAAAAGTATTTAGTGAACTTATATTGAGGCAAAGGGCTGGTATATGCATATTTGCATATGTGTATAAAAATTATAGAAAGCAATGTTTTTTCTGAAAAATAAGTGCCGTAGTTAAATTTGGGGTACATGAAAATGGATACTAGTATAATTTGATGTCTCTAAAGTGAAGATATAAAAAAAAAACTTAAAAATACACCTGCTGCAGCCTCCTGCAATCTCAAAAACACCTGTCTCATTCATATAGCCCCCCAAAATACCAGGCACCCCCCACTTTTTACCCACTTTCCAACACTTTTTTCATTTTCGCCCCAAAAATGACATGTCATTTGTGGGGTGTTTTAAAAAAATGTTTTTGTTTTTTTTTACTAATTAGTCATTAGGGGGGGTGACCAAAGGGTTCTGGATCAATTCCCCACAATTGCACCCCAAAATAGTGATTTTTGCCCTTCCAATTCGCCTGACTATATGTGGAACTTTTTCGCCTATTTTTCCACGTAATGTTTTCGCGTAGGCGAAAACGTCCTGGAACTGAATATGGAGAAAAATAGAAAACAAACGAAAAGCGCAAATTGCTGAAAACTTTTCTCCAAACGACGCTTTTCGCAGCTAATTGAGTCCGGCCCTTGGGCTGGTAAGTACCCTAAGACTCCCGGTGTGGTGCCTAACCCTATGGCCTCCTCTGGGGGTGCCTGTACCTAACCCTCCCGGTGGGCTGCCTAACTCTAACACCCCCTCCCTCTGCCCTAACCCTCCTCAGGGAATCCCTAAACCCCCCACCCCCCGCGGTTAAGTGCTAAAACCGTTTACCTCGATTGGTCCGGCGTCATTCTGTATTCCGGCGTCAGTATTTCGACGCCTATCTTAAGTCCCCCGTCAGGCTTTAGTTGTCGGGATATAGACCGGCGGCATGTAGTCCGCTGGTCTATTAACTACATCCCCATGTTAATATAGAAAAGCAATAGTTAGCACTATGTTAAATGCGGAAAGGTATATTGTTGTTAGTCTGTTGTTAATATTTTATTTATGCATGCTATATTTTGTTTTATATAGATCATTTTATTTACTTGACTTTCTTCATGAATTAATCTTCTGTTGACTTGTCTCACTGTGCTGCTAAACTCTTATTTCAGCTCAGACGTGAGCAACAGAGCCCAGGTCTAAGTTCCACTTCAGTTAGTGGTGAACTGGGCACAGATCCGTCCGATTCAGAATAGGATGGAGAAAAAATAGTAAATTCACACCTGCACATGTGCTGTCTGCTAAAACCCTCTATTTGCGTCCATGCAAGAGCCGCCTGTCTCTGACACAGCCGCACAATGTTTATAATTTTGCCCATTTTTATAGATTCTTGCATGAACACCAATTTATAAAGACATTCATCAGCCGCTATAAAAGGCCGTACTGAAATATTGGCAGCCTGTCCTATTGTGATTTTCCTCAAGTAACTGATCCAGCATTCCACCTTTATATATATATATACATATGAGCGTATCAGTGTGTAGAAAGCAACATGCTGCACTGTCACCTTCCGCTAAACTTCACATTAAAGAAAAAGTATTCAACATATTTTATCATTCATCAGTTCTTTATTAGAAATTATATACATGAGCGCCTTCAATCAGCTGAAGTCATTTTGACTGACCTTTGTGTCAAGTAAATGTTTTGAATGAAACATGGGACAGACCTAATAGCTTGGATAGTTAATGAATATGTAAGTAGGGAGATGGGAGATAGAAGATAGGGGGTGGAAAGATTTTGCTTATTGAAAATGGGAGTTAGCTTGAAAGTGTGTTAACTGAATACGAAATTAGTGGTGTTATTTGTAGTAACCACTATTTATGTATTTTGTTTTTATCGATAAAAGTTAAATGTCAGATTTAAGATCTCGATTTATCAGCAAATTATTTTCATTCTTTAAACTCCCTAACACATAACGTCCTAATAACATACTTACAGACACATGCGTCACTGCTCTTTAAAACATTCTGTTCTATAACTGAATGGTTCTTTATATAGGTATCAAATGACTTTCAGTGCTGATGACTATTTAACTTTTTTATTTAATATGATTATATAATATTTGAATTACAATTTCCAGCTTTACTATTAAAACCCTAAGACCATAAAAACGTTTCTTAATCCTTCGGCATTTGGAGAACCTTGTCTTCTCTCCTAAGGATCTGGTTAGGTATCTTACCTCTTAGATGGTCACTGATCTTCTCTTTAATTTTTTTTTTTTTTTTTTTTTTAGGTTTAATAGGATGTAAAGGGGATAGAGGGGAAGATGTGTATGGATTAGAGTTTGGCTATTTCTAGTTCAAGTTTAAAAAAAAAAAATGTTTTTTAATGGCCATTTGACTCTGTTATTTGTCTTCTTGGATCAAACTTTTACTTTAATCCTCTATGTAGGAGTGTAATCACTGCCACCACTAATCTTATTGTACATGAGGATTGTTGAGTAAATGACAGAATGGTCACAGATTAATGTGTGCTCCCAATAACACAACAGTGCAGGCACAAGCGTCATAGCAGAAATAATAATGCTCAAATAATCATTTGTATATATTGGCTCAATTAACTATTCTAAGAAGTTTTTTGGCTACTAGTCCTTCTACACTTTTTATCCCTACAGTATAAATGGTTGAACCTCTCGTGTTCTTGAGCGTCACCTGGACATTTACATTAACTGTAGTGGTATGCGTCTGTCTTTGTACCCAAGTGAGGTGGCTCAGCCCCACTTGGCTGCAGCCACACCACTGTTTGTAGATCTATTCTCCCATGCAAACTTCTAAGGCTCAGTCACTTAGGTCTAGTGTCACCTCCAAGCCGGACTCAGAACCACAAGTTTGGATACCCTGCCACAAGGCCCATCCCACGAGCTGGTACTCACCTAGAACCCTTCTATAGTAGTGGAGCACAGCTCCAGTTCTTGTGTTAGCCGGGTTGGGTATATTTAGTTGATATTCATAATGTCGACATGCAGCATGTTGTCAAGCTTGGCGTGCGGACATTCACCATGTAGACACAGACGAAATGTCGACATGATTGGAAGTGCAGCAGTTACTTATCCTGTAGCGGATCTCCAGTGGCTTCGGCACTGTCTTTGGGGTCCTGCAGTCTGGTCATGGTGACTTCCATCTTTCTTCAAGCGGTATCTCCTGCTGCCTAACCCTCCGCTTCATGTAGAATGATGATGTTTCACATGTCTACAATGTGAACACGTTGACATGTTCCATAAGAGCTGTCGACATTGTGGCATCGACATTATGATTGTTGAATTTTTCAATGCCGGCATGGCGACTGCATCCCACGTTAGTGGTAAACTATTCTATTGCATATAAAAGGTGTCATTCCACATTAGTTGTCTTCACACATTGTGTTTGTCCAGAGGAGCAAAGACTCACTCACAGAAACCTTACAGTAAAAACGTGGTACCATAATAGGTGGTCCCTCTCGTTTCAGCATGCATATCCAGTTAATGTAATCTCTTAACAATTCATATGTTGATTAGTTGAGGTACGTTTTTATGTTTTGTTAAGTATTTGTGCTGTAAATTCACCTGCAAATAAATATCAGCATTAATTCCTATAACATTTAAGTGTAAATCCTCTTTGTTGAACTATTATAATGTGGGGACTCCACTATTCCACCAGCTCTAACTCTTATGGCATATGAACTACGTTTTCGGTTCAAGAGCTAAACCTTGTGTGTGCAAGCAGTGCTTATTTTTTTAAGTTGATACAAATGTAGTTCCAGTGCATCAGGCAGAGCATTAGCAAGTGTCTGTGTGCTAGAGGCATAAGCCGGTCACAGGAGAAGTCAGTGGAGTTATAGCATCGCCTTCCGAGAAACATCTTCCAAGATGAACACGACGGACCAGAATGCAAATACAGTAAGGGACATTTGAAGGAGAGAATAGCAACTGAAAGAGAGGTGTTAGCTTGGAATAGGATTTATGAGGCATTAATTAATAAAATATTCTCCCTCTATAATGCATTCCTCAATTAAAGTCAGTTGTATTCTCTTTACAAAAGTATATTAAAGAATTCCCCTTTTGTACATTGCCCTTTTTTATAGCCATCCTCATTACGCCAGTTTTAGCCATGTGTTAACCTAGCCTTATAAAGCGGAGCGTGTATGTTCTGATGGAGAACCAAACTGACTGTGCATATATGTGTATGTATATAGTATTGTATGTGTGTATATACAATATTAAATACATGTGTATAATATATATATATATATATATATATATATATATATATATACTAAAAAATATCTGTTCGATGGTCATGGTAGTTTTCTTTCATTTTAAATTTGCTGAATAAGTCACACCATTTCACAAAGGTAAATAGAGAGGAAATTTCACTCATGAATTCCCCTATCTTGGAACGTGTGAGTTGGAAATTGAACAATTATTACTGAATTTGAACTGATGTTTTCTGTGTCTGTAGTTTACAACAGACAATGTGTGAATATTTTCCATAAGCAGTGCCCCTGTTTAGTCTCATTTACGTATCTGCAAGGAGCCATGTAGTGTTGTGAATTAATGCAATGTCTGTCAGGTTTTTTTCCCTTTGGTAAATATCTTTTCATATCGTTAATTCTGAAAGATCTTGGGTCAAGTAAGGAGATACCATTGTGTGTGAGTGCATATTATATTATTGGTCTTACTTGTTATGTCTGTATACAGATGTGTCAGCATACATCTAGCCTCCTTGCGCGTTAAACAGCCCTTCTAGTTGCGCCATGCTGTGTGACTTTTTAACTTCAAATGCGTGTTATAGCACAAGGAGCTTCTCCTGATTAAAATGATGTGCGGGTTACCTATGTTCTGTGTGCGACTGCGGGTGTATCCGTATGTGAATTGCTACATTACAGCGTCAGACGTCTATAACACTGTAACGTAGCGGTTTTGCATGCAGATACACCTGCAGCCGCACACAGAACATATGCTGTATATCATTTTAATCAGTAGAAGCTGCTTGTGTTATCTATTCACATCACTGTGCAAATAAGATGCATTTGAAGGTAAAAAAGTAACACGAAAGACGCTCGGCGCTTCTGTGTCACATAGAGCTTCCACGTTGTGTAGCGTAACTTGTAGCACACGAAGGATAGATGTATGTGGACACATCTGTAGCATCTCATTTAGTTCGTGCACTTTAGATCCAAATCAATCTTTTAATAGCTGTAACTTTCATTCTGCAGAAGACAGAAGATGACGATCTTGTTCTTACTCCTGATGGAGCAAGAGAATTCTTAACATTTGAAATTCCACTCAATGACTCTGGGTCAGCTGGGCTTGGGGTCAGCGTTAAGGGGAACCGGTCGAAAGAGAACCATGCTGATCTGGGTATTTTTGTGAAGTCCATCATCAATGGTGGAGCAGCATCCAAAGTAAGTGACTTGAGCACTGATTGTAACTTTTTTTGCAGCATGCAGGTGGTTTTTACTTGCTCATTGGTTCACTCAGGATTTGTCAGCCTTACCTGTAATTCTCAACCAGTGCACTTCACTCTCAGCGGTATGCAATGCAGTTTATATGTAACAGTCTTTAATTCTTCAGGGTCCATAGGGCTCCACAGGGAGACAGCAAAGCTTTTCAATCTCAGGATGCTCCGGTCCTTCCTCCTGTACCCCGCCCACAGCCTGAGAGCACTTCAGTTTTGTTGGTGTCCGGGAGGAGCTGGGTCTCCATTATAACAGAGGGGCTGCATTAAGCAGCCTAAGCTTTTACTTTATGATTTAATTTATTTTCTATTTTTACTATAACGGGCGAGCAGCACCAGACTGTCCTCTGGACGTCTGTGCTGCCACCCCACCACACCTCCGCGGCGCCGTGACACCGAGCCTGTGCTAGTTACTCCTGGCGGGGCTCTGAGATGTACTAATTAGCAGGCTTCTCGGACCCCAGACTGCACCCCGGAGTTCAGTTGGACAGGTAAGGCAGGACCCCGTTCGCGGGGACCCGCATTTTTGCGCAGTCTTACCTCCGGTCTCAGGAGACAAACCAGAGGCGCTGATGTGGACACTTATGTGCCCACGACTCCACTAGACCACCAGGGTATATAATACACTGGAGCAGGGCATATGTGGAGGCCAGGGGACGCTGGGGTAAACGTCAGCAAGGGGAGAAGGCGCTCTCCCTGCAGCCCCTCCCCCAGTCCAGGGCGCCATTCCACTGCGGTCCTGGTCTTCCCTTCGCTGCTCCTCCCTCACCCCCCTGCCCCCTCAGAGACGCGCGGCAGCCATTTTCTGCAAGCAAGTCTCCGGGATAGCTGGGTCCAGTCTCCTTGTTTACCTTTCCCACGGGCCAGGTCATAACAGCGCTATATCCTACCAGCCATAGTGGTCTGTGTAGTTGATTTTAGTGCAGACATGTAATGTTTTTCTGCGTTTGAATGTGACTTGTGCTAGTGCTAATCTCTAGTTTCTAGACTCTCGACTTATACCTTTTCCCTTATTCTACCGGGTGTCCCTAAAGTCTGGGGACACAGGCAAGAAAGGATATTTTCTAAAAAATAAATGACGTGCATTAAATTCATCTGCTACTGTATCTTTCTATATGACCATCCTTCACGTCCACTGAGAAGTACCATTTCAATTCTGTCTTTCGACAAAGCCATACTTAATCTGTGTTGATAAAAAACATATATTTAATGAGATTTCCTATGTGTCCAGACTTTAGGGACACCCTGTACTATACCCTAACATACTATGGTATAGGGGGTTCATTGTACCTCACATCTCCTATATAATTGTGAGGGCCATCACATACTATATAACGCAGTTGCACACTACACTGTGCCATATTATACATACTGTAGGGTGTTCACTGCACTGTGTATTTTATTATTCTTGTGGCTATGTCTGGCAGAGGAAAGAGTAACAAGCAGCTGATGCTGCGCCTCCTACTTTGGTGTCTTGTAAGTTCTGCTCAGCAGGCTTAGCCACAGAGGACCTTATTCAGAAGTGTCTTTGTACTAATTTTTACATAGTCCCAGGCCCCTCAACCCAGTGTCTCTCCCTCCGGACCCACCCTGGGCTGCCTTTTCACAGATGCTGGCAAAACTTTCGGACCACTTAGCAGTCCCTGTGGTAGCTCCCCCTGTGGGATGGCCACAGCAGGTACTCCTTTGCCTCCCCCATGGGTAGATTTACTGTCTACCTCAGTACAGAGTCTGGCTAATGCCTCTATGGTTTTTCAGCAAATACTGCAAAAATCAAAGCCTTTACCTACTGAGCCTACTAAACGGGATGTGTTATCTTCCCAGTCCACACAGTTATCTGATCCTGATATAATATCTGGTTAGGCAGAAGACACAGACCTCTCACTCTGACTCCATCTCAGCAGAAGAGGAGCCACCCTCTAAACTAAATATACCTACTCTTGTGAGAGCTGTTAAGAGGATGAATCCGCTCCTAAGAAAAAACATGCACTTTTTAAACAACAAAAGGTAGTTTTACCAGAGTTTCCTCACTCTGACCAGCTATATGATCACATGAGTGAAGCTTGGAATATGCCCGGTAAAATGTTTCAAATTCCAAAATGGTTCCGTTCCTTTTTCCCTCTTCCAGCTACTGATTGTACTAAATGGGAAGTTCACCCAGCAGTGGATTCTCATGTAACACGTCTGGTTAAAAATGCCACCTTACCCATTCATACTGGAACCTACTTGAAGGAGACTACAGATTAGACTTAAATCCATATACTCTCTTACAGGAGCTATTACTCGTCCTGCTAGGGCTACGGCTTGGGTGGCAAAAGCCATTGAGATTTGGGGAGAGTCCCTAGAAGAGACATTTCCCCCGATACTTTGAAAAAAACCATTGCCCTACATATCTCACATTAGAGATGTAGCCTCCTACTTATGAGAAGCAGCTACGGCTCTCCTGGCCTCCAGGATATCTATCACTTTGGTAGTGACCTGCCGTATTGTTTTGTTACGTTCCTGGAAAGCAGATTCAGACTCAAAACGGGCTCTGGAGTCTCTGCCTTATTCTGGGGACATCCTATTTGGTCCAGAATTAGATAATATTGTGACTATTCTGGCAGCTTCCAAGACTGCGTTCCTGCCCTCTGCATGTAATACAAAGCCTTGGACATCATCCTTTCGTAACACGAAAGATGCTCGGCGCTTCTACCAGTTTCACTCCAGGCCCCTACAACACCTGATCCTCTCCAGGTGGAACGGGCTACCCCATCTGCTTGAATCTCAGACGATGAGCCTCCCCCCCTGGTGGCTACAGACTTCCCATTTGAACAAGGGTTGTCTCTTTTGGATCCTGGACTGGGCTCTCCTCGCCACAGATGCAAGCCTCCGAGGGTGGGGCGCAGTAACCGGCCAGCACTCTTTCCAGGGCCGATGGTCCTCAGTCGAGGCAGTGTTACCAATCAATATCCTGGAACATTGAGCCATCTACAGAGCTCTCACTCTGGCTCAGAATATTCTGAAAAACAGGCCAATACAAGTACAGTCTAACAACGCCATGGCTGTAGCCTACCTCAATCACCAAGGGGGCACTCGAAGTCAGTCAGCAATGTCCGAATTATCCTGCATTTTCACATGGGCTGAACGCAATTTCCCAGCCATCTCCGCAATGTTCATCCCGGGGATTGTCAATTGGGAAGCAGATTTCCTCAGCCGTAACGACGAGCATGCAGGAAAACGGTCTCTACATCTAGAAGTCTTTCAGCTTCTAGTGGACAAATGGGGTCTTCCAGAAGTGGATCTCATGGCCTCAAGACATATCAAACTTCCAGTTTATGGAGCCAGAACACAGGACCCCGACGCAGCCTTCATAAGATGCATTGTCGGTGAAATGGAACTTCCAGTTGGCATATCTCTTCCCTTCCTCGAGTGCATCGAAAGTTCAGACAGGAGAGGGGCACAGGTCCTGTCCATAGCTCCAGCTTAGTCCTGACATTATTGGTACTCCGATCTTCAAAGGCTCTCCATAGACATTCCTCTTGAACTTCCTCTGCGAGTAGACCTGTTGTCTCAGGGTCCATGTCTACATCCAGACCTAGCCCGTATGTCTTTAAAGGCTTGGCTCTTGAGACATCCCTCCTAACGGCTAGGAAGGCAAGTGTGCGCACGCACGTTTTCAACCGCTGCTTGTATATGCTAATCAATGGTCTTCTGTCCACACCTTTCTTAGGTTTTATGCCTTTGATACATTTGCCTTTCAGGATGCTTCCTTCGGGCGTCGGGTTCTCTTATCAGCTCAGGAGCGTTCTCGCCCTTGAACAACTGCTTTGGGACATCCCCAATGTCTCCCTGTGGAGCCCTATGGACCCTGAAGAAGAAACGGAGAGTTATGGTAAAACTCACCTTTTGTTAACGCTCTCTTTCTTTGAAGTCCATAGGGTCCACAGGGCACCCGCCCTGACACTCCTAGCTTCTATGGGTTTCTTCTCCTGGTCACGTGTTTCCTTCTCTGTGTGAGAGTGTGATTCCTTAGTGTACCAGTCTTCCTTCTCTCCTATCCTAAAATTGAAGTGCCCTCAGGCTGTGGGTGGGGTATAGGAGGAAGGACAGGAGCATCCTGGGATTGAAAAGCTTTGCTGTTCGTTTCTGGTCCTCCAGGTCCCACCTACACCCCAATGTCTCCCTGTGGACCCTATGGACTTCAAAGAAAGACAGTTAACAAGGGTAAATTTTACCTTAACTCTCCTTATTTCTTAACATGTTTATATGTTTCTCATATCCCCCAACAGGACATATTTTACCCTAAATGAAAAAAATTTGTATTTCCTACATAGTGTATTATGATATGCTAAAACAAATAAACTCCATAGAGATACATGACAATTGTTGGAATTACATAATTATGCAGCCAACTGATTTTCATGAGCCCTTTGTAGGTGTGAATGAACCTTTAACCTCTCTTAAGTTGATAACTAAAAAGTATAGCTATTGTTTTAAGAATTTGGCAGCACTGCAGGTGTGCATGTTAGAGTTACAAGGAGTCCAAGCTGAGTTTGGAACAGCAGAACGTCGTACTGTTAGGGCATGGTAAGAAGTCTGGTTCAGCAAAGTGCTGAACGTTACATCCACACCCTGGTGTCTAGAGGCTCAAGAGATCTAAGCAGCAATTGTTTCACTGTAATCTGCACATCTGATAGTTTGCCAATGGTAATTGCCTAAACTTAATTGGCAATGAATAATCCAAACTTTACAGCCTGCAAAGTACCTATGATATATTATAATCAATAATGTACAACACTGAGCTTCCAATTACTTTTTTCCTCGGAGAGAGATGAGAATCAATATATATGTTTAGGTTATTTTCAGTGCTAGCACTGTGTGTGTTCTGGGAGATAATAGGACTCCGCTGCATCTACTGACACTATTAAATTTTGTGTTTTAAGGTGTACTCCTTAAAAAGTAATTTTATTTCTCCAAATTCTGTTGAGGTTTCCTTTAAAATACTCCTGCTTATTAATTAAGAGTTATGAAAAAATGTCTTCCTACAGTACATCGAGATAGTGTTCATAGTAAACCCACCGAATGCTATAAAAACTGCTTATGTAATGTAGTTTGGCAGCCGTCCTGATGAACAATACCACAAAATGAAAATACCTATGGCTTATCTATTGTCATAGCTGCCTTGCTCATGTTACATGGTGCCGAACGTGGTACCACCCAGTACACAGCAAGCGAAATTGTGATCCATTGATTAAAAGATGTTTATTAGTTGCAGCCACCAGGTGGCGTAGCATCCTGCACTGTGACTGTCTTCACCTGTTTTGCCCAGAGTGTGCCTTACAGCTGCTGGGTCTTGTAAGTACGTTTTACAAAATACATACACAAACTGGCCACATTAGTTACATAATTATGTTTTGGGGTTGTTTTTTTTACCATGATTTTAATTGTGGAAGTATAAATTAACTTTAAAAGTAAAAAAATACTAATATATGCATATACAGTATTTATCATCCTGTACAGTAGTTATAATAGGAAACATACCAATTAATAATAACTTTAAAAAGAACTGTTTTGTATTGCATTATTAAAACAATGTTTTAAAAAATAAGGTAATTTTGTTTCTTTTTGGAAGTAACACTTTGTATTGTGCTGAACATAAACTCGTGACCTTATCTGATAATCCCCAGTAAGAGTGAAGCTGTCAGCTTCTGCCTTGCTACTGGCCCATGTCATGCTCAGAATATACAGTGGGTAAAGCATTTATTTAATGGGCTGCCATATAAATGACATTCAGTTTTCATTAAAAAGCTAATTTGCATATGGTTACTAATGAGCAGCTCCAAACCTTAGCTGTTTTCATTGTGTAAGTGATGATGTTTTGAATCATAGCGTATATTCTTATTTATAGGATGGAAGACTTCATGTGAACGACCAGCTTGTTGCTGTCAATAGTGAATCTCTACTGGGGAAAACAAATCAGGATGCCATGGAAACTCTGCGGAAATCCATGTCAACGGAAGGGAACAGACGGGGCTTGATCCAGCTTATCGTTGCCAGGCGAATAAAGAGAAGCGAGGTAATATTTCACCATTCACTTTGATTAGGACAAAATCAGCACACTCAATAAAAAATGGAAATGTGTATAATATTGTGTAACAAAATATTTTGACTACTTTTTGCTCCGTTATGTATTAATTTATAGCTGTTGGTTCATGTAAAACTGGTTACACACTGTACGATATATCGTACACATCAAATAGTGTGTACGCCTGTTCCGTCGTTCCCAGACGTCATTCATTGCATCGTTCCATCTGCTGGTGCTGCACGTCAGTGAACAACGCAGTATAGTTACATGCAGAATGTAATGATACAGCGCTGTCATACGCCGGATCGTGCAGTGTGTAAGGGGTGGTAAGATGTATTGTTACATCACTCGCTGGGTTGCGCCGTCATATGGTATATAACCAGCTTAAGTCAAGATGCATGAAGTTATACTGTCTGGATCACCTCTATCAGCTTAGTCTAGAGCCGTGCAAGGTGGCGGGAAGGACTTTATTTTATTAGTCGAGCATGTAATGTATCTGTGTAAAATCTTGGTGTTATTGAGGCAACTGCAGTCATTTGGCTGTTTTTCTAAGGATTCACTACTTCCTTGCAGCCTGTAGGTGGTGCTATGCGCTAATGTTTGGTAAAAGGGGTTAAGACCTTTTTAAACAAAGCAATGTGACTAATGAGACAAAACCTATGCTGATTTGGATGGAGGCAGTGAAACATTCCTTTCTCACATATATTGGCTGATCACGAGGTAGAAAATTATGTGTTATGATCATTCCCCCCCTCCCCTTAGTATGGTTCTATTGGAGTGCACACTACCGTACTTTCGCCTACATGACGCTGTTACAATGGCTGACTATAGAAAGCTTTTGAAAATGATTAGATCTCTCCATATACAGCAGAGTAGGCTTAGACAATAACATACATATTAACATTATAATGGCTTCTCATCAATGAGCAATGCACATATGTAAGTATGACAGCATAAGTATAATGATGACAGCGTTGCAACTCTTTCAAATCACCTGTGACCTAGACAGCTAATATGTGGGCGCTACCAATACTCACAGCAATGTAAGTTAGGTAGTAAGAACCCATGACATCGCTGAGGAACGTCAGGGTTTCTCATCTACCACAGGTCATGTTGTAATGATTTCTTTGACATGGTTTCCACTTTTGATCAGCCTCTGCCTTTGAGTCATCCTTACTATCCCTTGGGTGCAGGACTGCTTATGGAAGACGGCCCCTTTCATCATTCATTCCACTGGGCCATGTGGTCACAGTGAGAACTCCCTAATAAAGGACCAAATTTGATAATTCCTGCGATAGTTGTGAGGTGCTTGAAGAGTAAAATATAGTAAGTCGAGTAGTTGAAATGCAATTTACCAAGTAATTGCATCTCCCGACCAGCATCATGGATGAATGGGAAAACAGCTGGATGTTCTCGTCAATCACAGAGCAGATAACTGACCATCATTTATTGACATAGAGTGAGATATATCTCAGCATACGCACTAGACCATCAGCAATGGCAGTCTTGGAATAATGTAATTGGATAATTTGCCATTACTATATAATGTACAAAAAAAATATGTTTACAAAGGGCATCTATTATAAAGCTAATCTGTTCAGAGATTCAACATAAGCCTATTTTCCGGTCTTCTTTTCCTTTCTTTGTGCATTGACAAATGTGTCTCCTACCTGTCTTCCGGCTGCCATTATATATATATATATATATATATATATATATATATATATATATATATATATATATATACTTTTTTTTTCATTTTTATATTTTCTTTCCAAACTGAAAATAATATTTAAACCATGTGCATGGAGTATGGTGTGAAATTGCAGCACAGACGGTGTAATGGTTAGCGTTACTGCCTCACAGCACTGAGGTCATGGGTTCAATTCCCACCATGGCCCTACCTGTGTGGAGTTTGTATATTCTCCCTGTGCTTGCGTGGGTTTCCTCCGGGTGCTCCGGTTTCCTCCCACACTCCAAAAAATATATACTGCTAGGTTAATTGGCTCCCAACACAAATTAACCCTAGTGTGTATGTGTGTACGTGATAGGGAACATAGATTGTAAGCTCCACTGGGGCAGGGACTGATGTGAATGGCCAAATATTCTCTGTAAAGCGCTGCGGAATATGTGTGCGCTATATAAATAACTGATAATAAATAAATAAATAAATAATTGTTCGTACAACATTGACCTGACCTTTTTTGGTTAGTGTTACAAGTGGTTGCATGCTTTTTGTCTCACTGAGCGGATTGCATTGACACTTCTGAGTAGCTAGTTTCCCTAATGTCCATTTTCCAGTTTGTGGTCTGTAGTCTGTTGTACACATGGTGCCCAGACGTGTATGTGGCATCATGCAGCGATCCCATCTGTTTGGTTCTGATCATACAGGGAATTGATCTGTCTCCAATGCAGGTGGAAGATGACTTTTGCCACGTTGTGTCTTTGTGATAATCAGCTAGACCATTTTACAATGTGATAGTCCAGTTTTATATTTCACTTTATATTATAAAATATATTTTATATTATGTTGACACTGTTTTTGCTGGTTGAGAACCTTTTTAGAGTAATAAATGTTTAGTTGATCTGTTTTTTGTTTAATATATATCTTATTGTGGTGTGATGGGGAGGTTGGAGGGCTTAGACCTTACATGTGAGGAGAGACAAATCCTTCAGTGCAGGGTGTGGAAGTAAATGGGTAGTTCCAATAAAGCTTCATTTAATGTAACCTTAATGTGATTGACAACTAAACCAAATAGTGTATGCATCTCTTTCCTTTAATGAACAGTTATTTAACCTTATCGTGTATGCCAATGTATTTGTTGCCATTTGAAAAGATTAGAACATTTGCTTGACATGGATTATTTTTATTGGCTTGTGCAGCGTGTTGTCTGCAGTTGTGTTGAGCTGCTTGATTCCTTTAGGGGCATGTTTATAATGTGTGTGGTTGCTTTGTGGTCACTGATTGTAGTGCTGCTTTTGTCATATTGAGCTTTATTTGTGTGCTTTGTTTTTGTTTAATTTGGTTTGGACTGTTTACAACTATGTTATATTTATTATTATTTATTGTCTTCCTTTATATGGCGCCACAAGGGGCCTGCAGCACCTTACAAAGAACATGAACAGTATGAACAAAACAAAAAAAAGTGCCTTACATTATAGAACATTGCAGGGCATGGACAAGGTTTATAAACATTGCTACATCAGCAGTCATAGTGCCCAAATAAGCAGCAGGGTGGCCAGAACCCAAAGGTTTGGTGCAGTTTTCGGCAGTGGGGAGAAGATGATGGTATAAGTGAGTGAAGGAAAAGCAGATGAGGGATGAGGGCCCTGCTCATGAGAGCTAACAGTCTAATGGGATATATGGAATTACATCTTTCCTGGCACACTGTATTTGTGTTTCGTCTACACTGTTTAAGGCAAGATTTGCACAACATTTTTTATGTAGAGTATAATTATTCCATTTACTACTTAAGCAGTATTTATATAGTAAAAGGCTGCAATTCGCAGGTCAACGAGTTGGGACGGGGCTAAATGACACAATTTGCGTAATTTTAGCCCCGCTCCCTACTCGCACACCCGAAAATTCCCTATAAAATATCCCCATCCTGCCCACTTCACTAGGAAGTGGGCGGAATGATGTAGATATGCCTACATTTCCAGGGGTGCAGGGGGTTACTCGAAAAAATCGGGAGCCTCCCACAACTATCGGGAGAGTAGACATGTATGATTTATATCCTTTATAAGGACTAGTGTAGAATTATGTCCATAATGGTAATTGGCTTGTGATTTCAAACTAAACATGCAAGCAAACAATGCCATGATGACAAATGCATGTTTTATACTTATGAAAGCAAAGATCATCTCCTTTTCTGTAAACTCACTGAAGAAATCAGTCAGGGCCCCCAGATGATGAAATAGTTAGTCTGGCCCCCAGATGATCCACATACCACTCCCCCCACTTGCCATAAAATGCACCACATGATTCTCAGATCCATCATTTGCTCCAAAACTTACCCCACATTCCCTCATTTGTACTATACCTCCAACTGCATGAGCTACTTTACCTTTCAGTGTTGTACAGACCCAGCTTCTTCCATCATATTCTCTACTTTAAGATCTAAAGCAGAAAGAATAAAAAGCCAGAGTGTTGGCTATCCGTATAGACTCACCGGCCTGACCAGAGGCTGCCTCATACCCCCCACTGTCCATACCTACGTGTTCCAGCTAATGTATGGAAGTTTCTGAATGAGTGTCCATATTATGAGTGTGAAGGCATAGGAGACTATTGTTCAGGAGTTCCCAGTTATTGCAAGGTGTCAGATATGCCTGTATATGTGTTAACACAATCTTTGTTTTATAATTTTGTCGATATGTACTTTAGTGTGTTCCTATACTTTCTGATTTTTTTTTTTTACCTAAGCCCCCTGTGAGATGTCAGATGTGGTGACCCAGATAGGAGATATAGGGGGTCATGGCACCTTGAATCATATCATTGTGGCCAAGCAGTCTCTGTACAATGCCACAATTCACTGAATGTTTCAGCGAAACACTGAATCGAGCTGCGATACTGCCACTTCTCTGAGGATATGGGCTGATGTGTTTATCTTGAGTGGACCACATTCTATAGGGCAGTCAGCATAAGTGCTGGGAATGGCGCTGTGGTTATAGTTCCAGAATTTGGCAATACGGTCTTCTGCAAACCTTTGTATCTGCACGTACATCCATAATGAGATTTCATAGAGGAAAGCTTCATTGACCACTGATAAACTTCTTCTCTTCTATTTACAGTATGATCTGACACGTGTCAAATGGTGGTGTGTGACTACGCACTCACAAGCTATATCACCCTTGTTTTGGGAGCGACTTCTGGTATCTGAGGTCACCAACCTCAGTCAAATAGTATCTATGTACACCTAGTGCTCGACCTTGCTATATCCATCTAGCAATGCTCCAAATATATTTTGTATGTAAAATCCCTGATAAATAATCATGGACACTGTGTGAATAAAATCAATAGTAATTTATTTATTAAATAGTTAATCTAGGTATTATGTATAACAGGATAAACTGCTCTGTTATAATTAGCTCACAATAGCAATAACATAATTCCTTATATGTCTTGTGTGCAGAGTAGCACTAATATATATCACAATTGTTACTGATTCTGAATTGAAATGTCAATAAATAAATTGACAGCGGATAATGTTATTGTCATCCAACATGAACAACATATACACACTGAGACATAACGAACTAGAGAGGTATAGGGTTTATGTTGGATATTTGTGTATGGACAAGGACATAAGTGTATAGCGTTAGGGGGAAGGAAGGGAGGGTTCAGGAGAATGGGAAAAAAGAAAATAAAAAGGGCAAAAATAATGTCAGTTCTTTGCATAGATGTTTGTTGTGCAGACTGTTAAGCTACTGTAGTCAAATTGCAAGTCCGTGTCCTCCTAACATGATTCGCGGTGGCCGGTTGTGATTGTATCCACTAACATATATATCTTGTGATGTAACTATGCCGCCGTGTGCTGTTACTCCCGTGTATATGAAGCCGTGTTTGCACAAATGAGAACGGGCCGCTGTGGACCTGTCAGTGCTTACCCTAACCACGCCAGGTGGGCTGCTGACGACCAATGTACCTTGGTACGGGGCGGATTCCGGCTTGTTCTCGGCTTGCAACTAGTTATGGCTGCTTGTGCGTCCGTGGCCTCCGTGCATGCACTGCACAGATGAGTGTCCCGGGGCACTGCTGGCAGTCGAGATGGATGTTGCGGTGTGCTTGACTAGTTGACCCAACGCGTTTCGGCTTGTGCTGGCCTTTTTCAAGGGATGCAAAGTACTTGTTCTTAGACTCACTTATTTATACTTCCTGAGTCAAATGAGGAAGTTGTGCCTATTGGTCAGCTCTTCTTTAATGGGTGCGGTTACATTTCGATTGCCAACTTGCTTCAGTAGGAATAAAGATCAGGTGATTGATACCTTGTATCAGTAGGGATAGAGGGGCGGATAGCACGCCAGGAAATAATGACTGACATACATATATCTTACACACATTGCTATACTTGAATGGAGTGTTGATCTCATTTGTCAGAGATGTAGGATGGTCAGGAGTGATTGGGTGTTTCGAAAATGAAGGGGAGTAGCTTAAACTGGATTCTTTAATGAGAGATGAGCCAGTGATGGAGTTGAAAAAAATAGGGGAGGTTGAGGAGATGGAGTGGGAAGATGAGATTAGCAGCTGCATTGAGGGTAGATTTAATAGGGGAATAGCATATTAGGTGGTAGATGTACTTCCCATGCTCCCGGTAGATGTACTTCCCATGCTCCCGGATGAAGAAGATTTCCCCTGCGCTCACTTCCTGCTCAGCATTAATGCTGGATCATCAGTTTCCGCTTCTAAGTCTGCAAATGATCCTCATGTACCTTTGCAAATGCTTTAATTTCACCATATTTATTTTACTTTCTGCCTTCAGCAACTCAAAGCGGTGATTAATTCATGTTTTAGTGAAGCTGTCACTCCTAATCTGCATTTTATGTAAAAACTAATAAAACAAATCCTTATTTTGCAATTTAAACCTTATTGAGTCTAATTCACTGGCACTGCAAGTTTATTGTTCCCCTGCAGCTTGACGTGCTTCCAATTGTAATTGTGTTGACCCTTTATTGCAGTAAATCTCCCCAGCGCTTATCAAAGAGGGGAAGATAAGGCTACTATTCAGAGCTTCATTAAATATCTCATTTGTATTAAGCAGGCCGAATGCTGGAACGGGAATCATCATAGCAGACTCTGTGACCTCCTCCGCTCATGGTCTCATGGGCTCGGAATGTCTTGTTTTCCTTCCCCGTTCCCTCCCCAATTTATGTCTCTGGCACATTGCCAGGCCTGACTGTCATAAGATGTAGTATGCTTCCTAGACTTCAAAGCCGTAATTTCCAAGTGTCTTCTTATGTTGTTTTTCCCCCCTATAACTGCTAAAATGTAATTTATATTGGAAGCTGTGCTTCATTTTATTGCAGCAGTCCTCTATGGGTTAATCTAAAGCCACTTTTATAAACTCGTATTTCTCTAGGTTTTGCAGTAGAATGCACAGGATACTTTCTTTCTGCTTGGATTGTGACCATGCTGATGCAGCTTTCCTAGATGTTACTTATATTGTTGAAACTTTCGAAAAAGGGAGGGCAGGGCTGCACATCTTAATTTTAAACATCATAAGAGGTGCTACCGTGCTGAGACCTGTAGTTCTAATGCAGAAAAAAAGGGAAAAATTCAGATTTACACTCTAAGCACTAGGAATACTGATTACAAGAATTAACATGGTTTTATATTAAGGTTCTTAGTACATGCTTGGACAAAGATGTTTGCCCACCTACCACATCACAGGGAACCTCATCAGGTGGGTCCCTAACAGCCTAATACGGACATATTATATAAATTTATGTTGTTGCAACCTTTGCCAGTGATCCAAAGGAAATTCTTCCTTTCTATACTCAGTTTGTTCAAATCTGTTCTAAATGTAGAATTTGCAGTTAGAAATAATATGTTTTTCTTAAGACATGTGAACCTGTTATCTCTAGCTATGTATAGGATAATTCAGGCCCCCACAGTGCCCTATTTATGAGTCTAGGTTGCGTAATGGATGTTTTGGCTCCAATTCTTAAGAATCACATTCATTTATTGGTCCAGGTTCAGTCTTCTGCCTCTGTTCTCACTTAAATGAGTTTGGAAAGGGAGGCTTATCCTGATTTCCTTAAAAAATAAATATATTAATGCATTTTACTTCCAGATATCACGAAACGAAGCCATAGAGTTGTACTTTTCTAATTTTACACAGAAATCCATTTGTTAATAAGTATGATGGGGAGTGAAAATTGGATTTCTATTTCAGAAGCTATATATAATCGTTCTGTGGGAGAAAATATTCAGAAGGAAAAGGAGTAAACATGCAATCTTTCTGAATGCTATCCTTCCAACAGTCATCATAGGTATAGAAAAACACTTAACTCGCCCTTAAATTGTTTTGTGCAGAGAGGCCATCCGGGAGGGAAGTTGCCCCCTCAGTTCTAAAAATAATATTAATGTAGAAAAAAAGTTGCATTCTGAGTGTCAGCTATCATGTTCTGACAAGAATCATTTTCAGAGAAATAAGAGTTTAGTGGAGCCATTTCCAGCCGGAATATTTGATCGGCTTTGACAGCTGCCGTTTTACAGGCACAAGCGGCAGTTACACCGGCATCTGTGAATTATGCTTTCACTTTTGTGGGTGACAGTTATGCTTAAGCGATACGTGATGCAGATTTTGTTACTTACAACTGAAATCAAGAGTCAGGTCTCTGTGTCCAAGAAGCTTCCTGCATTCTGGTGTTGTCAGGTCTTTCCCATCATTACTGTAACAAAATCTGTGTATATTTACTTTTTATTTCTATATTTTTCAAAAAATGATTCTCTGCCAAATGTTTTTCCTGAAGTAACCCTATTTGGAATGCCATTAATTTGTTGGTCTAATTTTTTTCTGTGTGAATGGTTTTATTAGCTATAGTTATCTATAAACCATCTGAAATATGGTTTGAAACACCAGCTATTTGTGTCTGTGACTACGTCAGTCGTGCTATAATAAGTCTTTAAATTCCAGAAATCACTGAAGCTAAATTATGCAAACAATTACCCCCTTTTGACTGTTAGAAATGATGTTGTCTTGGTATCAGAGGTGTCTTTAATGCCCATTGTAAAGAAGTGTAACATAACAGACATCAGTACAGTAGAGCTGAGTGTAATGGCTGATGTACTGATGTAGGCTCTTGGCAATCAGTCATATAGCTCCATTACGGTTATGCAGTATATATGGGTAGAAGCTGCACTTATTAGGACTACACTCGGCTGTAAAACCCTTAATGGACAATTTAGAGGGGACCACAGTTAAAAATAACAAATAAACACAAACTTGTAAGTAAATTTGACTAATATGATTGTAGGCATTGTCTTTGTACAATTTATTTTTTGCTTAAGGGTGTTGAAATATGACAGGCGCACCACAGGAGGTATACTACAAAGTGGCATAGAAAGTTGCCCATTAAGCAGAGCTGTCAGTGCAAATTATTTTGATACAGGGTGAAAAGTTCTAGCTCATTTGGTACCCAGCCGGGTGCAGGCCTTAGGCACGTTGTTATTATTCCCCCATGCTGTTAAATAGACGGTCAGCACTGATATCCCTTCTTTCCTCATTGTACAGTTGGAGTCACCTGGAAGCCCCTCAGGGCCTGAATTGCCTGTTGAGACAATGCTGGACGACAGGGAACGAAGAATTTCCCATTCTCTCTACAGCGGCATTGAGGGGTTTGACGAATCGCCCACAAGGAATGCCACATTAAGTAGGATAATGGGTGAGTCAAGTAGACTGTACTAATCATGTCAGGTTTTTGTCTTTTTCGCTGTTCATTGAGGAGTGATTAATGTATTATTTACAAAAGCGGCAGCCAGCACAAAATATCCAGAAACCAGTTCAAAAAGAGGGAAAATTGTATAGGATAAATAATGTCTAACTTGATTGGCATAGCGTTTCCCCAGTGACAGTGAGGATGTGGGTACACAGTTTAACACTGGGCCCGTTCTGTATCGGAATACTGATTTTTCTCTTCCTCTCTTAATGGGTCTGTTCAATCAGAGGATGTACATTAGACATGGTCCCCACTACGTTAAACAACAATGTACGCACACAGAATGATAAAGATTTGGTGTGTATAAAGCATTTTACCCTATAATTGCCAGCTACAGATAAAGGTAAGTGACTTAAGCTGGGTACCGTTTGTTTGAACGGGCGACATATCTGTAGTGCATCGCTGGGTGTGTACAGCGGATATGTCTGTGAACTACGTCGTTCACATACATATCCGATCTGCTGTGCAGCACAGCAGATGGCCCATATATCTGAAATATGTATAAGCCATCTGCTGGTGTGTACGGGCGACCCGCCAATCGCAATTTAAATGCCTGCCCATTTGATCTGTCAAGCCCAGCACATCGAGCAGACGAATTGGTAAGTGTGTATACGCTTATCAATCGTCAGATAGGTCGGCGGTCTAGTGTGTACCCAGCATAACTCGAAGCATAATACAGTCCGAATTCTTAATGCATTAACACAGCAGATTGCCAAATAAATTAAATGATAGTGTGTATACTATGAAACCTAGAACATTTGAAGAAAACCGTTGGTAAAAGGAGATTTTAAGTGAGTCACTGGGAGCCTGTAAATCATTACTAGAGAGAGTGTTTTTTTTGTCTTCACTTATTATTTGACTTTGTAGTCAATACAAATTGAGTATTTTTTAAATAAACGTAGGTGTGCAAAACTATACTAATGTAAATTAGGGTGCCCAGTGAGTCAAAGGTTACAACGGTGTTTGTGTGATACATCCCCAGATGTGATACCAATAAATGAAAGGGGTAAGATTAATTGAGGGTGGGAGGGAGTAAGAATAATTGAGAGTGGGATATGAGACAAACCTTTTGTAAGTTTCTGTAATGATCTATTACACCAAGGTATTCACTCTCTAATTCCAAAGCATCTTCGACATTACCTGTTCTAGTTGCCTAAGTTTAAAGTAACTACAAATTAATTCACACAATAATAACTAAATAGACGTAACCTTTCCTCCCCCTTCCTGTATGGGGGGGGGGGGGGGTGTCACTGTGTTCTCAATAATCTGTCCTGAGGATTATCAATAAATCTGCTGAAAACATTTACTCATCATTCCTTCCCGCCTTACAAACATTACAAAAGTGTCACTGTAGAACTTTACGTGAACCTTTGCAATTTTAAATACTTTGCATTTATTTATCCTGAATATTCCCATTTGCTCGTAGTATACATTTTGCAAGCAAAAGTACTGGTGTATGTGGAAATGTGAGGCAGGAGAATGGGTCATTTGAGTGCCATCCATGGCTTGCTTGGGTTTTCTGTTTTTCAGTGCATTAGCTCTGAAACTGTATAGATAATTTTCTGCATCCTTTGTTAGCATGCAGCACCATGCTGCTCCCATCGTCCCCTGTGGCCAATGATGTTATTAGCGCTTGCTCTGCAGCAATCCAGCTTTCCCTTAACAGACCCAGTTAATAAAGACTTGTCTTGCCACAGGAGAACTTGGATTTACTGACTAGCTCATCATGGGATTAGTTTGTAAGGATTTTCAAATTTAAAACACAATGAGCTGTTTGATTAAAATTGCTCCTGACATTAAAAATGCTTTTTTTTTTCTTTTTCCATTGGCAAGTTATTATTTTTTTCCTTGCATACAAAGATGTAAGCGGAGCTATTAGATCATTTAAATTCCAATGTTTCTAATGAGCTCATTAAGATTGTAATTAAGAAAAATAATTATTTTTTTGTGGCGTCCTCATAAGTTGCCCTTTATGTTTTCACGTAAGCAGGACTTTATGTTGGTAAACATTACATCAAATTTTAGATTTGAAAGACGTGTTGACATTATTATCTGTTTATATCATTTTTATTGGTAATAATTTCTTGCTAGTCTCTGAGAGACAACCCCATTTGTATCCGGCTAGTATGCCATTTTTATTTATGGCTAAAGGATTTAGGGGGGGAGCTTTAGCAATCCTTCTGAAGAGGCAAGTGGTGAAGATTCCCATAGCAACCAATCAGCTTCTAGCTGTCATTTTATAGATTGTTCTAGATAAATTATAGCTAGAATGGTTGCTATGGTCATCTTCTCCTCTGGTCATGTTTAGAGCTCTGCAACTTAAGTGTAGATAAATATAATGTGTGTTATAATTAATGGTATCTTTGATAGTGGCACCCAGTGTAGTCAGCAATTTTCCAGACTAAGCAAGTATTCATGGTGATGCACTCAGTCCATCCTCAAGTAACTAGGCACCCATGAGAATTGTCCTCCTCACTCTGTTATATACCACTCCCAAATTATATAGTTACAAGTCCTGGGTTATAAGAATGTTGTCCAATTGTTAGAAATATTTGATTTCTTTAAAAAAAAAAAAATAATTTTATTAAAGTAAACCAGAGGAAATACAGGTTAGCAGAAGTGTATTTTAAGCATATAAAGTAATAATGCACAATCAGAAGCACAGCATTTGATGTTACAAAAATAAATGTGGAAAAGTGATAAAAATACAGGTAAAATCCATCTGGCAAATTGGTATAATACAGTTATAATAGTACAAAGAATAAACCAAATACAGTATATTAATCTAAAGGTCACCTCAGGTTTTTTGCAATAATCAAAATAAAAATAAAATACAAGAATAAGAGCCAACATAAGAAGAACGCAAATAAAAAAGAGGGTGAGGGGAGGAGGAAAAGACAAGAAAAGGAGATAAGCGGAGTCCTGGAGTAGAGAGAGACTGAGATTGGAACAGACTTATTTTATTTCTATAAAAATTGTAACCTGTATTCTGAGTGCAGTGCCTCCTTGTTAACAGTAGGCTACATCTTCTAGTAATTGTTTGGGCTTTCAAGTAGCGGGCTTCATGATATTCTTCGATGGCCACACGATAGGGTCATACTATACCTTCTGTGTAGAAGCATTAGATCACATGAAATCTGAGCATGGGTTTGAATTTTCAGGTACGAGGCTGACTTGTCCGTGACTGGTGGTAGGTAGACCTGTTCAGTTCAATCACGGTATAACTCAATGCAGAGATCTGGATAAAATACGCTCATCCTGTGATATCATTATCACTGTTAGGAGCACTGAAGGGCAAATGCTCAGTTCACAAGGGCTGCATGTGTTCCACAGGCTTCTTGTTGCTGCTACTGAGCTGGACTATACTCAGTGTTGTTTGCTGCAACAGCACTGATGGAGGGAAAGAATGAAACTTGGGTGGAAAGAGATAAAAATGGAAACACAATCTATTATATGTACTTATCCACCTGGGGGCTTATAATGCAGTACGTGTAAATGGAATTACATAAAACAATACCCGATGACTGCAAGTGAGAGACCCTAACCTTACATTTTAATGTTACAGAATAAAGCAATCCATTAGTTACTCATTTTTCGCCATTAATGTCTCCACCCTAGTTTTACCCTTGTGTGGACCAATGCAGCAGACTTGATGAATGCCATTTTATCACACTAATATTTTCAAACCCACGTTGTTCACACAATGAAATTTCAGCTCTAGGTGTTTACATCTCCAGGCACAGGGCCAAACTTTTATTATAACCCTAGGGGCCACTGATCACTCCTGTTTCTCAAGATCCATATCAATTAGTAACAGTTTATTTTAGCAAAGCCTGTTTTTATATTACCTTGCCATTAGTACGTACTGGTTTTCCTTTCACTGTTAAAAGATGACTCAAGTACATTACTTTTGAGTGTCATGGGGGATATACAAATGTAATGAAGCAATCAAAATAAATTGGACAAAAAAAGCACCAGAAAGGGAATTCTCTACAAAACAAGAATAGAACAGGTTTCTTTACAATGAGCTGTTTGGATGGAAAACTGCAATGCTGACCTTATTATGGTGACATGGCAAGTACAGTTCAGCTTCTAGTACATTATATTCTTTTTCAGGAGAAGATGAACATTAGAAAACCCTATTGTTATAGTTTCTGTCTGTTACATATTTGTCTTATTGTGTGGAACTTATTTGTGGTGCTACTTGTTCTGCTCATCTTAGTTAGAGCCAGTGACTAGCTTTGAGGTAAAATCTGCCGCTCTCTAGCTTTTCTGGATTACAAGTTCCAGCATGCCCTGACATCCCACTGTTGCTGGGTAAGCTTAGACTTGCAGCTCCCAACAGCTGTAGAGCTTCAGATAGCCTGTACTAGCATTTTAACAAACTCCCAGAATGCAGTTTGTTTGCTGACATTTGTAGTTCCACTACCACTAGATAGCATTAGGTTGCTAAGATATTTTCACTTACCAGCAAGCGGAATTCATTCAGTTTTCACAATCTGAATAAATACAAACATGCATTTCTTCTTTCTGTGTGTATAACACAGTGGGGCAGATGTATGAAGCTCTGGGAAGTGATAAAGTGGAGAGCGATAAACAACCAACCACTCAGCTCCCAACTGTCATTTTTCAAACACAGCCTGTAACATGACAGCTGGGAGCTGACTGGTTGGTCGTTTATCACTCTGCACTTTATCACTTTCCAGAGCGTCATACATCTGCCCCAATACATGTAGACTTAAAATCTTTACAGTTCCTAGGGGGAGATACTAAGCTCTGTAAAGTGATAAAATGGAGAGTGATAAACTAGCAGCCACTCAGCTCCCAACTGCCATGTTACAGGCTGTGTTTGAAAATTGACAGCTGGGAGTTGATTGGTTGGTTGCTTATCACTCTCCATTTTATCACTTTACAGAGCTTAGTACATCTGGCCCTTAGGCAGAAAGAGCGAGCTGCTGCCTGCTAGAAGTGCTTTGTCAAGCTTTATGTCTGTTACTAAATGCTGTGTCTGGTTTGTGCAGGTAAATATCAGCTTTCCCCAACAGTGAACATGCCTCAAGATGACACTGTGATTATTGAAGATGACAGAGCCCCAGTGCTGCCTACCCAGCTATCCGACCAATCGTCTTCCAGCTCTCATGATGATGTAGGATGCATAACAGACTCTGCTGGAGCCTGGTCAAAAACAGTAACCAGTGAATCTACAGAGAGGTAATGTTTATGTTCAGCAGACAACATTGCGGTTATCCATCATGTAGTCACAGGCCCACTGTCCTACTGGTGACAAACCTCATGAGTAATTTTATTTTTTCTAAAATGTTACTTTTAGTACAGGGACCTAATTACTTATGCAGAACTGTAATACGTTTTTTGCAGTCTAATGTAATATGTAATCTAGGTTCATTTAGTGTGCCAATTAACATACTTCTGGACAATCGGCCCCATGTGTAAAGCGCCAGTAGTTACGGGTGATGGCTGTTGTAGTGTTGTGGTACTGACACCAGCTAATACATGGATACAGTAGCTAACTCTGTCTACAGATCTCACTTTACTTTTCAGGTTTGTACAGCTTTCAAAGCTTAATGATTCCCAAAGAGATGAACGTCAACACGAGTTTGATAATAATGAGACAGTCTGAAGACTATAGTCCTCCCTTTGTAATTGAGGAATTGCGCATTAGTTTGCAAGCCTAGTAATTATGTACATGAATAGGTAAAGTAAGCCTCTGTGGAACCACCACTTTAGGCTGTAGTGATAATGAACACTGCAATAAGAATCATTATATGCAGCTTCTGCAATTGGACCTTCTCTGGAGTTTCTTTTCTGTACATCAGAATGATAACATTGGACGTTCCCTGTGTTGCTCTTCTCGGCTATTCCAAGCAGCACTACACATCTAAGCATGCCCTGTGGTGGACAGGCTGTGCTGTTATCAAGCTGCCCAGCTGTTTAACAAATAGCCAATGTACCTACAGTTAGATGTTTGTGCCCTTTTTAAATTAGTAATTTTTATCTTATTAACTTACTGTTGTCTCTATTAGATAAAGATATCATCTAAAATGGAGTGCTTATGTAAAATATAAATATTCAAATATAATTTTGGTATGTGAGTTGGCAATGGAGATGATGCATCATTTCTGTTGTTCAGCCAAGCAGGCTTTCCCCCATTAACTGGCTAATTTTTCCCACCAAAACTGCTCTGAAATTGTGTTTTTTATTTTATTTTATTTTATATTATTTCATTAAATTTTGAATGTATTTTTAAAAATGTATTTAAAGATTTTAATTGGGAAAAAAAAATGTTCCTGAGGGTGCCTTGCACCCCCACATCGCCATAAGAGCCCCATTGTAATACAGGTTGAGTCTCCCATATCCAAAATACTTGGGACCAGGGGTACTTTGGATATCGGAATATTCCGTATTTTGGAATATTTGCATAAAATAATGAAACATCTTGGGAATGGGAAACAAATCTAAACACAGAATGCATTTATGTTTTATATACACCTTATACACATAGCCTAAAGGAAATTTTTTTACTATATTTTTAATAATTTTGTGCATCAGAAAAAGTTTGTGTACATACATGAAATTCATTTATTTTTCATATACACATTATACACACAGCCTGAATGTTATTTTATACTATATTTTTAATAATTTGTGCTTTAAACAAAGCTTGTGTACATTGAACCATCAGAAAGCAATGGTTTCACTTTCTCAGTCATGCTAAAAATATTCCGTATTTCAGAATATTTGGATATGGGAGACTCAACCTGTAGTACCTCTCACCTTAGAGACATTAGCCTTGTGCTTTTCTACTCAGTATGTTCTGTATTGTGATTAGGAAAGCTGTAACTGTTACATAAGTTAAGCTTTGACTTCCCTAATTATTTTTGTGAACTAGAGTCTCATCTTGATGCCCTAAAACCTACTGTGTTCTATCAGTAGACTGTGTGGTAGAGAACCATACATGTTCTGAATTATGAATCTAGAGAGATTTGTGGCTGTAACCGACAATAGAATCAGAATTTGTTGCTTCGTAGTTGCTAGTAAAGTAGGTACTTCTGTGCACCATGGCACCTGCTAAATGGGCATTCGGGTACATGTGGTTCCAAAGTACAGAGCGGCAGCTTGCCATATCTTTATGTAGACTGACAATTGTACTTAGTCCAGAAAATAACACTGGTAATAAGCGATGCCACATTCCTATTTCTTACGTGACTATACCATATGCAGAAAGCCACATGTTACCCCAGATATGTATACGTAACCCTCATGGTCAGGCCTAATTTGTTTCGTTCTGACGCCTAATACACATCATAGTGCCTGTAATCCTCCATAACCAGTGATCAGCACAGCTAGCAATGTGTTGATTTACTTGTAGACTTACATCATATATCTTATAGTGTGCTTGTCATGAATAGACATACACAGTTTTATCAGTCTTTAATCCACTGGTTCTTAACCTCTTTGGGGATGCAACACTGTGATGGAATGAAACATGTATTGAGCAAGTACTGTACTAGTAAAAATGATAGTGTATGAAACCACGTGGGGCGGCATGTATCGTACCCCCAGCTTCAATGTTTGGATAAGAACCACTGCTCAAATCTACTAGAAATAACAGTGCAGCCTCTACCCATTCTCTTTCTGCATGTTATATATTTGCAGTCATTGGACTTTCCCCAGCGAAAGTTAATTAGTTTTATTCTTCATTCAAAATGACTGAAGGCAGCTGACCTAGGGAGGGGAATGATTTTGCTGCTGATCTCCACTGAAATGGTATGCGCATTAATAAAAACATTGTACATTGGGCATTTAACTTTAGTATATCTATTAAAGGGTAATTCAACAGAAAACAGGAAATCCAGTTTAGTGTAATAGTGCATAATTTAAACTGACCCATAGTCCCAAATACAATATCTGGCAATGTTACTCATACTCCCACCAAAGTGGGCCTTTGCGTGTTGTTGATTGACAACATACTGCCAATAAGAGGCATCAATCAGGTCGAATGTCAGAACCTCGTGTTAGTAAACACATTGGGGTCGATCTTATTAGCCGCGATGATCTCACCAGCGCGAGGCATTACGTCAATGGCCGCATTTTATGGCAGTTTGGATTTGGGGAATTTTGTTCGCCGAACTCGGGCTCAGAGCGGGCCGTGAAGGGGGTGAGGTGCCGGTCCGTTGCAACTTGCGGCTAATTGGATTGACCTCATTGGCTTTATATTACATTTATGGAACTCCACCCAAGACTGAATTTTCAGGCGTGAGTAGCGTAATCTTTTAATATTTCCTAGATTTGCATGACATGTACCGCTCTCCTTATTAAATATCTTGATTTAAAACTTGGGTGGTTCAAATTAGTCCATGCAAATAGCCCCTAATTATGGGGTGTTATGTGTCCTAAATATAGAAACTAAAATCACTGGTAGAAATGTATTTTTCAAATCATTTGCTATGTTGTAACTATTTTGAAAATAATTGGGGCATTTCAAAAACTGTAATATTCATGTGTAATAATTACCTTCATAGATGGTAGTCCTTAAATAGGTTAAAATAAACATGTATTAAATATAAAAATAGTGATTGGTTCCATTTCCTGCAGTCAGCGAGCTGAAACAGACAGAGAGAAGAGAGACATGTTCTGTGCAACCTATTGCTCAGAGGCAGTGTTAGTGCCTTCACTATGGACAAAAAGAGGGTTATACAAACAAGCCTGGCAGCTGTTCTGAATCACAGAGGGAAATGTATGCTGTCCAGCCTGACATTATCTCCCTAATCCTGCATGAAAATATTATGAAAACAAAGTGTGCAATAAGAAGGGATTAATACGAGGAATGTTAATAATATGCAGGGTCACCGGGTGTCTAGTCTCTGCCCAAATCAGTCTTGGGGATGAGATTTGTCTCTGCAGAAATCTGATGAATATTTTAA
The DNA here is from genome assembly GCA_031769625.1 of Taudactylus pleione. Taxonomy (NCBI): domain Eukaryota; kingdom Metazoa; phylum Chordata; class Amphibia; order Anura; family Myobatrachidae; genus Taudactylus; species Taudactylus pleione. The sequence continues at coordinate 2,073,853 of JAUIMM010000052.1, read as the reverse complement.
TAATTGTAAGTAAGAGGGATGAATGTGCTGGTGGGATGTAGCTTAATGATTAGTGCTCAGTAATAAGCTGAACAAGGTGACTTTCAGGATACTTAGAGCTCTGTACGCCACAGTTTGTTGCACTTTCAGAGCAAGTACAGCTATTAACAACAATATATATATACAAAAGATTGTGCATTACTGAGCTGAATAATATCCATGAAATAACTAGTGTGCTCACATGTCTACTTATTTTCCTTGTATGTCCCTGTTTTATGTATACTCTGACTTCACTGGTGGCGCGTTACAAATTAATGGCACTAATAATAAGACTAAACAATGTATTTTATCCCCCTGGTTCATAACTGGATAATTCAATTTGCCATCTAGTTCTACAAATGAATAATCAGGTTTAACATAAACGTGGAAGAAACAGAGATGCGGAAGTACATAACTAGTCAGTTCTGTATTAAGTAGAAACTTAAGCTTATTCGGTGTCTAGCAGAATTACAGCACATACCATTTAAAAACTGAAACCTGTATTGTGTATTCACAAGCAATGGGGCTTTTCCCCCCCCCTGTTTTTGCCCTATATGAATCCAGTCCGATGATCGGCAATTTGTTGGGGATATCAGCAAAAAAATATGTTCACAATACCCGACTCGCTGATTCTGGCCATTTTCGGGTTGGCATCGGGGAATCGAGATTGTCCAACATTGGATTTTCACAGTCTCCCCAACCCAGGCGTCGGCAGAGCGGGGAATTGCAGCGATAGAGGCTAGATGTATGGGCCCCATAAGGCTAGAATCCTAGAAAAGTAAAAAAATAAATAATGTTCTAAGGGTCAACAGAGAAATGGACCGTTTAAAACATTTATTTGACATGCAGTAAAATTCCCCCTCCTATCTGAATTATGTATTGTTACGTAAACATTATAATAAGATGGTTTAATTATTTATTTACACATAGAGCCCTTATCCCCTTTGTATAATTATATACTTCTTGCAGCTGTTGTTATTCACATGGCAAAATCGGTTTGGTGCATGCATACATTATCTGGTAACAAGTTGAATGTATGGCGCTCCGTGTTGGGCTGCAGGGCACATCTTTGTGGGGATTTTTGGTGCTAGGAAAAGCTGTCCCAACCAGGTTCACTTTATATCAAGACTGACTACCCCCCTCCCCGCTACCTTCATGATAAACAACAATAATTGCTGTTATTTTCTTGGATGTTTTATCTGATATAGAAATGAGCAAAATACGTCTGCAAGAACTTACATGGTCTTTGTATGTATAGTTTTATATAGTGACACAAAATATACTCTGCACTTTACAGCAGAAATGATAAACACCTGTGAAGAAAAGGAAGCGCAGGATCTAATCTTTATGTATGGTCTATGAGGAGGGTCAGTGCTGGTAAATCTTCTTTTGTTGGACTGATATGCATGAGAGCTGAAAATGGAAGTCGGTCATCTGGAGGTCTCACAACTGTTAAATTATCTTTGCCTCCAGCCGCATGCTAGCAACATATTCTATACTAGGCCAAAGGCTTAAGTGTGTGTGGCCAGTTCTTTTTCTTATGTTGGTTACTTGAATGGGTATTTACAGTTTCTTATACATTTATATACTGTGAAGGTCCTCAGCAGACTTGTTTAGCACTAATTAATGCTATGTGTATTTGTTGTTCTCCCTCAGCACACTCAGTCCAGACGTAGACCCATCCCTTGCCTTCCAGAGAGAAGGGTTTGGACGCCAGAGCATGTCGGAGAAACGCACTAAGCAATTTGGAGATGCCAGTCAAATTGACTTTGTTAAAACGCGGAAATCAAAAAGCATGGATTTAGGTAACAAATTTGCGTGTTTCATAATGTATTATGAAATCAATATTTATTTTCACAGAATTAATAGTGCATTGCGTGATAAGTCATGTTTATCCATATTACTACATTGTCATACATTTATTAAGTATTCAATAATGTGTCACTCTGTCCGTCTGGGAGTTTTGTATGCCCTCACATCTGTAGAGCAGCTGAATTTTTTTCCTTCGTAATGTCAGCTGTTAAAAGGGCTTTGAGAGATAATCCCTAAAAGTCCTAATTAAAATTCCGCCATTGTAATATTTCCATCATCACTTTGTGTATCTGTGCATTATATCTGTAGGCAGTCATGTCTGCTATCTGGAATTTTAATACCCCTTATTAAATGGGTTTACAAGGTGCTACCGCCCTGAAGTCTAATGGGTGCCAGTTTTATTTAGTATATACAGTATAAAATATGAATATCAAACTAACAATATGGATTTATCCTCCTTGACAAGTTCAAAGATTAAGCAGCTCAACGCCTCACTCTGCGAGTAAATTAAATCTCTAAATATAATTTTATTTCTGATCTGGCAGCCTGTGCCAGACAAACAGATACAGCAGTTGTGCAAGCTTTAGCCGAGAGTGTGACGTCTGCTGTGCCTTCTGATAAGCAGATACTAGGACTTATTCAAAGGTCATCCTCTCTGTGTGATGATCTGCATCATGGCTAAGGTATCTGAAACACAAGCTGCAGAATATCAGACTTGCATCTCATTATCATCCAAATATTTTCACTGAAATTCTGTCTCTTGGGGATCTTAGACTGTGTGCTACATTTTCCACACAACAGATGGTAACTTACTATTTGCCTCTATACGGTAGCCATCTTGTCATCTGGACTAATGGTGCCTACACACTTACCAATTTTTTTACACGATCTGGGCGATTCCAACGCATCGGAACGACAGATTGTGTAAAAAATGCCCAAATCGTGAGTCCCCACTCACGATCATGATGCAGTGCGCATCCCCGCTGGTCGCACATCGCATCGTCAGATCTGCCGTGCTGTAGGGCAGATCTGGCAATCTGGGACACAATGCACTGGAAAAGAGTCACGATGCAGGATAGATCGTTTGAAGATGGACCAAATCGTGTGCAGAGCTGCCGGGGAGGAGTTTCAAGGGAAATCGTACACGATGTCGGATCGTGTGCAGATCGGTAAGTGTGTAGATACCTTAACAGTCAGTATATTATAGCATGTGAATCCACGATCACTGGGTCCCATTGTGTAGGGACAGTGCACTTAATATTATGTAGCTTGTACACTGTGTGTAACTCATGCCACTATTGCAGACATTTTGAGGGACATGGTGTAGAATAAGTTGACTGTCCTTTTTATGAGGTATTTCCCTAATGGCTTTCTTTTTAACTGTAATTATATATATATATATATATATATATATATATATATATAGTGTGTGTATCCTTGATAACAGGCGGAGGCCCGAAACGTCGGAAATAAATTAATACTTTTTCTACTAAGACGCTGGGTGTCGCCATCCAAAACCGCTGTATGTGTGTGTGTGTGTGTGTGTGTGCATGTATGTATGTGTGTGTGTGTATATGTATGTATATATATAATATATAGAGAGAAAAAAATAAAAAAAAATCTATATATATATATATATACATACACACAGTAAGGTGCATAAATATTGGGACATTGACAGAATTTTCATATTTTGGCATCTATTCACCACCACAATGGCTTTGAAATGAAACAAACAAGATGTGCTTTAACTGCAGACTTTCAGATTTAATTTGAGGGTAATTACATCCAAATCAGGTGAACGGTGTAGGAATTACAACGGTTTCTATATGTGCCTCCCACTTTTTAAGGGGCCAAAAGTAATGGGACAAACTAAACAATCCTAAATCTAACTTTCACTTTTTAATACTTTGTTGCAAATCCTTTGCAGGCAATTACAGCCTGAAGTCTGGAACGCATAGACATCACCAGACGCTGGGTTTCATCCCTGGTGATGCTCTGCCAGGCCTCTACTGCAAATGTCTTCAGTTCCTGCTTGTTCTTGGGGCATTTTCCCTTCAGTTTTGTCTTCATCAAGTGAAATGCATGCTCAATCGGATTCAGGTCAGGGGATTGACTTGGCCATTGCATAACATTACACTTTTTAGCCTTAAAAAACTCTTTATTTGCTTTTGCAGTATGCTTCGGGTCATTGTCCATCTGCACTGTGAAGCGCCGTCCAATGAGTTCTGAAGCATTTGACTGAATATGAGCGTATAATATTGCCCGAAACACTTCAGAATTAATTCTGCTGCTTTTGTCAGCAGTCACATCATCAATAAATACAAGGGAACCAGTTCCATTGGCAGCCATACATGCCCACACCATGACACTACTACCACCATGCTTCACTGATGAGGTGGTATGTTTTGGATCATGAGAAGTTCCGTTCCTTCTCCATACTCTTCTCTTCCCATCACTCTGGTACAAGTTGATCTTTGTCTCATCTGTCCATAGGATGTTGTTCCAGAACTGTAATGGCTTGTTTAGATGTTGTTTGGTTAACTCTAATCTGGTCTTCCTGTTTTTGTGACTCACCAATGGTTTACATCTTGTGGTGAACCCCCTCTATATTAACTCTTGTGAAGTCTTCTCTTGATTGTTGACTTTGACACATATACACCTACCTCCTGGAGAGTGTTCTTGAGTTGGCCAACTGTTGTGAAGGGGTTTTTCTTCACCAGGGAAATAATTCTTCTGTCATCCACCACAGTTGTTTTCCGTGGTCTTCAGGGTCTTTTGGTGTTGCTGAGCTCTCCGGTGCGTTCTTTCTTTTTAAGAATGTTCCAAACAGTTGATTTGGTCACACCTAATGGTTTTGCTATCTCTCTGATGGGTTTGTTTTGATTTTTCAGCCTAATGATGGCTTGCTTCACTGATAGTGACAGCTCTTTGGATCTCATATTGAGAGTCGACAGCATCTGATTCTAAATGCAAATGTCACACCTAGAATCAACTCCAGACCTTTTACCTGCTTAATTGATAATGAAATAACGAGGGAATAGCCCACACCTGTCCATGAAATAGCTTTTGGGTTGATAGTTACTTTTGGCCCCTTAAAAAGTTGGAGGCACATATAGAAACCGTTGTAATTCCTACACCGTTCACCTGATTTGGATGTAATTATCCACAAATTAAATCTGAAAGTCTGCAGTTAAAGCACATCTTGTTAGTTTAATTTCAAAGCCATTGTGGTGGTGAATAGAGGCCAAAATATGAATTACAATTGTATGAAAAAGTGCAAAAAAATAAATATATATATATCGTATATACTCGAGTATGAGTCGACCAGAATATAAGCCGAGGTACCTAATTTTACCACAAAAAACTGGGAAAACTTATTGACTTGAGTATAAGCCTAGGGTGGGAAATGCAGCAGCTACTGGTAATAATCCCTCCCCTGGTACTGCCCCCAGTAGTAATATTCCCCCTCTGGTAGTGCCCCCAGTAGTAATATTCCCCCTGGTAGTGCCCCCAGTAGTAATACCCCCCTGGTAGTGCCCCAGTAGTAATTCCCCCCCCCCTGGTAGTGCCCCTAGTAGCAATATCCCCCCTGGTAGTGCCCCCAGTAGTAATCCCCCCCCTGGTACTGCCCCCAGTAGTAGCCCCCCCAGTAGAGAGAGATGTAATAAAAAAAAACACCTGAAACCCCGCTCCTGGTCCCGACCCTGCTACCGGCTCCTCCGGCCGCTTTGCATTATGGGAGAGACATCGTCATGATGACGTCTCTCCCATTACCCACTGCGGGAGCCGGAAGATGGCTCCCGCAGTGGGAGCAGCAGCAGCCGATGAGAGTCTGACAGACTCTCAAAGGCTGATGATTACAACAAACACACAGCTGCCGTTACCGGCGGCTGTGTGTTTGGCAGTGTGTAGTGCTGACCGAACTCCGTCCGGTCAGCGCTACACACGCGGTGCAGCTGTGTCACAGACACACTGTCTGCACCGCGGCCCGCATGGTACACTACTCAGCTGCGTACCATGCGGGCATGACTCGAGTATAAGCTGAGGGGGTGCTTTTTCAGCACAAAAAATGTGCTGAAAAACTCGGCTTATACTCGAGTATATACGGTGTGTATGTGTGTATATATATATATATATATATATATATATATATATATATATATATCCAGAGTATTTCCCAATGCTTGTCACATGCTGCTTGGATGTGTGCTGCTGTTTGGCTATATGATGCACAATGTGCTGCAGTCTTGACAAAGGTCTTACGGGACTGAAACATTGACGGTACTATGATGCTGCTTGGATTGTCTCTACATGATTGAATGAAAAGCAGTACTACTTTGGTGAGCGCCCTCTGTTTATTTCCTATATTGGGAAATACTCTGGATCTATAAAAGGACTGGTTTGGTAGGCCGCACCCCGCTGCTGGGACTCTGTGAAAATAAATATATATATATATATATATATATATGCAACACTTACAGTATGACACATAGGTCAGTCAGGGGCCGAGGATGACCTTGTAGTTATAGCCATGTGGCCGCCTCTCGTGAAGAATCAAAGAAGTGGGTTCGTCGACTTGAGAAAATTCGCAGTCAAGCCGAAAACAGCATCGAGTTGGGAAATTCTTAGTCGGTGAGTCACATTTTAACTTGAAGAAATTGGGACCTGGATTTCTAGACATCAGAGGAAAAGTCCACTCGCTGACGATTATACTGTAATGGACCTTTGGTTTTGACAAGCCAAAGCAGTGAATCACGGCCCCTGTAATAAAGGATTTTTGCAATAAATGTCCGTGGATGAGCACCCGGAGGAAGAGGTTTAGTTGATATATGGTTGGCCTGCTCTACACCATTTGAGGAGTAAAGGAATCGCAAGCATCCAGACAAATATTTTTACGGTGAAAACAGCCCTCTAAATCCGTGAGCTTTTGCTGACAAGCCGCCTTCTGGGACTCTTAAAGAATTCAGATGCATTTTTTGCATGGGTTGCCGGATAAGTGACTCGATTTTCTGAGCCCGTGATAGCTTGCAGAAGTTGTTTCATAGTAACAGCAGGTGTCTCAGAAAGAGCTACAGAGGAAAGTAAAGGTGATAAAAGCAGCCGAGAGTCCAAGGGGACCAGACCAGCGTCCGGCAAGGGAGCATAGCTGGAGAACGTTTCAAGCCTGGCATCTGATGAGGGCTGGTACTTCTGATTCATCTGGTAAGCACAGGCGCAACAGTGTCCATTCCAGAAACTGGAGGATCACCAACAGCCTTAACTGCAGCAGGTAGGTATATCAGCAGAGGGGAGACAGTTCTGTAGCACAGGTAATAAGGGGTGGGAATTGGAATACAAACCCTTATACAGGTTGGACCAACAAACAGTGCAAGCAGGTATCAGGCAGCAAGGCATCACACCACATTAATGCAAAAGCTAGTCTAGCTGGTCCCGCAGCCACCAGGCCTTAAATAAAGGAAATAGACCCCAGATTGTGCAGGCAGGGACAGAGGGCTAGGAGCTGCAGAGCAGGAACTGTGCTTCCCAAACTGTATAGTTCCACTGGAAAATCACTCATCACCACTGGCAGAAATTAAAAGGACCCAGGAAATGTCCTCCAGGAAATGCAGCAGCTGCTGGGGAGGTGCATCCAAGCTGGATGGCGGCGGGAAGCACAATGGAGGCCCAGTCCACAGGCACCACCAGAAGTGATACCCTGCCAGGCAGGAGATCCTGCTGAAGGAGCACCCAAAGCACAGTTTAGGAGGGGCAGAGGAGGAGTGGACTACCCACACAGCAAAGGACTCCAGCAGGAGTGGATCTATGCAAGGAGGCAGCGTCCAGCGGAGATCAGCCAAGCAGCGGACACCACACAGGACCTCCAGGACCGTCACAAGAACACTCAGTGCAGATGAGATTGATTAGAAGCCTCAGTGGGCAACAGGATCAGTGAATATTTGCATGGAGAGCACAGCGACCAGCGTGCTTTTACATGCCCGTCTACCCCTATAATAGGGCCATACTTAATTAAATTAAGGATGCCATATAGCTGATCCCTAACTTTCATACAATTGTAAGAACTTAGATTTTTTTTTTGTGTGTGTGTGTGTTTTACATCCTTGTGACATTGACATTTTGCAAAGTCCCATATTTCTTATGTCAAAGCCGTCCTATTATTGACCCCTATTCTTTATTTGTGGACACTGATCATTAACTATAATGCCAGTATTTTAGAATTATATATAATGGAGGTGTTGCGCTTAAATAAATATAAATAATGACTGAATGAATTTTAATAACTAGACATGGCAGAAACCAGAATGAAGACACCAAATATAAATGATGAAATAGGTTTTTTTAAAATATCAATATCTAGAAGTCTGTACAGACTAATCTGACAAAAAAAAAGTAACTGCTAAAATAAAAATAGGTTCTATTTCATAATTTACATTTGGTGTCTTGATTCTGGTTTCTGCCATGTCTAGTTATTAAATTCATTATTTATATTTATTTAAGCGCAACTGCTCCATTATATATATATTTTTATTTTTTATGATTACTTTGGTAAACCTTTCTTAGGGTGTACACAGGCCCTTTGGTGGATGCAGCTGAACTATATACAATTTATTTTTAACAATCATTAGCGCCAGGCTGAACAAAATTCTTGTTGTTTTTTTTAAATAATAAGAAAATCTCCATTTTGGGATTTGTCTCTAGCTGTAAGGTTCCAGTGAAATTATTTTTGACCTGTAGTCTCTATTCTGATTCAGGATGTGTTAATATTACTTTGAGTGAGCGCACATCCAGGCGAGTGACCGTTTACACAGCAGATTATAAAGTACTAGGAGAAAAATACTCAGGAACTGGGCAAACTCTTGTCATTCGACTCCATACTACTGAAACTAAGTGTTTACTTTTAGATTTAATCTCTGCAGCTATTAGTTTAATTGACTGTCTGTGCCAGAGTACTTAGAATAGCAATGTGACTTTGCCAGCCAGTAGAGAGCTAGGTATTATTTCACTGGATAATAAGATTAAATTGCTCACAATGTAGAATTTTAGCTGTAATAATGAGGCCAATCAATAGTGTGGTTGGATACAATTATGCTAGGCATAGACATTTGCATCGCCCAGAGAACCAGAGTGCTGGTCTCTGTAAACACTATACTGGTCATAACCCAAATGGCAACGCCTTAGATAATATAAAGTAAGAAAATGGCGCTGAGAAAGAAATTATGCAATTTAAAACAAAACATTGTAGTTTCACCAAACACTACAATAAAGTTGGTGCTTTGTAAATGTTAATTTATGTACAGTATGCTCCACCATTCTTTAAAATGGCCAAGTAAACTAAATACCCCCTTTTTTATTTATTACCAGGTATTTATGTAGCGCACAGATATTCTGCAGCGCTTTACAGAGAATTTGTCCATTCACATCAGTCCCTGCCCCAGTGGAGCTTACTATCTTTATTACCTACCACATGCTCACACATACACACTAGGGTTCATTTGTTTTGTCAGGTTCCAATTAACCTACCAGTATTTTTTGGGATTGTGGGAGGAATCCAGAGCAACCTATAGAAACCCATGCAAATGGGGAGAACGTACATACTCCGCACAGTTCTGGCCTTGGTGGGAATTCTTCTTTATATGGATTTGCTGTTTTTCTTTGTGTGGTCAGTGGTCACATAGTGCTCCTACTAAGATACATTTGCCTGTTTGCATTCAGCAGTGCCCAGCTGGGATTCCAAAAATATACTGGTAGGTTAATTGGCTCCTAACAAAATTAACGCTAGTGTGTATGTGTGTGTGTGTACATGTGATAGAGAATATAGATTGTTAGCTCCTCTGGGGCAGGGACTGATGTGAATGGGCAAATATTCTCTGTAAAGCGCTGCAGAATATGTGTGCGCTATATAAATAACTGATAATAAATAAATATAACCCTGTTCCACTTTAATCACAATTTGTACCATTAAAATACAATTTGTGTGTCCTCCCATGTACGTACTCCCAAAGTAACCAGTTCTGTCATGCCTCCCTTAGTAATACAATATATGTTTTTAGCCGCTGATTGGAGAGTGAGGTCTCTGCACTACTACCAGCCAGGAGAGCTGGCCCATTTCATGCGGTGAAAACATAATTCTTATTTAAACCCTATTGTGAATTCCCGGGTAACAGATGTGATTTCAGTAAATAAAACCATAGGTCTCAAAGCAAATATTTGGTTGTTGCTATGGGTTACAACCTGTATTAAATTATTTAATAAATAAGTCCTTATATTTATAGTATATGTAAGTGCAGTGTGTGGCACAACTCATATTTGTCAATCTTATTGCAGTGCAGATGTGATGTCTGATCTGTTTCTAGTGTTGTGGATAATGACTGGGAGCGCACAATACATGTGTACATAACCATTTTAGGCATTTGCATTTCTTTAGATCTGATCTCATCTACCCATAAACTGCACCCATTGTCCTACTACACTGTACCCCCCATGGCATCACCGCATTTGCTCAGTGTGTACTGTACTGTGCATCTCTCTGTTCCTTCCCCTTACACTGCTCACTTCTGGCATGTTACATTCTAATTCCAGCATCCCAGATGTAATGTCTGCAGGACTGTACATGGCCATTATTTGTACTTACTAAGGAAAATGCTGTCACTTCTGAGACTTTCCCTTAATAAAACTATTAATACAACAGCAATTAATTGTAATGACTGGTGATCGTCATACAGTATGTACCAGACAAGATTCAATCATTACAATTCTGTTTGAGCTATTTCTTTTGCACCATCTGCTTGTGGCATGAGGAAATTATGAAAATAATTTAACAGTTTTAATTCTTTGTGATGAATTAAGTGATGCTAACAAGTAATAATATAAGTGCCTGCGGTTTGCAGCCAACGAATATTGCATGAAGGGTTTTAATTTTCTAATATAGTATTAAGACTCTCAGGGGATAAAGAGTCTGCATGAACTGCGACATTTCATCCTAATGTTTTAATCGTATGTTTGTTGCATGTGGAATGTGGGCACTAACTGGGCTAACTTTCTTACATTTACCTTTTTAACAGTAGCTGACGAGACTAAGATCAGTGCAATGGCTGACCACAATGCAGGTAAGCGATTATGCTGTTGCTATAGAAACTCAGGTCAACGCAGATTAAGACTGAAGTACCCTTTAATTTGCATGTCAGCGTGACCTTTGAAGGTCTAGCATGCCTCTCTCACCATTAAGAGTACTCATTACAGAGCTGCCTTGTTTAACACCAACTGTGAGGAACTGACCTATATAACTGTATCTAACTTAATCAACTCTAGAAATATATACACAGACATGTCTGTGTATTCTGAGGCTCATGGTATGAGGTGAACAGTACAAATAGTTTGTTTTTATTTAATAATGTCATTCAGGCACAATGAACTAATGTCACTTCTTAAACCAAAATAATATTTCAGCGATGACTGTCCCTCTTGGTGGTAAAATTGGTATCTAGTGGCGTGGCAATGCGATTTGTGTTGTCAGAGCAATGCCCCCCACTGCAAAATAATTTCATGCCAAGCGGGGGCTTGATGACACAGTTTACTTCATGAAGTTCTGCTTTCTTTACATGGAGAGGGTGACGATCTACATGTGTGGGTGATTTACTCTCCTGAAAGGACTCCCCAAGATACTGGAGTGTGTCAAGTTTTCTTGGTGAGAAGGCAAGTGTGATATAAATGAAATGGCTGTAAAATAATAAACGGCTTTGATTCATCCATGAATCAACATTCCTGCGATTAGCACATAAAGATTACACACTTTGCAGATCACATAAACGCTCCGACACTCTGAGCGAGTATCTGAGCAGTGTGCACCCAGTACACATTGAGCTATTTGTAGCTCAGTATGTGCTTGTTTTCAAGGGGATTGGGCTATCGGACATCACAATTTTTAAGCAGGACTAAATATTCCGACCTTCAGGTGCAACCGTTGCGGTAACAATTGAAGCCATGTTTTGGCTAACGCTCCCACATACACACGCCTATTCAGTTATCGGTCCTATCAGCTTATCGGCACGGTAATTGTGTACTTAGCGTAAGTCTCATCTGAAAACGGATATTGATTCTTTTAATACTGTACTTAAATGTGATCCTGTCAGTCACTTGCAGTGGAAGCAGACAATTCTTTGGATGAATCAATGTTCAGCCCAATAATTCACTAGTCTAGGAACTAGAGAGTTGGGCACTGCCCCGGAGCATCCTTGGGACGCTCGGACAGCCCTGCAGGGTGCGTGGTGAGGTGTCCCTTGGATGCTCCGGGCTCTGCTATAGCGCTGCAGGGTGCCATTCTAGGCGACATTGCCGCCCCCAGGGCCCTGCGCCATGTATGAGAGCAGCGCTCGCACACCCCTAGTTACAGCCCTGATCATGAGGCACTGTCTGAATATTCCTTCAGCCCACAAAATGGCTGCCTTCAGTGTGTACACAACAAAGACCGGTAAATACTTAACATGTAGGTGTACTTCATATAATAATAGATGATATTCAACTGAAGCATATTTATTCTATAAGCACATCCCCTCAGAAGAAAACTTTCCTGACCCTGAACTTTCACCTTAGCGGGAAGAATTATGTGAAAGCCATTAGTCAATAAATTATGTGGTTAAACAGCTTTCATTTTTTTCCCAGTGATTGGCTTATGAAAAATGACTTCTGAGTAATAGTGTATTTTCTTCTACAGCAATTAAAATAATGTGCCTTGTGCAATTATGACTTTTTGATTTATTAATCCAAGTTAGCTTTTGACCTTTGGAATGCTATTTTAATTAGGCCGAAAACATTTTTATGTGGGAACATTGTCTTTTGTATTGGATTGCTCTTATTCCTTTTTAAATACTGAATTTTTGTCTATTTTTACTGTCTGAAAGCCAAGCCATATATGCCAGGAATTATACAGCATATTTATGTATGCATCCTAAAAGAGATACAGACAGATATAAAATATATAGCACCGTCAGACAGAAGGACAAATGTGGTTTCACAAACATATTTTTCTGTCTGAAAAAACACATCTTGTCACCCCGTAGTACAGTGGAGGCAGCCATTTTGTGGGCTGAGACCGTATAATGAAGAAGAGCAGAGTTGATGGTATCAGAAGGTGGGTGGCGTGTCACTGCTGTATACCCCTCACTTTACACAGTGCACCCACCTTAAGTGGTCATAGTTCCACCAATTCGATTGTCTTTTACTTTTACATTCATTTAGCTTGTGGTGCATATATTCTATGTCTTTTACTTTTACATTCATTTAGCTTGTGGTGCATATCTTCTAGTTGAAAGTAGTCAACTAGTCTTGTATTCTTTTTTTTGTGAGTGTAGGAAGCTCAACATTGGAGTCAAGTCTTAGTAAACACTTCACTCTGTAAAAGTATTTTATAAAGAAGATATTTAATATATTCTACTGTCTGATTATTTTTATACGTCCATGACGATTGGAAAAAGGTGATGCTGGATACATAATAAAGATGTACAATCTGATGTCAAAATTGTATGTTTAAGATTAGTTTCCAATGTAAGTTAAACACCTTGTTGTGCAAATGAAAATCAAAATACCAATCAGGGGCAGTACATATCATCACCAGGCCCAATAAAGAAGTTAGAGGACGTAACAGACGAATCCCCTGTTGTGCTCTTCTGAACTTTTTAAAATAGGGGGGGTTCATAGTGAAGTGCAAAGTATGAGATTCAAGTAGGTGGCCCCGCACTGCCAAGCCCTCCTCACCTCTGACCCCATAATGACTGCAACCCCTGAAGTAGAGATGAGCGGTTCGGTTCTACTTCGTTACGATCGGATCTGGAAAACGGCATCTTATTGACTATCTGTCTCCCACGTGTTTTAGATGGTCAATAAGATAAATCTGAACTTGCGCTAATTTGACGAAAAGAACCAAGTAGAACCAAACCGCTCATCTCTACCCTGCAGTGGCTGTTCCAGAATTGTACCAAAGCAATGTAAACACTCTGTAACACAATTATTATTGTTAACATTTACTTACATATTGCAAGCATATTCCATTGCTCTTTACAATTGGTAACAAAACAGTAGTAGAATAGTAATAAAATAATACTGGGTAATAACAAACAGGGAGGTAAGAGGGCATTGCTTGCAAGCTTACAATCTATAGAGAAAATTATACTCTGTGTATATATATATATATATATATATATATATATATATATGCAGAAAGTGGAACAATATTTTACATTTTGGTTGATTTTTTTTTTCTGTCGAGTATCTGCATTACTGTCCATTTTTTTCTTTGCTTTTTCTATGCTCTGTTTCTTCATTTTCAAATTAAGGGCCGTATTCAATTTTGTGCGAAAAGCCGAAATCGTCGAAAAGTATCGCCGATAGTGGCTTTTCGCCAGGCGGAAGCTATTCGCCGTATTCAATTGCAAAGACTTTTCGCGTACGCGGAAAGTCAATGCACTGTAATAGGCGATAAAGTTTTGCCTATGAATACCGGCGGAAAAAAGTGCAGAATTGCGGTTTTAGGGTGCAAAGGCGTGGAAACCATTCTGCACTCTATGGACAGCCCCCCAAAGGATAACTGCGTCAAAAAAACGCAAAAAAATAAAGAGCAACACCCCAAAAAAGAACTTGAAAATGGGGGCGAAAAAGTACAAAGTGGTGATACAAACGTCAAAACTAGCGAAATTTACTTTTGGAGGTTTTTTTTTTAATTGCAGGTGTTTGCTGAAGGTGCGTTTTTTGCGGCACTTAAGACTTGACTTTAGCCATTTGTAACTATGCTTGCACCCATTTTCCAGTACCCCAAATTTGACAGGACTGCTTATTTTCACCCAAAAAACTTCTTAATGTAATTCTTCACCACTTGTGATTTTTTGAGCAATTGACAACACTTAAGTACCCCAAATAGCTTCAGTTTGGTTAATCGGGGACATCTAGATTGATCCCCAATGTTAGTGCATCTTTTGGGAGTGTCAGTCTGATATCCCCAATTCTGCCAACACTTTTCGCCTGCTAGAGTTTCACCAGGACATGTTTTTGCGTCCTTTGGAATTGAATACGGCGAATAGAGGGAGCACGCGCGTACTTTTTCGCATGCAAAACTTACGATGTCGGCAAAACGTCCGGCATGCGAAAAAGTATCACGGGTGCGAAAAGAATTGAATACGGCCCTTAAAGGGACAGTGACAGAAAAAAATGCTCCGCTTCTAATCTGCATCATAAACTAGTACATTGGCACCACTTTTTTTCCTCTGATTTTTGCCGTGTTTTGTGTTTGATTCTGGTGCCTTTATGCATTTTAGTTTGGGAATCTGTCTGTACGTACTCAGCGCTGTACAATAAAGTGCTATACAGAAGCCTACAGTAAAACAGATGAAGGAGGCCCGGTCTCTTAGAGCTTGCAATTGAAAGGACAGTCAGTGATCAGCTTATGTCTGGTTAATGATACCGAATCCATTCATTTTATAAATTAGGTTTTGTTTGGCTTGTGAAATGCTATAAGTGGTTTCATAAAAGCATCCTCTGCCCAGTGAGTTGTGAGTTATGATGCTCTGGGTGAGAGGTCTGGCCTTTAACCACTGAGCCACCTGTTCAGAAAAAAACATAAACATTTTATTAAGGAGCTAAAGTGAAAGTAAGAAGGAGATGTATGTCTGCCTCCTCATCACAGAATTATCTGTAGCAGAGCATAAAACAATTGTATTTCTTGCTGTCACTTGAAAGGGTTAAAGGTTAATACATTCCACTGAAAAAGATTGAGCCCAAGTCTATATACATCAGGGGGAAGTAGATGTCAGTTATGTTAATAATTCTTTTTATTTCTCTCTCCTTTACATTGAAGCCAGTTGTTAAAAAAAAAACCCTGTTTGTAACATGAAGTTGAAAGCAGTTAGATTGATAAAAAATGTAAAGCAAATATCACTTCAGGCAGACACCATAATAAACCTTTAATTATTTTTCTGTCCAGTTTATTTGGGCTGTCTGATCTTTCAGAATGTTTAGAGTTCAGTGAAAAAGGTTAGAGCTAGATGGAGTGATTAGTGGCGAGCCTATTTCATTTATTCTGCTGAAAGCATGCAAGCCACCACTGCATTCAGCAGAGATTCATTCATTTTGTGTGACAGTATAGACTCTCTTTAAAGTTATGCTCAACACACACAGCGATACTGCAGTCAATATTGTGCTTCTGGCCCTCTGCAGTTGGATATCTGAGCTGCTGTAGGGAACCTGGTTACAGATGTTTAAATATGTGCTTAAGGGTACTTAAGCCCCCTGTAGAGATGTATGTGCAGTGTGGGAAGTAGTTAATAATTATACTCTCATCACTAAGACACTAATCTAACCTGCAGAGTCTGCATTGCATGAAAGACCACATGAAGGACACTTTCACTCCTATACAATATTTTTTTTGGCAGACTTAAGAGTCAGTGGTGCTGATCTCATAACATATGATGCTCATAGGCAGGTGCTGGGCAAAGAGTTTCCAACTGTACACCCCTTTGGGGCATAGACTGATGCCCACCTCCCACTCCCAGGAAAATAGACTACCGCCTTGCTTTCCTCCTGGGACATAGACTGCCAAACTTTCCCCAGACAAAGACTACTCCCATGGGCAGCGCTGTCTCTTCCCTGAATCTCCGGTGGCTCCCGGGAAGAGGCAGCCTCGTTTTCAATACAGGATGGCCAATGTGAAACTGCTCTATCCAGATAGAGAAGTTTCATATTAACAGTCTTGGATCCAAAATGAAGCTGCCTCTTCTTTGGGAAAAATGCTTAAGGTAGAGGTTGAGGCTGCTTGAGGGGTGTGCCAGGAACACACTGTGAGCACGCTGTCTCTACATCAGCCACAGCTGCTTGGACAGTTGTTGCCTCTTGCCTGTAATCCTCAGTAAATAGATATATAGACAAAGTCCAGCAGTGTAGACAATAGTATAGATTTCCACAACATAAAATAGCTTACTCATAAATTGTTTTCTGAAATAGTTTGTTTTCTGGAAAAGCTTGTCCTTTGATGCGTTTCTCTAGGGTTCCAGTTGAATTTTTTTATAAGTATTTTTTTTTATATATAATACACCCATCAGCCATAACATTAAACCATTGACAGGTGAAGTGAACAACATTGATTATCAGTAACAATGCACCTGTTAATGGGTGTGATATACTAGGCTTCAAGTCAACAGTCAATTCCGAGCCATGGAGGCTCCACCTCTCAGCTTACAAGACTTAAAGACTCTGCTGCTAATGTCTTGTTGCCAGATACCACAGGACACCTTCAGAGGTCTTGTGGAGTCCATGCCTCAATGGGTCAGAGCTGTTTGGGCAGCAAGAGGGGCCTACACAATATTGGGCAGGTGGTTTTAATGTTATGGCTGATTGATGTGTGTGTGTGTAGGAAATAGAAGGTGTATATTAGTGTATGTGTGCATATATATATATATATATATATATATATATATATATATATATATATTTATATTGCATGTGTACATACACTGAACAAGTCTGCGTAGACAATCTCACAATAGATGTCTCTTATTGGCTCTATCAGGATAATGATGTATAATCAGAGAGGACTATAATTGACCCTCTACAAACTTTGCCATGAACCTTGAATTGCTCAGTAAATATGTGGATAATTAACTCAGCCAGTATAGTGTTAATTGCACAGAATTGATGTATTTAAGGCATTTGCTATGAATTCCTAACACATGTAATAGTCTCCTTTTATATGAAAGAACATAGTTAAAGTGCCTGCTAAAACGGAGAGAATGCAGAATTAATAAAATGATTAAACTTGTAAAATATTTATGTAGCGGAATAGTATTTAGCAGCTATTTCAAGGAATATATTTGCCTAAAAAAATTTCCCTAGAGTTGGTGCATTAAAATTCTTATCCACTTTTTTCCCCCACACGCTGGTTTTGGCTGTAATATCACTGTTCAGTTTTCCTTTAATGGAAGTAGACATATTATGCCTAACATTTTGTTTTGCCTTGAATGGACAACAAGATATGTATTGTTTGTCTGCACATTTTCTATGGAATTGGTTGCTTTTCAGTTTTCATTTTTCCCTGTATGGTGCTATAGACTCTTTGGATCTGATTCTGAGGTGGGAGTAAAGCAACAAAGTGCAAATAAAGACCCCCATACATTAGCAATTAGAAACCACAATTGAACAATTTGAAAATTTGTTGCCCAATTTTAGGTTCTCCCTATCTAGCATTCTGCGCCCATACACTACAGATCTTTTTCAGTGATTTGCAGATCGATTTCAGCAAATACATATCTGCCAATCTTGAAAGGCCCATCATTTTACTGGTAACGGTCTGCAAATCTGCTGATTGTTACCATATAGTAGCAATCTACAGCCCCAATTCATCTGTGAAATCCAAAATGTTGGACAACCTGATTTACCAATTCCAATCACTTTTTGGTTGCAATCTGCGAATTGTGAACCCCATACACTGCAAATTTTTTTACACAATCATCTGCAAATTGCAGCATTGCCACAATCTATTGCTCATTTATGGGTGCCTTAAATTTGCACATCTGCAAAACCATGCTGAACTGCAGGTGGGGCAGACTCAAAATGTGCAGAGAGATTTAGATTTTGGCGGAATCCAAGATGAAATTCTAAATTGCTGTGTAAAAATGAAGCTGCCTAGTATTTGTTCACTATTTACCCCACATGCAAAAACATAAATGTATTTGCACCCCTTGCATTGTTATATGGTTTGTCCACAAATCAAGCTGTGGCACCGTATAAATATTTGATGATGTGGATAATGATAATAATACATGGGCACTGAGATCTATCAGGGTTTATAACATTTTCTTTCCCCCTAGGTGTCTGAATGGCAGGGAAAGAGTAATTTTCCTTGCAAGACATTTTTTAATCTTACTAAAAATTACATGTAAATAACTTTGACATTTCCATAATCACTGTACATTTTTTATTAACCCACATTAATAATTTGTATAATGTGTAAGGTTTTGCCACCTTAAGTGAAATACAGTTTATGGAAAATAGGTGGTTATATAGCAAATGCAAAAAAATTTAACACTTGTGTAAAAACAGTCCTCAAAAGATCTCTGCAACATAGTGTACTTGGTGAATATTCCCTTATTCTTAGCATTTAAGTTCATACGGGCATGGCCCTCCTTCATGTTTCATCCATAGCACTATTCGTTTTTCCAGTGTTCCTGGTCTCCGAGTCCGTGTCTCTTGGAATGCTAAACTGCCTTTCCGTCCCCTTGGCTCATCTACACTTGATGCCAAGACACCGGGATTCACCCGACCCTTGCCTCTACCTAGTTCATTGTTTCTTTTTTTTTTGAACAGTACTGTACCACATTTGTCATCTTACATTCTCAGTTTCTCTGTTGTTTGTCTTTTCGCTGTACAGCATTGCAGAAACTATGTAGAGCTTTAAAAATAATAGATAATCATTATATTCCCATACAACTATACTACACATGTACCAATACTTTAACTTTCTTCAAGTTTTGTGTGTGCAACTGTTATGGCAGTTTTTGAAGAATCGCTAAACGTGCAACATGAGTTACACCAATGTGAAAAAGCTTAACATATACTATTACCCATATTATTATACATTTTTATATGACGCCGCAAAATATCTCTAATGTATATGGTCCTGTTCTTTTACATTGACAGGTTTCGAGAATCCATTCAGATAGCAACATGTATTGGTCCAAAGTAAAGTCAGTGATTGGTCAGTAACTGTCATCTGACAGTTCC
Source organism: Taudactylus pleione (assembly GCA_031769625.1). Classification (NCBI taxonomy): domain Eukaryota; kingdom Metazoa; phylum Chordata; class Amphibia; order Anura; family Myobatrachidae; genus Taudactylus; species Taudactylus pleione. The sequence continues at coordinate 2,054,263 of JAUIMM010000052.1, read as the reverse complement.
TTGCTCTATAAAAGCCAACCCTATCGTCAAACTGCGGATCAGAACAGTTTAGACATGCATTTAAATTGCCCGTCCATTTGAAATGTCAATCCCCGCTGGGTCCCTGCAGCAAGTGCATGAGCGATCGGCAGGTCGCCCGTACACACCAGCATATGACCGATATATTTGAAAGATATATTGGTTTCGGCTGCGCTTGCAGGCCTGATCCGATATATCAGGTGTGCACACTTGCCGATGCACTATTGATATATCGGCCGTTCAATAGAGTGGACGATATATCTATCAGTGTGTACCCAGCATTACTGACAGGAAGCTTAGTATGCAGTATATGCTTAGCTATAAGTGAACAGTGGGCCTGATTCAGAGCCGTACGCTATTTGCGCTCGCTCGTTCAGAAAAAGGGTCCGGATATTTAAATTGAGCGCTCGCTCTTTGTGGTCTGTTGACGCCTCTATGTCTGAACGAGCGAACGAAACATGTGCTTGCTATTTTGTAAAGACGCCCCCTGGCCGCTCGCATCCTACGTTATCTCCGCTATTTATTAGATTAATCGAGTAAATCGAAAGGCGTCTGAACTGCTCGCTGTGGTTGGATTTTCCTACCGCAATCATGCGAACAGTTCAGGCTAAGAAACAACCAAGTGATGTGGTCGATGACGCTGCTTTGTTAATTATGCACACCCTTAAAACGCCCGTTTTGACTGTTTGGCACGCCTGCGTTCGGATCACCACTCCCCGTTTTCAAGCACCTTCCCCTGTTACCACCCACAAACGCCTCATCCTGTCACTCAAATTAGCAGGCACTCGCTGTTTTGCAAGCGCTCGATTTCTGACCGCAATGACTGGTTGGCGCATGCGCATTACGACCCATAGGCATGCGCAGTTGTGCAAACATCGCTCAGAGCGAACGAGCGGCCGCTTACGAGCGGCTCTGAATCAGACCCAGTGTACAAAGGGCCTGATTCAGCAAGGATCGCGTCTGCAATCGCGCACGCAGTTCTGCTGCGAAAGTATGCTGATTGGAAACGCAAAGCACTCGCATGGACAACATGCAGACACCCACTTCCCCTCTTGCACATCCGTAATACCTTACAATCCATCCAAAACATCGGTAACATCGAAGTACATCGGGGCCTCTCACACAATTAAGGCAGGTCAGACCTCACTTATAAACTGCTAATTTTCCAGTACGCAGTGAGCACTCAAGCTGCATATGTCGTCGCAGGGGCTAACTTGTGCACGCTCCTGTAACGGCATTCAAACGCACTGGCAAGCCTGTATTTCTCCAATTACCCCTCGTCTCCACCCACAAACTACACTCCCTGTCATTCACTCTGCCATGGGGGTGTGTAGCCAATGCAATTGCAGTCCTGTACGCAATTGCACGTTCGCGCAACCACACTGCGATGCATACGAATGCGCAGAATGCAACAATCGGCCGATTGCATGCGTATAAGCAACTACAGTCCTTGCTGAATCAGGCCCAAAGTTTGTACACTGTTCACTTATCTTTAAGCCTTTTTATCGAAAAACCTAATAGTTTTATAAAGTTTTTACTGTACAAAGAGCTTGGTCATTGCTGTAGGTGTGATCAGGAGCACACTGGTAACCCCTAGTGATTATCAGTAGGATGTTTACTAAAGCACATTACTTTCCTGATGCCTCTACTGCCCCCATGCACAATGATACATATTTATGTGACAATCTTTTGTTTCTATATTTAGGATTTTTTTTTTATTAAATATTTTTTATTACTATTTAAATAATTGCTTGCTTGCTTTATTTTCTTCTGTCTAGTACAATTTGCAAAATGTCTAAGAACCCTGTGTCTGAAAAATGTGTTATCTTGAGTGTGGTTGGTGATTGAGCAATAGAAATGTATACTGACTGCACTTGGAGATCTAAGATAACATACACAAAGTTCTAAGTTGGCTTTATTCACTTTTCAGTAATCCTGTGTAAAACTTGAGTTGTAAAATAAAATTCAACAAGTGTTATATATATGAGCCTGCTTTACTAAAAGAATATAGATCTGTTACACCTAAAGGTATGCTTAGCTTGGTTTTTTAAAGCTGGCCAATGGTCTTAATGAAACCATGTCTCCAGTTTAAACCTAGATATTGTTTTAGGGATGTTATTTTAACAATGGTCAAACACAATAGACTAAACCTTTAATTTGTCCTTTAGTTAAAAAAAAATGTGTTTGCTTTGCCTTTGTAGCGCTTTAATAAATAAAGTACTGACACATGCTTGCCTGATGTTTGGAAGCTCAAACTCCCGTAGAACTTCATTGTTTGTTTTTTTGGTTTTTTTTTTTAAACACACTTAATTAAACCTTCTGAAAGTTGCAATTATTGATGAAAATTACACCAATCCTTTAGGCTTCGTATTGTCAGCCTCAGTGTTTAAAATACTTTTATTGTTTAGAACGCGTTTCAAGATAAATATGGAACAGAACAATTTAAGTTTGTACATTTTATTCCAAAGTTGCCCGTTCAAATGTGCTGCGGAAACACATGTAAAGACGCTAAATTACAAAATTACAACTGCAGCATCACTCTTTTTACCTTGCACCCTCATAAATAAAATAAGCTAATTTGGGCTGATGTAAGTATCTGCAATGGGAGCAGCCATGTATTGCTAATCCCAACATCACTCCGAAATGACTCACCCCATAAGTTTCACTCTGGTTTAGTAGACCAATAGGTAAACGCTAGTATATATTTTGTAACTGTTAAAATGTTGTGTTATAATCAGGTTTCATGGCTTGTGCGTCCGCTTACAAACTTTTTTTTTTTTTCTCTGTCTTCTGTTTTTCATCCAAAAATGTGTCTACTGAGGAATTGACTTTAGGACATCAAGTTTCATGTAATGAGCCTGGCATCTTCTAAGAGAGATTGTCATTTAAGTGTAATCTGTACAAAGCATCTCGAACTTGCACTTGACAAGCCAATACTAATTAATAAGCTATGTCTGTTCTTTCAGTAAATCTCAGCAAGACAGTGGCATGCCCTGCTAGTTAATACTATGTCAAAGACATTCACTTCTCTCTGATAGTAGTATCAATATGGAGGTTACACGAGGAGCTGTAGTGGCTATGATATTGGTTTTCACACGCCACAGTTGTTTAAAATATTTCATACTCATTGGTCTGGTTTTTCCACTTGTTTTTAATATACCAAGGTAAAAATAAATATCTGGGCTAACTAATAAAAAGTCACAGAGAGGTTTGTATATACAGTCAAAACTGTCCAGATTTAATGGGACTGTTCCATAGCTGGTACACTTCTGTTGAATGGCAGGAAGTTGGGACATATGTCCCCCATTCCATGTTGCTGTGGGCACCAGAACCATTTTAGGAGAGGGGTGTAGAAAGAGGCCTGGCATTTCAAGGTGCCAAACCTGCCCCAGGGGGCATTGTCATACACATTGTGATGCGCCTAATAACATGAAATGAACACGCTTGGTTATTTCCAATGTAAGGAGCATTGATGTTCTCCATCAAGTTGTTAAATGCAATTTCCCCTCCTGTCTATTTCATTAAGAGAGAGTCAATGCATCATGTAAAAAAACAGGATTTGTGTTTTAATGTTAATATCTTGAAAGAACATCCTTGCTCCTGTTCAAACATTTAAATATTTCATTATACTCATGTTACCTTGATAAAATAGTGGTGTGCGCTCTAAAACTTCGGAGTTCATGTGACATGCCATAAAGAATATGTTTAATATTTAAGACCCGGAGTGCCATCATTGCATCACTGTTACTGTCCCATACATTGGGGAACGCACCAGGGCATTTTGGAGGAGAGTGCCGACCCTATAGTTCTCTAACATAAAATAAGTATTGAAGACATCAACATTTTTCTCAGTAAATATATTTGTAATAGAGCTATTGTAATTCCATGCCTTTTTGCACCTCCCTTTCTTCATGTGTCCAATGCTTCTTCCCTGTGTCATTTCATATTATTACACATAACTTCTTTGCATAGGTTGTTGCTGACATTTGGTGAAAATGTAATTACAATAGCCCCATTACAAATATATTTACTGAGAAAAATGTTAATGTGTTAAATACTTATTTTACCCGCTGTGTGTGTGTGTGTATATATATATATATATATATATATATATATATATATATACACACATATATATATATACACACATATATGCGTGTATGTATGTATTAGTATTACTTGTGTATTGTTTTGCTACAGGGTAAGGCTCTACGCAAGTCTTTTTACTGCCAGGATACATGAATAGCCTCGTCATATAGCCGGAATGTATTAACTATTTCCCAACTGCTTGCTTTATAGCTTATTCTTTGCCTAATAAGGCGTCCTGCCACTAGGGTGACTGAACAGCATCTTTAAACACATATCCGCTGGAAACCGCTATATTCTACTCCCTGTCTCACCATCGTTCTCACACATTGCGCTCAGCCTGGGCTTTTACAAAGGGGCACATTCCCGATAATCATGTCAGATGAGAAAATTACATTTGGGGGATAACACATTACAGTCTGTTTCCGCTAGATTTTGCTTACAAAAAAATGAAATTTGGGCCTGATTCAGAGCTGCTCGTAAGCACCGAGCGATGTTCGCACATTAGCGCATGCATATGGGTCGTAATGCGCATGCGCCAACCAGTCATTGCGGTTGGAAATCGAGCGCTCGCAAAATAGCTAGTGCCTGCTAATTTGAGTGACATATTGAGGCGTTTGTGGGTGGTAACAGGGGAAGGTGCTTGAAAACGGGGAGTGGTGATCCGAACGCAGGCGTGCCAAACTGTCAAAACGGGCGTTTTAAGGGTGTGCATAATTAACAAAGCAGCGTCATCGACCACGTCACTTGGTTGTTTCTTAGCCTGAACTGTTCGCATGATTGCGGTAGGAAAATCCTACCACAAGCACTGCGAGCAGTTCAGATGCTTTTCGATGTACTCGATTAATCTAATAAATAGCGGAGATGACGTAGGATGCGAGCGGCCAGGGGGCGTCTTTACAAAATAGCGAGCGTATGTTTCGTTAGCTCGCTCAGACATAGAGGCGTCAACAGACCGCAAAGAGCGAGCGCTCAATTTAAATATCCGGCCCTTTTTTCTGAACGAGCGAGCGCAAATAGCGTCCGGCTCTGAATCAGGCCCTTTGTTTGAATTTTCAATCAAATTAAAGCATATCTGTCTCAGAAGACAAAAACACAAAATCTATATGGGTAGATTAGGAGATTTAAGAGGTGAGTTTAATGGCAAAGGTATGTGTAAAAAAAAAAAAAAAAAAAAAAGGTACATTTTGGTCGGGTCACAAAAGCTGGTACTCACTAGATGACTTGTATACCCAGGTGACGGCAGATGCGACGGAACGACATATCGCGCGGTCTCTACACTCCACACAATTTGTTGAGCGACCGCACGATATGTCGTTCTCCCGCTGCATCCAAATGCATGGGGTCGTCAGTCACATCTTCATATTGAGCAGCATGTACAGTAGATATGAAGATGTGACGGACAACCCCGCGGGAGCACGCATAGTGTGTACACACTGAACGATTTGTCATTCCGAACCGTCAGAAAACGACAAATAATAAACAAAAAACGTCTAGTGTGTACCCAGCTTTAGGGGTGAAAAATCCTCCGGTCATTCAGCCGTTAGGTCTATGTTTTGCTGAAGTTTTAGTTTAAACTGTGTTTGATTGTCCTCATTGTGTAAGATCAGTTGTGCATATGTGTACTGTTCAGTTTTTGAGTTTTTGTTGGCTTTTATGCTGTGGGGACACTGGGGTGAAAGAAAGTTGCAATGATCATATTAATGAGTTATAAATGTAATGTTCTAACAACTGTGTTAGGAAGAGAGAAAAAAAAGAAACTTCGACAATGGGATTTAATTTCCACACCTCCCCCCAGAGTTTCATTGAGGATATGAATAATCAAACATGCTCTGTCTCCTACTAATTCCAATTAACTTTTCCTTTCGACCTCTAAGGTTCCCCAAGCAGAGACGTTGGTCCTTCATTAGGCCTAAAGAAATCCAGCTCATTAGAAAGCCTTCAGACAGCCGTGGCCGAGGTGACTTTGAACGGTGACATTCCTTTCCACCGCCCACGCCCACGGATCATTCGCGGACGTGGCTGCAATGAAAGCTTCCGAGCTGCTATTGACAAGTCTTATGACAAGCCTCCTGTTGATGACGATGATGAAGGCATGGAGACGTGTAAGTTACGCACTGCTTATTTGCATCGGGTGGGAGGAAAGGATATTTCACTCCATGATCATTTTGTTTTAATACCTTTTCGTCAGGTTGATTATTTTTAATAATTGCATCCAGTAACTTAAAGGCTGTCTCATTTATACGCATCTTAGTAGACTGGAACATATATTAGAAACGTCAGTTGTCACGTGGAGATCATCAACAATTGAGGACTTTGTAGAAACTTCTCCATGTTCACTTTGCTCTTCCCAGACATATTAGCTAGATGGAAATTACACAAAGCAGACCCTATTACTGCTTATTTCCATTTTCTACTGATGTACCAAAGTAGCAATGTACCCAATTTAAGCAATTGATTTTTTTTTCCTCTAGTAGAATTAGTAATGTTTTATTGAGGAAAGTTCAATACACCAGTCCACTTAATTGATTAAACACAGAAATACCTTACAAAGTGCTCCACATCACTAAGGCCATGTCATAGAGAAACAGTGCTAGAAACCTTGAAAATATAACATTTGTTTCCAGCTAAGAATCTTGTGGCACCACATAAAGTTCTTGCTCCCTGTACTGCACATTTACTTTTCTTCCAGTTCGGTTTCTTATACTGTACTGTTATTTGGTAGATTCTTCGCTTTACAACTGCAAGTAAGAAAAGTGAGATACTAGACTTCAATAACATATAGAAAGTACACAATTTCAGTCCAGGGGCCACATGTATTAGGGTGAGAGTTTAGAAAGTGTGAGAGAAAACTGTCACATTTTTAAACAGCCAATGTAATAGTCACAAAACATACAAACTTGCATGTTTTTCAGACTCAAAAAGCTCTCAAAATTTAAATTCTCATCCAGGTGTTTCCTGTTTTGAAAATACAACTCGATCACTGTTAGTAGTGTGAGAGTTTTACTGCTAAACTCTTACATTTTCTAAACTCTCACCCTATTACATTTGGCCCCTAATGTTTATATGAAATGTTAGCCAAACTTGCCTTAGCTTTGCCCTTTTCCCAATAATGAAAGAACAGGATTAGAAGTGTCAACTGTGGTGCACTAATAGTTAAAATACAACTTTTAACAACATTTTAATGTGTATGTAAATAAAAAAGCGAAAATTAAGGTAAAATTTAGAAAGGGAAATAAGGAAATTTTAGTTAAATTAAAATACGCTGTGTGTGATGCCTTTACTCAATGTCTAAATATATGATTAAACGATCTTCAGAAAAAGTATAAATATGTTATTGATAACATTTATATACTTTTTCTGAAGATCATTAAATCATATATTTAGACACTGAATAAAGGCATCACACACAGCGTATTTTAATTTATCTAATATTTCCTTATTTCCCTTTCTAAATTTTACCTTAATTTTTGCATTTTTATTTACATATACATATTAAAATGTTGTTAATAAAATCTATATTTTAACTATTAGTGCACCACAGTTGACACTTCCAATCCTGTCCTTTCATTGTTTGCTTACATTTTATGTGATAAGCTGCATACACACACAACGATTTTTTTAATGATTATCGTTAAACGATATCGTTTAACGATAATTGATGGCAATAATCGTTCACTTTCTGAGTCAAACGATGAACGATTATCGTTCATGCGCGTTCACGTTTGTAGTTTGTCATTTGTAGTTTGTCGTTCAGTCAGACTTGTCAACTCAACGATTTTCATTAAGGGAATATGCAAAAATCGTTTGTAGTTCATAAAAATCGTTCATGACATTTAGTAAATGAACAACTTTAGTAAACGATTTTAGTAAATTTTTTCAAGGGAAAAAATCGTTTACTCAAATCGTTCATTAAAAAAATCGTTGTGTGTGTATGCAGCTTTAGTGGTAGTAATAGTATATACAGGGGGCTTATGCTGTTATAAGTATTTATCTAATCCTGTGCGACTGGACTTCACATATTTTTCACCCTTTCCCCAATAGTTTGTAATGAGTAGAGCCATTCATACCCTGTGTTCTCATGTCTACCTTGTATGTCCGGTATTCTTTTCTGTGTTGTGGAGCAAAGCAATACTAATAATGTTCAGTGATGCACCATGACATTCTACTATTATCTCTGAAGTACTTTACTAATAACAAGGGAAGTTGGAGAGCGACTAATTAAATAAACTTTTATGAACACGAATTTCAATTGTGTGTCACGTGAGGTAACAGGTCTCTCCCCTGAGGAAGTTCTTAAGTACCAATCTAAGAAGAGGATGTTTTCTTCCCCATAATGAATATATTAGAGTAACCTATGTATTATTTAAAGAATGTTACTGCTTAACTATCCCCGCATTGCTCCTTCCATCTCCATGTCCTTGTACAGATTACATGTAATGTAGTGGGGTCACCAGTAAGTGTCTCTGTCACTCTATTATAATAGCCCAGTCCTATTCCTTTTGCCTCCCTGTGTACTCGTTTATGTAAATGGCTTCAAAGCAAATGAGTGTATATATTCAACTGGCATTTTTTTTAACATTTCGCTTAATTTTCCTATTGTATATGTATAATAGCTTCAAATAAAACAAAAAGTAATTCACACTATTTACACACTGTGGCAACAGCATTTTGTGGGCTGCACCAATGCAGTATAGAATGCAACCTCTGAATTCACCAGACGTTAGTGACATTGCTGATTAATGAGGCATTAAGTGCCTTAAGCCTCTGTATTGTCAAATAGTTTTTAGCGATTAGCAAATATGAGTGTTGGTTTAACCTCCAAAATAATTATTCCGCTGTCCTTAGACATTGGGTACTCTTTAATCCATGTCTGTTTTGCCTTTTTCATTTATTGGCGTTTGAAAACCATCTGATGTAAAAAATTAAATAAAACTGATGCATATTTGACTCTGCTGAATTAATTTAATCCCAAACATGAAACATAATAGTATGTTTAGTAGATTATTTCCACAGTTAATTTTGTTTGCATTTAAATGTAATAGCAAAGCTGTCAGACGAGCCCGTGTGTTCTGTACTGTTTGTCTGACAGCCTAAGCATTGTGTATTATCTAATGCTATGGTATATTTTTAGTATTTGGGGATGGTGAATGTTGTGCCTGTTTCCTCTCATTGAGAATAATTACAGGATTTTGTTAAAATCTGTGAGCAACAAGAGTTTGTGAGGAAATTGGGTTTTCCTGCACTTTCCTGCAAGCAGGTCTATGAAGAATGGCAGGCCTACTAATGATGAATCGTAATTATTCATCAATCCTCTATCTAAGCCTGTCACAGCCACCACAGACAATTGTGCTTTTCCTTTCTCCACCCACAAAATGTCTGTGTAAATTACTAAATTATGGTTGCTGAGGTCATTGCACAATGGGAAGTTTCTTCATGAATGGCAACAAATTAAATTATGTTTTTGTCTAGCCATGACGGCTGAGAGGTTATGCTTGTGTAAAGTGATCCTAATTAGGCTGGTCTCAAGTATCGCTAACGTCTTCGCAGATGGGGGCCCAGATACAATGAGGGAAATGTGCTGATGCACAAAGTGACCATGACGCTCCAGACACACATGGCCCATTAACCCTTTCAGGGTCTGACCTCTGCGCTCAATAACCCCCTCCTCCGACCTTGTATAGGTTACTTTTATATTTTACAATTCAGTCTGGCCATCAGATGGACTTATTGACAGACCTCTGACTACCTTTGTAGCTATGGTTGAAGTCATGCCAAAAACTGCTCTTTTTTATTGTGTATTTATTTTCAGCGACCCAACAGTGAACTATATTTGCATATATCAGGATTTGGCCAATTACTAATGCATTCCACTACAAAATCTGCCAAATCCAATCGCAGATGTGTTTTGCATATTAAAATTATACAGGGGAAGAGTCTGAAGGGGGAATAATTTAGCCACGATGTGCTGCTGGTACCTCATACGATGTGTGGTTGTGCACGTAGCAGGTAATACTAATTGTGGAAAGAAAACATTGCTGCCTGGGTACCCACATAGTGTTGCCACACAGAACCCTACATCTAAATAAATTGCACCTTAAATTTTTACTGTTTTTTTTTCTGGAATTGCAAGTCACCAGAAAATTAGGATTTAGGTTGAGTTGGCCACATGCTAAGGAGACACTGAAACCCAAAGTCTTTCTTAACCCTACATATTCAGTACATGCATGTTTATATACTTTGGTGGGAGCTGTTTTGTTGGCTCTCCTTATAGGAGACAAAGCTGCATATTCTAAGTGTGTAAGTGTAAAATTAGCTACTCAGACGGGCAGTTCAATTAGCCACGGATGTTCCACAGTAGCCTCAGGGGTTCTGTCTTTCTGAGGGAGGTTTTGCTTAATGATGTCATAGAGATGTAAGATGCAAAAATGAGCAATGTTTTAATTACCGGTGCACATAAACATGAGGTGCAAGGTTACTGACTGAACCATAACTAATTCAATTGCCCACTTAGACACAATCCTTGCTTTTGTGCTGCAATGGTAGTTTTACTTGAAATGTTTTAATTATTTGTCATTTTAAACCATTCCATTTATTTCTTCTTATGTAATTTAATCAGATTTCCTTTAGAAAAACCATATTTGACTCTTGCACTACATAAGTGTGGTGTGTGTGTGTGTGTGTGTGTGTATGTATGTATGTGTATATATATGTATATATATATATATATATATATTCTGAATGGCGTTGTTTATAATATCTGTGGTGCCTTGGTGACACTAACTTTAATAGTACTGCTTGCTAAGCCTGTGTCCACTATGTTCCCTGGGTTGAATCACAGGGTCCCCTTATATACGTTCTTTTCCCATTATTCACCCTGATCATTTGTTGCCATTAGCCTATTGTGGATAGAGGTGATCGGCTGCGTTGCTATAGTGACGCGTCCGTGGTGCGCGCACAGCCGTGTGTGACCCACGCGGAGGTGGGCGTGCTGCCTAGTGATGCAGCGTGTGCATCACGCTGCGCGACCCAGTGATGGGGTGTCAGCGTGGCGCGCCGATTAACGAGCGTCACGCGGTCTGGGCGGATGGCACCTTGTTGGTTCTTCACGCCCACCGCAGCGCTTACACCTGATGCTCCATGCTATCGCCGACCCTCCCCTCTTGGTAAGTGGCTTGCCAATTATGTGGCTTAATTGATCATTACTGATACTTGGGATAGGTATATAATAGGGGCCTGTGAGACTGCAGGATGTATCTCTATGATGTGCTGAAGTTGTCTCTATTTGTGATGACTTATTTGGACTTATGCTGAAGTTTTGTCTTGGATTGCTGTACCTTGATAATGGTCTCTGTGTAGACCGAAACGTTGGTAACCTTTTTCTATGAAGCAACCCTGTATATTGAGCTGTTGGCTGCATTAAATAAGTTCACCGTTCTATATGTGGTGAGTGCCCTTATTCCACCCTTTATTGTGTGTGGTATAGGATTTTATGCATGTTCTGGTTCTGGACCTTAAAAGGAGCACCCCTGATTTTTTATCCTCTCAGCTTATTGCTGATGTGAGTGTAGATTTATACTATATACTATATGTTTAAGCCAGCTTAGTTTGTGCTTTCTTCTGACACCCATCGTATAATTTTTGAACTGCTGCCCTAGCACATTTTAATACACTTCTGCACACCATATTCATTCCTGAGAAACCTCTAAGTGTGATAATGGCTTATGGAGGAATACCGTTAACTAACGAGGCTGTTTTGCTTCAGGCTGAAAAGCAGACACTCACCTTCACAGATGATGAAGCTGAGGAAATACTGTTCAGTGAAATTGAATATCAAACTTTACCTGCTGAAACTGGAGTTGATTTATACCATCGCCTATTGAGACTAAAGAAACATGAGGTGGATCTCAACTTGCATGGTCAATTTTTGTCTGAATACTACAGACGTAAAGAGATACCTAGGGGCTTTAGAATTCGGAATGTCCCCACCATCGGCCGCATCAACCCTGTTTTCTGCAGTCGGTGGTGTGGCATTCTAAATAAATGCTCACTGGACTTATTGCTTTTGGTGATTGAAGAGGTGGGTGTTGAACTAAAAAGAATTAAGGCTGAAATTGAGCAGTTCAATACTACGTGTCTGACAACACTTACCCAGGATAAGGCCTGTAATTGGTTAGATAAGCTTACTGATCAAGTTCAACATTATCAGCGTGATCTAGTTGCCTTCAAAAGGAGCAAGTTGTCTACTGTTAAGAATGACTATAAAACACACAATGTTTATCGTTGGTTAATGGGTGACAATAATGTTGGTACTAGAGATGTTTCTCGACGCAGGCGACCTAGGGCGCGGCTTCCACCAAAAAACTTTGAGTCAATTGATTCTAGTGCCCCACCATCCTCTTCTGATAATGAGTCTATGAGCTCTGAGCAGAATCATCTTTTTTTAGAGACAGGTCTTGTCCCACCAACAGGCGAGTGCGTGTTGGCCCCAAGAAACACAAGGCCGCACATGAGGCGAGGTGGTGGTGGTGGGAAGAAGGGGAAGGAGATGCAAAGTATGAGTGTCGTGTTTAATCTGTCCATGTATCCACTTGACGAAGCTGAGTCTTCATTGCTTTCTAAAGGTTTATCATATGCTCCTCGTTCAAAGTTCAATGCACAAGATTGGACTATTGACTTGTTTAAGTTTGGCCGCAAATTAAGGCTACGTGAACATTACCTCGACTCTGTCACGACACCTAAACCTGATGGTCTTAAGAAACCTTCCACGTTTGACCCCATCTCCGTGAACCCTAGTATTAAGACTTTTCTTAGAATGACTCAAATTGATGTGGCTACTTGTCCAACTAGGAGGCTATTTGATAATCTGTCCAAACCTGAGAGAGCTGCTTTGAAGAAACTGTGTGAGAATCCTGACATCGTTATCCGTAACGCCGATAAGGGCAGGGCAGTAGTTGTTATGGACTGGTCGGATTACAATGATGAGATGCTCAGGCAATTAAGCGATACTACCACCTATGAAAAATTGATCAACAACCCTACTGCTGATTTTAAACGTAGGATTGATCAAACATTGTGCCTGGGCCTCAATAATGGATCGCTACATGAGAAACTATTTCAGTATCTTACTGTGGACTTTCCGATCTGTCCCATTATCTATCTTCTACCGAAGATTCATATGACTCTGTATAAACCACCGGGAAGACCAATCATTTCCGCCAAGGGTTCATTACTTCAGCCCATTGCCATTTTTGTTGATAAAATCTTACAGCCTTTGGTTATGCGGATCCCCAGTTTTATCAAGGACACACAACATTTTTTGAATTTTCTTAAACAGCTTGATCCATTGAGTGAAGACATCTTGCTTGCGACTCTGGATGTAAGTTCACTTTATACTATTGTACCACACAACAGGGGCCTATATGCAATACGTAAGGCACTCACCACATATCCACATGACTCAATACCTACTGAATTTATTCTGGAATTGATAAATTTTGTACTACGATACAACTACTTTATGTACGATGGGGATTATTATTTACAACGATCTGGCACATCGAAGGGGTCAAATTTAGCACCTTCGTATTCTAACTTGTACATGGCAGCCTTCGAAGCGGAATACATCCTACCAAAGTTTGGATCCAACATTATCCTATTTAAACGGTTCATCGATGACATCTTTATATTATGGAGGGGTACGTTGAAATCGTTTAATTTAATGATACAATGGCTGAATGATCTACCACAACCTGTCAAATTTACTAGTACTGTGGATCCAGTGAAGAATTTTCTTGATGTCACCATTACCAAATGCGGCAGCTCCTTAAAGTATATGCTCTATAGAAAACCAACTGATCGAAACACTCTCCTCCACGCTCGTAGCTTTCATCCTCCCGCAATTATCAACAGCCTACCCAAGGCACAGTTCCTACGAGTACTACGTAACACCAACGACACCGATATAGTGGAAAGTCAGTTATCCGAGATGAGCAATCGGTTTAGAGCAAGGGGTTATTCTGAACATTTGATTCAGCATAATCTCTCTACGGCAAGAGGGTCTAGCACTTCTGGTCGATCTATGGAAGCAACTGAACATAGGCAGGATGAGAGAATGATCTTTTCCACTAGATACAGCAATAAATCAAACACCATTCATAAAGCAGTACATCATCAATGGTCTTTGTTCACGTCTGACCCTGAACTTAAAATGAAGAACGTCGCACCGCCTATCTTTGCCTACAGGAGGAATGCCAACTTAAATCAACTTTTGATGAGACCTACTCTGTCGCCTAAGGCAACGAAGGGGACTGATTGGCTTTTGAAACAAAAACCTGGTTGTGTGAGCTGTGGAAGCTGTATAACTTGTCGTAGCATGCTCACAGGTTTTACCTTTCCACATCCTCACACTGGGAAACCTTTGAAGATCCATTATAGGCTACATTGCCAAATGGAGTACGTCATATATATCCTAACTTGCCCCTGCAGCTTGCATTATGTTGGCCTTACCACCAGACCTTTCAGGGAACGTATGGCCAATCACCGGTCCAATATTAGGGCTGCATTACAAACTGGCCAAACGGACAAACCTGTAGCACAACATTTTCTTCTGAAAGAACATCAGGTTTCTATGCTACGTTGTCGTCTTATCGACTGGGTACCACCTCCACGTAGGGGAGGTGACCGCATTAAACTACTCCATCAAAGGGAAAGTATGTGGATTAGTCGTCTTGACACTGTGGCACCTAGGGGGTTAAACGAAACTAATCCGCTGTCTGTTTTTCTACCATAATGCCTCCTTTATGTCGTCTGTTACTTTTGTATCTTCTTTAATTAATTTTTTTTTATTTTCTATTGGTAGGATGAGATAGTGTGTATGTCTTCCATGTCTGTCTTGTCATCCTCAATTGCACACATGTATTTGGTATGCATGGCATGCTGTGTTGATGTTGCCAGTAAATTCTGAATGGCGTTGTTTTTAATATCTGTGGTGCCTTGGTGACACTAACTTTAATAGTACTGCTTGCTAAGCCTGTGTCCACTATGTTCCCTGGGTTGAATCACAGGGTCCCCTTATATACGTTCTTTTCCCGTTATTCACCCTGATCATTTGTTGCCATTAGCCTATTGTGGATAGAGGTGATCGGCTGCGTTGCTATAGTGACGCGTCCGTGGTGCGCGCACAGCCGTGTGTGACCCACGCGGAGGTGGGCGTGCTGCCTAGTGATGCAGCGTGTGCGTCACGCTGCGCGACCCAGTGATGGGGTGTCAGCGTGGCACGCCGATTAACGAGTGTCACGCGGTCTGGGCGGATGGCACCTTGTTGGTTCATCACGCCCACCGCGGCGCTTACACCTGATGCTCCATGCTATCGGCGACCCTCCCCTCTTGGTAAGTGGCTTGCCAATTATGTGGCTTAATTGATCATTACTGATACTTGGGATAGGTATATAATAGGGGCCTGTGAGACTGCAGGATGTATCTCTATGATGTGCTGAAGTTGTCTCTATTTGTGGTGACTTATTTGGACTTATGCTGAAGTTTTGTCTTGGATTGCTGTACCTTGATAATGGTCTCTATGTAGACCGAAACGTCGGTAACCTTTTTCTATGAAGCAACCCTGTATATTGAGCTATTGACTGCATTAAATAAGTTGACCGTTCTATATGTGGTGAGTGCCCTTATTCCACCCTTTATTGTGTGTGGTATAGGATTTTATATTTATGTATATTACATTTGTGTGTGTGTGTGCCTGTCACTTGAGACAGGCAGCACACACCTACAGCTCCACCGTGGGGAGTGCCTGGCACATAAAATAAGGACATGTATATACATAAAGAGAGCCAGCACATCCAATTTCAAAAAAATAGAAACGGTTTTTATGTCCACAAGACATCCATACAGTGCACAGACATAAAGTGCATTATAGTATACATTGCATCAAGGCAAAAAAAGGGAGGCTTTAAGCATCATAATGAATCTGCATCAGTTCAATAAAGTGTGAGATGGTACTCATCATATCCATAGGTAAATGCATACCATCCCAGTAGTAGCCAGCCCTGGTATGCATTTACCTATGGATATGATGAGTACCTTCTCATACTTTATTGAACTGATGCTGATTCATTATGATGCTTAAAGCCTCCCTTTTTTTACCATGATGCAATGTATACTATAATGCACTTTATGTCTGTGCACTGTATGGATGTCTTGTGGACATAAAAACCGTTTCTATTTTTTGAAATTGGATGTGCTGGCTCTCTTTTACATACCAGGGTATGCAAATGGGAAGCCGACGGACCTAATCCCGACACCCGGCTTCCCGACTGCTTAATCCCGGCGAGGGTTAAATGACAGGTGTCTAAATCTAGACGCCTGCCATTTTACCGACGCCGGGAGACCGGCGCCCGGCATCCCGATCGAAGGGACGCCGGGCGCCAAGCGTGGATAGCCGCGTGGGGGGGGGGGGAATGTTGGTTTAGGGTTCCCAGGGGGGACTTAGAGTTAGGCACCCCCTGCAGGAGGTTAGGGTTAGGCAAGGTTAGGGTTAGGCATCCCCGAGGGGACTTAGGGTTAGGCATCCCCGGGGGGACTTAGGTTTAGGCGGCGGGGATTAGGGTTAGGCACTGGGGGGAAGGTTAGGGTTAGGTACCCCTAAGGGAGGGTTAGGGTTAGGGGGTAGGATTAGGTTAGAGAATACTTACCTTGGACGATCGGGATTTCCTCCTCTGCTGGGATGCCGCTGTCGGGATCATACCGATTCCCATGCCACCACTCACATTTTGCATGAAGAGATGTTTATTGGAGAAAAATAGGGATCAGGACATCACAGCATATAAATAAAGAGGCAGTTTCCTCAGTCTCTCCTGTTCTTGCACTCCAGAGTCAGAGGAACTGCCCAATGGGAGACCATAGAGCAGTGATTCCCAACCTCAGTCCTCAAGGCACACTAACAGTCCTGGTTTTGGTGATATCCATGCTAAAGCACAGATGGCTTAATCAAAATAACTGAGGTACTAATTAAGTTGCCTGAGCTCAAGTATGGCTATCCTTAACTGGACTGTTAGTGTGCCTTGAGGACCGTGGTTGGGAACCGCTGCCAAAGAGAGCGAGTATGATGATGCCCATCAGAATATTTGCATACAGAAAATGACAACATTTATTCTTGCACTTATATAGCACAAACAACATCTAGCAAGGGTCAGGACATCCTTACAAATAGTTACTTTTTCAGTTATTACTGGTTTTGTGGTGTTGTGTTCACTTATTGATGCATTATTAATGTATTGATCCATCATTGTATGATACTCATAGGCTGCAGGAGAACGCACATTTGTGCCATCTGAGACCTGACATTGTGCTTGGTTGCTGTCTCTGTAACTGCTGTATTTCTGTCCACAAAGAACAATTCTTTGTTACTTGTATAGTCCCAGCTGGTTACTAAATTGGCACTTTCTGGAAAGTTGAGAGACTTTAACATAATTAGATAAGAGCAGCAGATTGTCTTGTTTTGGGTTTCTGGTCACAAAAAGCTTGCTTGCTCTTTTCCACTGTGAAACGACTCTGTGCAGTCATGTTGCTCCTCTCTGGTGCATCATCAAAGTGGAAGTCTGTTAGATGGTGTGTGGCTCCAGCTTTCTGCATCTCTGAGGCTAAGCTAGCTGACAGTGTCAAACCATATGGGGAATGCTCAGATACTGCTTAATACCCTTAGTATTCAAACAAGTACTGTACTAACAGGTTTAGGGGGGAGATGTGTCAAATTGTGGAGAGAGATAAAATATCAACCAATCAGCTTCTGTCATTTTACAAGCTGTGCTAGAAAAATGATAGAAGCTGATTGGTTGGAACTTTCCATGTTATCTCTCTCAAAAGCACAATGCATCTCCCCTTAACCTTTCTACTTCTGTTATAACTACATGGCACGCACAATCTGCTTAGAAACCTGCATGACACATTACATCAATGCGTACGGACTTAAAGATGTAAATTATCTCAATATGTAATTCCTATCTTGTAAAGCTGGGTACACACTGACAGATACATTGGCCAATCAATTGATCGGCCAATGTATCTGCTGCCCGTCGGGCAGTGTGTACTCGCGATATGTCGGTGAACATCGCCGTTCACCGACATATCGCATTGGCTGTGCTGCACAGCCGATGGACAGATTTGTCTGCAGACATATCTGACCACTGGCAGGTGTGTACGAGCGGCAGCCGCGAGGAGGGGGGTGGGACACGCCCCTGCCTACCTGGACACGCCCCCTGCTTGCCGGGACCCACAGATGATGGCCGTTCAGTGTGTATGAACGACCATCATCTCAATCTGCAGATATTTGTCAGGTGTGTACCCACCTTAAGATTGTAAGGTATAATACATCACTTGGAATGTTATCCTATATATGAGCTAGGAATGAAGGAGCAACTTATGTCAGCATCTACATCCTGTGATTATTATATGTCATTTTATTATGCAGATAAATGAAAGTATACAGGGCTGTGATGTAAATTAGTGCTTCACAATCATACCAACATGTATGCACACTACAGATAATTGTTAGAGGTGCTTAATGTGTGCTAGGTAAGGATCTGGACAAATGCAGTAACTGTGTCTGTGTTATACATGAAAATAATTGCAGTAAATAATCAAACAGGTCAATTCTATTTCAGGATAAGCTATGCATCCCTGTTGGATTACTTTTTTCTATTAGTCTTCTTAAGTCTTATACCTAAATATATAAAACAAAAAAATAAAACAAACAGGATTGTTGTGTGATATAAAACACATCAGAGCTGAGGCACACTAGTCTGTTTTGTGGTCGATCTCGTGTTCTGTATAACTGCGTAACTGAATGCACATATCTCTTAGTGACCCAGAGTCTTACAAATCTCAGTCACATCTCCGCTTGCATATGAGTTCCACGTAATTGGGGTTATAACAGGGCATTTGTGAGGGTGTGTAGACAGAATTGCTAGCCAGAGTTGTGTGTATGCAGAGATCCTTATGTTCTCAGACATGCCTCATCCCTCCAGTATACTGTAGAGCTGGTGCAAGTGCGCACTCACAGCAGCTAGGACAGCGTCAGCTGTAATATGTTTTATTAGATATGTAGTGTGAGATATGTAACCCAGAGAGCATTCAGGCCTTAATATGAGACCACCTATTGCGTGTCATACTTCCACAGGTGCGGCTAAGTCACAGCTGAACAGTTCATCAGACTGGGGTAAGTCAGGTACAGAGGCGTGTGACATTGCTTATTGCTTGGCTTTTTCAAGATGCATTAGGTGACCTACAGTAATACACTAATCCTCACACTATTAATGGGTGGTGGTGGAAGTTCACACACTTTATTTAACTTGGATAATTTCTTAATATGTACTAAATGATTCTGGTATACAGGCTGAGAAATGTACAACTATTAATCTTAGTCTGTCTAGAATACAGTTTTTACGTGAGGTGTAGAGGAACATATTTTCTGGTGTTTGTTATTGTATTGGAATGTATATGTAATATAACCCCCAGACACCCTAATTATTGCTAATACTCCAGCAGGTGCTAACAGGTCACAGCTGGCAGCATTGGAGAGCTCTGCAGAGTGGGGTAGGTGAGGTGTGAAGAAAACTATTTGCACAGAATATTTTAGTGGCACTGTCTAGGAAATCATTGTCTAATGTTTTCCACACCTCCTCACACACATGCACTGGTGTTTTGCGGATGGTCTACTTCTCTTTCTTACTTACAGGTATTAGAGGAGACGAGCAACATTTCGGAATGTACTGTGTGAGATATAGATGACTTTTTGATTATTTCTTGGTAATGGTGTATAATGAGGAGTTTTGGCATTTATAGCCGTTGATTCCAGCTATAAAATATTCTAATTACCTTAATAATGGACCTGTATCTGTAAATGCAATGTTGGTCAATGTACAACAGAGTCCAGCATAATAATATGCATCACATGTTCAATAATATATTATCAGTAAGTGCAGCCAGGTTAGTCAAATAATTTGGGGAAACATCTGGAGACTGTAAAGGTGTAATGTAGTTTTGTAGAACTTGTTTGCTGAAATTAAGGAGATGTTGTACATAAGACAGACTGTATAGATTAGTCTCTAGGTGGCCTGTACTCCTGTGTAGGAAGGAGATGTTTATATGGCTACATTGTAAGATAAAAGTGTATCCACCATAAGAGAGGCTGGGTAGAATAGTCTCTAGGTGGCCTGTACTCCTGTGTAGGAAGAAGATGTTTATAAGGCTACATTGTAAGGTAAAAGTGTATCCACCATAAGAGAGGCTGGGTAGAATAGTCTCTAGGTGGCCTGTACTCCTGTGTAGGAAGGAGATGTTTATAAGGCTACATTGTAAGATGAAAGTGTATCCACCATAAGAGAGGCTGGATAGAGAAGTCTGTAGGTTCCTGTACTCCTGTGTAGGAAGGAGATGTTTATGAAGCCACATTATAAGATAAAGATATGTTTTGTATCATTCATAACTCTGAGACAGGTTTTGTGTTATCATGTTTTACAAATTAGATGCTTTCACATTATGGTGGGTGTAGTCTATGATTATATACAGCAGATACATATACAATGCTCAGTGGCTGTACAGCAAGTAATTGCTTCCAGTTGATATTGCTATCGGTCTATTATTCTGGGAAGTTTCCAAGTGTCGCTTATACATGGGTGTTTGGTAGAGTCTGCAGTTTACTAAACTTTTCAGGCAGATATATCACAATGTGGCCACCACATTTTTAATAATACTTGAACAGATCATCTAACTACATCTTACGAATACTTTGTCAGGTGCAAATAATACACTGATGGAACAAAAGAACAGCACAACAGATTGGGGGGTATGTGACACAGTGGGAATCACTTCACTGGTTACCAGAATAGTTTTTATTGTAACGAATGTGTCAGTCACTCTGTGCAACATGTCACTTCTATAGAGACTTCCAAGCCTTGCACATATCTCCAAGATGGGTCAAAGCTGTGGTTTATTGTATTTACATGTTACTAGATTTCCTGGCCAGGAGCCATTGTAAGGTTTTGGCACAGAAAGGGATTTGTTTTTTAATTGGTTACTTTGCACTTTAGAATGCAGCTTTTGTGTTTGGTAAAGAGGACACAGTCATAAAATGAACCCCCAAAGGCATTTTTTGTGCAGCTTGGATAGCGATGTGTTCAGCTCAGTAATTGTAGCATAGGTGCCTGGTTTATGATAGGAAATGTGGCTTAACCGCATTGGTAGTAAACTATAACCTTACCGTACACAATATAATCTGGTCAGTGTTATTAATAAATAATATAGGCACATTTTCCATGTAAAAACAATTAAAGATGCAAATATAAACTAAAAGTACTAATTGGGTTCAGTTAAATACAACCATCTGTTGCCTACCCCTATCAAATGGGAAGCTGTTTTTGTGTAGCAAACCTACTTCAACTATCATTCAATAATGCCAATAGACAGCAGCCACACTAATAGTAATATCATCTGTGGGAGGGATTTAAACACGCTCAGCCAATCAAAAACTGCTGTTGATTGTCAGCATTTGTTTTGCATCAGGGGTCTTCCACCACTTGTTAGGTGCATATGCATCTTTGCTGTGGGCTGCATGAGATGCATTTGCATGAACACTTCCTAACTGTACAGTACTTTGCCAATGCTTGCATGCCCCCTCCCTCCTCTGATTTGCCCCTGTAAGTATAAGGAAGTGTTAGCACAACATGTATATGAATCTTAGTAAGTGAAAATAATATAAATACTTGTGCGCATGTGAAGTATAAAAAAAGTGCAATTTGACCCTCCCAAATTAGCATTTCCGTCCTACTGTATACCAGCCCCAGAATAGGGAATATAAACTATACAATGGTAGTTGCTCTCCTTTAGTGCATCCTAATTTTTGTTAATACTTCTACAGGTGCTAATAGGTCACAGCTGGAGGCTTGGGACACTTCTGCAGAGTGGGGTAGGTGAGGTGTGCAAGAATCTCTGTTTGCACACAATGCTTTTGTGCACTGTCTGGGGAATCCTAGTCTAACGTTGCTACTCCTCACACATGCACTGGTGTTTTCTGGATGGTCTACTTACTTATTGGTATTGGAGGAGAGGAGCAACATTTCTGATGTGGTGGGTCGCTATAGAGAACATTAAGGTTATGTCTATGAAGCAGACTTTTAGAATGTGACATATTAATGTGGATATTTGGAATTGACAGCAGCCCATCCCAGATCTTAAACAAACTAAAGGCCTTTAAAATGGACCTATATCTATATAAAGTTTGGTGCCATACAGCCGTTTGCCTTACACTGACCACTCACATTATGGGTTTTGGTGTCTTGTGTGAGATATCTGAAAGACTGTATAGTTTGTGGAACTTTGTTGAAATTAATAGATGTCCTCCATAAATGAGACTGGATAGAGAAGTCTTGTAGGTACCTGTACTCCTGTGTAGGAAGGTGGTGTTTATGAGGCCATATTGTAAGGTAAAGGTCTGTTTTGTATCATTCATTAAGTGGGAGACCGATTTTGTGTTATCATGTTCTACAAATAAAAAGCTTTCACATTATGGTGGGTGTAGTCTATGATTATATACAGCAGATACATATACAATGCTCAGTGGCTGTACAGCAAGTAATTGCTTCCAGTTGATATTCTTATTGGTCCATTATTCTGGGATGTTTCCAACTGTCGCTTATACATGGGTGTTTGGTGGAGTCTGCAGTTTACTAAACTTTTCAGGCAGATATATCACAATGTGGCCACCACATTTTGAATAATACTCAACAGATCATCTAACAACGTCTTACTAATACTTTGTCAGGTGCAAATAAGACACTGATGGAACAAAAGAACAGCTCGAAAGAGTGGGGTAGGTGACACAGTGGGAAACACATCACTGGTTGCTTTTTCTATTACATGTGTCACTCTGTGAACCATGTCACGTCTGTAGAGACTCCAATCCTTGCACATGTTAATGTGATGGGTGTAGACTGTGGTACATTGTGTGTACATGTTACGCTATTTACTGGCAAGTAGTCATTGGAATGTTTTGGCACCGAAAGAAACTTGCTTCGTTTTTTCTTCTCACCTTTTGTGCATTACGTGTAGAAGAGTCCAATGGTCACTGGCAGACGTGCCTTGTAACACTCTAATTCCTTTTTAGTGGAAGAAGACACTGAAGAGAGTTCAAGATCGGGGCGAGAGTCTGTGTCCACTGCCAGCGACCAGCCTTCCCACTCACTTGAGAGACAAGTCAATGGTTCCAGCCAAGATAAGAGCAAAAAGGACAAGAGTGGAAAGGAGAAGAAAAAGGACCGAGA
This sequence comes from Taudactylus pleione, assembly GCA_031769625.1. Lineage (NCBI taxonomy): Eukaryota > Metazoa > Chordata > Amphibia > Anura > Myobatrachidae > Taudactylus > Taudactylus pleione. The sequence goes on along the minus strand of JAUIMM010000052.1, from coordinate 2,030,831 downwards.
TAAGGATAAAAGCAAAGCCAAAAAAGGAGGGGTGCTGAAAGGTCTGGGAGACATGTTCCGGTAGGTCATATCCAGGAGACCGTTAACAAAATGCTGATTGCTGTAATGCAGTGGAGTTATAGATTTTATGTCAGAGATCTGAATGCTGCATGCTGATTTGTGATATATTTACTATGTAGCATGGATGTTTTCTAACACCTTCACTCTGCTGAAGATTTTATACTGGTCATTGGTTGTAGTAAACAAAATGAGCCTAACATGTTTTAGAGCTATTAAATATTGCATAATAGTAGTAAAGGGATCCAGCATAAAGCTGGGTACACACCTAGGCAATCCTTGACCCAAACACCTGATATTGGATGATCGGGTTGACGATTGTATAGATGTGTATGCTGCACTGCAGGAGCGTTACCCAAAACACGGCTTGTAACGATCCTGCAACGTTTGGGAGGTCGCATCTTATGTTCTGTTTAATATTTATTGGGCCGACCTCCTGATACCATAGAATCCCGTAAACACTGTGCTATGCCTGCACAATGTGTATGGTACTCTGCAGCAGCTGACAGGGGATACGCCACTCGGCCGATCAGAAGAATTTAAATAGATCAGCTGCTGATCAAAAAGGTGTGTACCCAGCTTAAGCCTGGCCACTTCTGTCTTCCTGCTGCCCGCCCCCTGCTCTGCTCGCTGTATATACTTACCCCTTCCCTGCACAGATTGATTTTCCAGCTAAGGTCTGTCCTGTTGGTTGTTTTAGTGGGAGCCGTTGGAGGGGCAGCACGTGCATGCATGTTTGTTATGGGACAGACTTTAGCGAATTATTATATAGATTATAGCAACATGCCTAGCAATTGTTAATGCCTCAGTTCTATCACTAGTCGCTAATCACAGGCTGTGGTTCCTATGCATATTGGTCTAGCCCACAAAATGGCTGCAAGTGGGGCTGACACTGACACATCATCTTTAGGTTGAATATTGGGCAACTACAGTTATCTAAGGGCATTCCCCCCAGCTCATTTATTTGAAGAAGAGGGTGTATTGTATACAATTTTGTCGGAGACTTTATTGAATAAAATTCAGTGTACAATAGCTGTGCCATGTTTTGTTCGTTCTCTTAAAATGGAGGTCTGGTTACATTTGCTTTTTTTCCCAGTCTTATCTAAATGATTTTGAAGAGTGTAATCTAATTTTCAGGAAATGGTTGCAAAATGTTAGAGCCAGTCTTAATTATTGTACATATTCTGAATTTACTAACTTTGTCCTTTGCTCCCTCCCCCAATTGTCAGAGCTGATAAAATGTCGTGACCTCACCATGTGACATCAGAATGACCCTGCATGTCTAGCACTGCTGTTTCTGCTGAGGAAGCCTATTTGCTGTCCCCTTTGGCACAGTTAGAGTTAAACAACAAAATGATCCACCCACACAACTGAGAGTGGAAAACACTGGTGTACATACATCACAGAAAATTTCCTAGACAAAAGCCTTGTTAATTCACCCCCTTGTGAATAACAATGCATTATTTAAGTTTCATGAAGACACACAGTGCAATCTTGAAGAACGCTGATTAACCATTTCTCTCCCTGTATGTTGTGAGAAATACAATAATCATTGTATAGGAAAGTCATTCATTTTGGTGAGCGTCAGGAGACGAAGGCTGCATGTCTAATTTTTCATTCTAAAGTACTAAACACAGTACAGGTTGAGTCTCTCATATCCAAAATACTTGGGACCAGGGGTATTTTGGATATCAGAATATTCCGAATTTTGGAATATTTGCATACCATAATATGATATATCGTTGGAATGGGAACTAAATCTAAATACAGAATGCATTTATGTGTTATATACACCTTATACACACAATCTACAGGTCATTTTATACAATATTTTTATTAATAATTCTGTGCCTTAAACAACGTTTGTGTACATTGAACCATCAAAAAGCAAAGGTTTCACTATCTAAGTCATGCTAAGGAATATTTGGATATAGGAGACTCAACCTGTAATACCAGTACCATTTACACCATTGCTTTAATGTTAAGGTGCATATTAGCTAAACGGTTGTCAAGCTAATTGTAGGGAACTTGTGACGCAAATATCGGCCCATGCAAAATCAAAAGGCTATCAAACCAATTTAAAAGCTCCCTAAAGTATGAATAGATGCCCAATAGCTAATATAACATGTCTCAGTTATATCTGGATACATTATCAATTCTATGTTGTCTCTCATTATCTGTTTATCCTAAGTAATGCTTTAACCACAATGGAAAAATATTTGTTTTATAGAGCATTATAAAAGAAATAGATGTACAATAACTTTATTTTGTTACAGTATCAAATGTTTTTCAAATTCATACATTGATATCATAACTACTGCCGATAACCCATATCCCTAAATTAGTAGCAACAAATGAATGTATTATCTGTTACATATTCCATTCCATGCAGAATACTTTAGGGTTGAGTTATTGCTGCATTTCACATTTGTTTTGTGTTCTGCTGAAGGCTTCGTTAGCATATCCTCTCTTACAGAATGCAGCTGAATAATGCAAATGGCATGCCAATCAGCGGGCAGATTCCGCACTAATGTACACAAACTAATTTATGCTGCTTTTCACATTCACATACCAATATCTGCAGCAACATACATTGATACGCAAAAAATGATTTCAGAGATTTTGGGGGGAAGTTATAAAATTATTTTGTCTACTTCATGACACACAGCAGCTACTGATGCATAATAGTTTTATAGACATGATTATACAGTTTAGGAACTTTTTTGTTCTCATTGTTCTCATATATTTTATCCTCCCTGTCAAAATGATTTTGAGTTATTTAACACTATATTTCCTATTCTTTGAACTCGATTATACAGTATAAGGGAATCACCCTTTTCAATCCATTGTTAGATTTTGAATTAAAGAACGCCATATAAATAACAGCACACCTTTGACATCCCACTTCCCCAAGAATTATGATTATTTGTATTATTATCTTATATTTATATGGCGCCACAAGGGGTATGCAGCACCTTACAAAGTACATAACCAGAAACAGTATGAGCAAAACAAGAAAAAAATGACTTCAGCTCCGTACACACGGAGCGATCAGACAGATCCGACAGCTATAAAGATATCGTTGTCTGATTGTCCTGCATGTGCTGGATGTTCAATATCGAACATCCAGCACATGTACCAATCCCCAATACAACTATAACGATCGCGGGTCCCTATAGTAACCAGGCTAATCTGGTCGATATCAACCATCCGTGCCCACGTATCAACAGTCGTTTGGGGGTTGGAAGGGGCCAAAAAATGGACGATATTAACTATATCGATATCGTTTATATCGTCCTACAAAATCTGACCGTGTGTATGCACCATTACAGTACAAAACATTGCAAGACAAGGGCATGCTTTATAAACATTGCTGCATCAGCAGTCATAATCCACGAATGAGCAGCAGGGCGACAGAGCCCAAGGGTTTGGTGCAGTTTTAGGCATTGGGGCGAAGATGACGGTATAAGTGAGGGAAGGAAAAGTACATAAGGGAAGGAGGATCCTGCTCGTGAGAGCTTACATGACCCCCACCGGTGTCTCAGGTTCCAGAATTCTCAGCATCACTGTGCACTGTTCTTGGCTGACTGTTCTCATTCTAATACGTTTTTTTTTTTAAATTTAGATTCATTATTATTTTTTTTATTATATTTGTTAAAATAAGCATATAAGGAAACTGTGGTTGGAGTTTTATTTTTTTTTTAAATGTTTTATTAATTTTTGTTTAAAATTTGTATCCCTACATACAGTATGACTAATAAATTATTAGTTGTTACTAAGTCTGCAGGAAAAGAACAATCGGGAACCCACCCTAAATGACGTAGTGACCCATACTTTAAATTATGACCCAGAGGTTCAGAACGACAACTTAAAATCTCCTTACCGATTACACTGTAGGTGGTGAAAAATAGGATAGTTTGGAGATTTGTACCACAAACGTACCTGCATATTCCATATAGATTTACTCTCACTGGTATGTTAGATTCTGAGAGATAAATGTAAGCGCTACAAGTGCACACCAATGCTGTAAAGCCATCATTATAGATTATAGGCATTGCATTATCCATACTACTTTAGTGTTTTCTCTATGTACATCTCTCTAGTTTCACTTGTTCTTTTTGTCCCGCAATCTATAACTTAGCTCTATCAGCAACAATGCTAATGCTTCAGGTTACAATGTTTAATAAGCCTAGAAAAATGAGGGAGATAGATGATTATAGATCTTTCCAGGTCATATAATGCATACTTCGAGAAATTTAAGTTTAAAATACAAAAATAAATGTATTGAATTTTTGTAAACCATAAACGTTTTTCAATGATCTTTCTGACCCTTCATTTTATTTTCCGTATCTTCCAGTTAATGTGCACTTGTTTTAACGTGATTGGTCTGTCAGTTGTGTTTTATTGTCATTTTGTGTCTGGAACAGTGCAAAAGTAGTGTATGTCTAAATCTCTTGGTAGAACACAAACCAACAATCCATACCTGCAACATAAATTCTCAGATTGCTAAATTGTGTGTTAGACACTTACAAACCATATTTGGTAACCACTAATTTTTACTGTTAAAATTCACAACAAAAGTAGAGAACATGTGACATGCTAGTAATTAAAAAATAGCTTAATCCAGTGGTTCCCAAACTTTTTAAAATCACGGCACCCTAGAGTACCAGCATTTTTCCCACGGCACCCCTGGGACAAAAGTCTCTTATTGAGAAATTCTGCAAAAATGTAAATGAAGTAAATTGTGCTATGTCACTATTAGGTTCAGTTATGTGGTGGTTGACAGGGATGCGCTTCTTTTTGTCCCAAAATGTTTTTGATTAGCACTGGTTTTGCCTATTATACTGACTAAAAATAATTTTATTTGGTACTGGACCACCAACACAAGGCACCCCTGTAAGTGCCCTGAGGCACCCCAGGGTGCCATGGCACCCAGTTTGGGAACCACTGACTTATTGAATTTACCAGCAGAAGGTTACATTTCCCCTCTCCATTTTTTCACCTCTTGCTTGTAGAGCAAGTTGGAAAGGCACAAAAGTGAGTGTTCTTGGACTATGGAGCCCATTCAGAGTCGCTCGCAAGCGGCCGCTCGCTCGTTCACGGCAGATGGTAAGCGAACACGCATGCGTACGCTTCATTCTGCACGTGCATGAACTACTCGGAGTGATCGGAATCCGCTTGCTCGCCCAGCAGAGACAGCCCAGAGTAATGAGTGACAGGAGAGACCGTTTGTGGGTGGTAGCAGGGGCAGGGCAGTAGTAACGGGGCAGTGGAGTTGCGAACGCAGGCGTGCCTAAGTGTTTCAACGCCGTTTCAGAGGCATCCATAATTAATAGCCAGCGTCATAGTACACGGCACATGCCTGTTTTTTACACTGAAGTCCTCGCAGTGCTTGCGGTAGGGTAAGGCAACCACAAGCGCTGCGATCGCTTCCGATGGTCCTCGATTTACCAATGTTTTAAGACACTTCATGGAGATGACGTGCGCTAGTGGGCATCTCCTCATAATCTAAAGGGCGTCTGTAGAGACAAAGTGATCGCTCGCCAAAACAAAGTGTGCATGCTTATGCCTTTCCGAGCGAGCGCATGCCATGCCGTCACTTAGCCGAATTTGCATACGCTGGGGGCGAGCGATCGCATCTAGCGAGCGGGTCTGAATCAGGTCCTATGTCATTACGTTTCTGAAACATTATGGTCATCACCCTTTTTAAATGTATGCACGACCCAATGATTTTGGTACCATCAGCTTAGTTGAGGCTCCCGGCTCGTGCTGAATGGCTCCTACATATGTTTGAAATTTATCTAAGCAGCCTTTATTACATTCCTAACTGCAGGTCTTACATTTAGTCTTGTTGTAGGTTTGCAGATGAGCACAGGGAAACGTGTTGTTTGTCAGCGTTGTATGATCATGCTGTGTATGTATGACAGCAAGCTCCGCGGACTGCTGGAATGCACCTAGGGAATCTGTGTTTACTGAGTTTGCCAGAATAGAACTCTAAATGAGCACACGTTCATTTTGTAAATGATGCAATTGATAAAGTGAACAGAATTGCAATAGACATTTTAATATTCACTGCTTTCTTATTAAGAACTTTAAAGTGACTTTCTTTTGAAAGCCTATTCATTTGATTTGCACGTTAGAATATTGCTACAAGAGCGGGGGAGTAAGAGCTTGGCAATAAACAACTTGCTGTAGGATCTGTTGTGAGAGTCTTTATCCAATTGTGTTTTATGATTATTTAACGGCGCAGGCCCTGGTAGACTCGAAAATTACATTTATCTTCTATTCTCTCTGCTGTTCCACACAGTGCATATAAGGCTTGTTGTGAGTTGTTCTATCATGCCGTGCTTTCTTTGTGGTGTCTGGTGTATTTTATTTCTTTTCATAAAAGGAACAAATATCGGTGCTGTTGAACGGATCTCTGGTAATTTAGGGTAAATTATTTGGCAGTGATCTACACCTGTTATGCTAGACGGGCAATATTTAAGGTGCATACACACGGTCAGATCTGTCAGATGAACGATAGACGATGAACGATTTGACGATTTTTACCAAATATTTGAACGATTTCAGACCGTATTAAAATGAATGAAATAGTCCAAATCTGACTGCAAACACATCCGATGTCAGATATAGTTATCTGGCAATCGGGAACACGCATCGTTCATCCTTGCAGGCTCATTATCGTTCAGATCTGACCAAAAATCTGAGTGTGTGTATGCACCATTACTCTTCTGTTGAGGTAGAGCATAGCTTCCACAGAGAAGACAGCTCATTGTCAAAGTGTCGAGGTGAGAACAAATGTATGACAGGAGACTACTTGGCGTACACACTAAGGGGTCCATTCAATTATCTCGCCCCCTGAAAGTTTGTGGGAGTAAGTGTGGCTATACGGCACACTTCCGTTAACTCTGGAGTCGCTGATTTTTGTTCTCGGCCCCATAGAGCTACATAAAGTAAATCTGCATGTCCGGGGCGAGTTGAGGTGCCATTCAAACAGCATGGAAAAGCCAGCAAGGGCAATTTGCCCTCTTCGTGGCTAATTGAATTGACCACTTTCTCTATGGAAACTATCGAAGAGTGATTGATTGTGGACGGTGTTACTGCAGGAATTTAAGCACCATCTCCATGAAAGAGAGTTGAAAATGTATCAGTACCAGTCAGGTGGCCTTTTGTCATGAAAGATTTTTGGCACCATAATGTGAAGTTGGTCGGGTGCCACCTGTTTTAAAGTTTTACAGATACTATTCCTAATCCTTACTATCTGGTTGTCACCCTGTTTGAAATAGTTTGAAGCCAGCATACCATTTATTTGTGGAATCATAAGTTCCTTGCGCGAAACAGACAGATGCATGGGACTCCTAATTAATTAGTGTTTGCAGATACAGCTGTCTCTGTCTTTGTTTTAAGCCAACTTTACTATACAACTTCAGGACACTTTCATTGGGCTGACATATACAGATTTATAATAGTATTACTAATACAACTTCTATTATAGGTGCTCTTATTTGTGTATAAATAGTGGATACTTCATATAGATTTACAGGCCGGTTTTATATTGGATGCTTATTATGTCATGTTCTTATGAATGATTAATTTATCCATACTTTCCATAGATTTTACATTTCTGTGCCAATCTCTTTTTAACGATTGACTTGTGCTGTATTCGTTTGTATATTGCTGTTGTTTTACTGCATTTTTTGATGCCTGTCAGTCACACACTGAAGCCACCCCTTCCTATAATGGTAACATGGAGCAGAAGAGTGAAAGTTGTCTATAAACACCTCAGTTATCTATTGTGTGTTGTTCAGCTCAGTAATACACATTACCGACTTATATATACGTATATTAATGTTAAATAGTGTTAGTGTTAATATGTATTGTGTTCCCTACATCTTAGATTGTAATCTAATTTTGAGCAGGGCCCTTTTTGCCATTTGTCTCATGTCATTGTACAGTATGTAAATGATCCACCAATATAAACCACTGTATAATACCTTTAGTAATAATTGTCAGTTGGGGCAGAAATATTACATTGACATCCAAAGCAAGTCAACCCTCATTTCAATCTTATGTAGCCCACACGCATACTGACTTGCTCCCAATCAGCCGATGTACACAATTCCCCTGAACTCTCCCCAGGCAGTCGTGGTCACGATTTGGAGTTATAAATGTCCAATCTGACTTAAGATCTATCTTGCAGCCAGTGCATTGTATCCTAGATTGGCTAATCTGCCCTACAGCACGGCAGATCTGAAGATGGGAGGTACGACAAGGCGGGACGACCATCGGCATCTTGATCAATAGTAGAAACTCACGATTTGGCCTTTTTTACATGATCTGTCATCACGATTCGTCGAAATCGGCCAAATTGGATGAAAAGTCGGTATGTGTGTGGGCACCTTAAGTGATTGTGGTGAGAGGTCAGTAACATACTGTATAGTGTGTGCATTGTCCCTCAGTATGTCCTGTTTTTCCTACCATTTGATGTTACGTCATGTGGTACAATGTAGCTGAATAGTACTGCATTCATTACATTTATTACCATTCTGCTCTTAATACAACGTACACATTTTTTAATAACTCGACACCCAGACAGAAACTTATCATGTGGTTTTTTTTTTAGTGTGTATATATATATATATATATATATATATATATATATATATTTATATTTATGGGCCTTCCCTATCTATCCCAACAATACTTTTTTTTTCCCATCTTTTTATATATTTAGTTCAAGCATTTGATATAAATCATAGTATAGGACTTATTCAATATTAATGGCATTTTTCGGCTTTACATTTCCCAAATTCTCACATTTGACACCAAGAAAAGGAAATCCAGAAATCTCATATTTAGGAGGAACTCATAACTCATATTATTGTTCTTGCTACAGGTTCCCTAGAGACACATTGTGATTAAATACTTCTAAATCCCAAATCAGCAGTGCTAATATATAACAGGCCCATGTGCAGATCGGTGTTACCAATATCATTTATATCTAAAATCACTCTTCAAAGTATTTTGGTATTTACATTTAAATTCTCCCTGTAAATTAACTCCGTTGGCCCTTTAAATGAATAGTTCTAACCTCTACTCTGTAACCCTAAGAGGGAAAAAAAACCACAAATTGATATGTCCAATACTTCTAAAGTACAACTGTGGTGAAAATGTTCATTTTAAAACAGACATGTATTATGTGTGCATAAGTATTGGGTTTTTGGGTCTGTAGCTTATTACCAATAATATACAGTCAAAATGGATTGCAGTATTTCTGAACAAATAATAAAATGTAGTCAGATCAGATATAGGGCCTGATTCAGACCCACTCGCGAGCGGCTGTCCGCTCGCAAGTGGGTCGATGTTATGGACTGAGCATGCGCACGACGGAGGGAGCTCCCTCGTGCGCATGCGCCAGACGCGACGAGCAAAGGAAAGTCCTTCGCTCGTTGTGTCCGATCAAAGGGGGCGTGTTGTCAATGTTGATTGATAGCACGCCCCCTTTGGTGGGCGTGCCGGGGGCGTGCCTCCCTGACGGGGGGCGTTCCCACGGGAACGCCTCCCGTCAGAAGCCGGCCCACTGACATCACTAGTGATGTCAGTGGGAGTGATTTTGGCTCTGATAGAGCCAAAATCACTCCGGAGCTTGCGGTTGAAAACCTCAACCGCAGGCTCCGGCTCGCAATTTCGATGGTCGCGATGGTCACGACCATCGCGGCCATCACAATGCACGCTCGTATAGCCTGTGGGTGGTGACCCACAGCTATACGAGCGTCCAGGAGGACGCTCCATTTTCATGGAGCCAGGCCCTCATTCAGAGCGTGCGCTCTGCTCAGAGCGTACGGCTCTGAATGAGGGCCATAGTGCGCTACAGGTGGCGCTGTCGTAGCAGGGTTATATTTTTAAAGCGCCATATTACACAGAATTTGACAGAAGTTTAAACTTCTAAACTGGCCTAAAAAAAAAAAAAAAAAAAAAAAACAGGAATGTCGCTTCTCCCACAACCCCCCACCTAAAAAATATGAAGCCACTCTATCACCTAGTAAAGGGTTCCCCAATAGGTATATTTTTCCTGTGGCTCCTTGTTTCTGGGGTGGGGTGGGGGGTGAAAGCATCATTTTTTGCAGTATAAGAGTATACTCCCTCATTGATCACAATACACCATCCATCCTCTCAAACAGTGATGGGCTGTTATATTATAGCTGTACTGTTCAGTTCAATTGTGCAGCTTAGGGCATTTCAGCTTATAACCACAGACATTGCGGTTGACATGTTCTAGTGCGGAAGGCTTTCTCCTTTCATTTTAGTATTTCCATATTATAAGTGATATGCTTGACTTTTTTTTACATCCTTTTCGTTAAGTGCCACAGATTTCATAGCACTGACGTTAGTGTCTCTGGCAGGGGCGTATCTATAATGGGTGCAGTGTGTGCAGTGCACACGGGCCTCCGGGTCCAGTGGGCCCGCACCGCACATCCTGCACCCATACTTTGTAATACTTGCCTCTCTGAAGTCCCGCGTCGGGTCTCCCAGCACTGTTCAAACACCGGAAAATGATTGTCACGGCCATCTTTCCAGCGGTTTGCGCATGCGCTGTGAGGAGATCTCCGGGAAAATGGTGGCCGCTCCCTTTCCCCGGCAATCTTTGCATGTGCAGAAGTCCCTTGGCACACTCTAGTGCCCAAAGTCTATTGATTCTGCAGTGGCCGGCCAGCCACGTCAGTCGGCTGCCGGCCACCGGAATGAGAGGAGGGGGCCCGTGACGGGTGATGCACACGGGCCTCTTCCTCTCTAAAGACGCCCCTGGTCTCTGGGGTAGATGTATGAAGAAGTGTGCCATTGGAGAAGTTGCCAACCAATCATCTTTGAGATTGCATTTTATCATGTACATTCTATAAGATTATAGCTAGAAGCCGATTGGTTGCCATGAGTAACTTCTCCACTGGCACACTTCTCCACCCTTTTCATGGCTTCATACATCTACCCCTCTGTCCTAATGGCAACACTCAACATAGCATTGACAGTCTGTTGTATGTTCTGTGAGTTGTATTAAAGGAAGCCCTATTCACTTCTATGAAACCTTTTATTTTGGGACTTGGTAGAATGTAGAAAACTAATGACCAGCGACAAATGATGAGTGACAACTTTCCAGCTTACAGGGAGAAGTCTTTGGGTGATTGAGTCCTATAATTTGCTGCCAGAATATGTGACACTCCCAAAACCAAAGCAGAATGTGCACCATTGATAAACAGATGAAAGTAAATCAGTGGTGCAAATTTTACCTTGGGTCTGCGAAGCTCCAGTAGGGATGGACATGTGAAGCCGATTGTTAGGAACCATTAATGTTTCCGATTCGATTGAATTACTTTTTCAATCGAATACCAGGAATTGATGGTTGCCATCCATCGGATGCAGCTGTAGGAGGGGGAGCACACACCGCAGCTCTGCATAGCAAAGCAGCAGGTGTGCAGCTGGAGAATAGGTGCCGCACGGCATCTATTCTCTGTGTAGGGGTAGCCTGGGGGCAGCACAGCATCTCGGAGAGTGCTGGGCACGCCCCCACAGTTATGTGTATGGGGGAGCTGTGAGGCTCCGCCCCCTTTTAATCAGACCATGCCATCGCGATGGTTATACTATCAAATTGTTGCGATGCTATGACTAGTTGCCATTGCATCGCATGATATGTTGTCAGAAGCCCGGCAACCATTCAATGTCGGGCTTCCTATGTCCATCCCTAAGCTGCAGCCCCCCCCAGTAAGATCTGCCACTTCAGTGGCTACGCTGTGACTGGAGGTGGCTTCCCATTGGATGCTCCACCTGCCAATCACACACAGGACAGGCAGCCCTAGGGTGAGGTATCTTCTCCACCTGGGACTGCCAGTCCGGGCTGCAATTGGCAAAGAGCGGCTTCCAGTGGAAGCCGCTGCTCTGCCTTTCGGGCAGCCCTACACAGTTTCTTGGGGCTGCTGTCGATGCAGCCACCAGAAGCCATTGTTATGCGCATGGACGGCACTAGCGCCACACATGCGCCAGTCCCGGCATCTGCCAGGCCTATTGCGCAGGTGCCGGCAACTCGACCTGCCAGACCAGCCAGCATCGGTAGCCCCCCCCTCAGGTGAGATAGTAGGAGCTGCTGCTGAACTAAATCATGGTTAAATATAACTCCCTCACCAAAAATTATAAGTGCTGTAATTATCTGGATCCTGCCATCTTACCTGTGAATTGCATCATTAGGGACCTTCTACTTGGTGGCACACGTGTAGATACAATAGGCATGTTAGCGAGTTCTTTCACTGTGCAAAGATATCCAAAAAATAAAGACAATATTGCACACTGTGTAAGTGACATTTCTGGTATAGTGACGATAACGATATCTTTGGTCGTCCATACATGCAGGCCAATTTGGACGTTATCGTTAAGAATTGCCTGATCAGAGATGTGGCAGGATGACTTCACTGATAGATACCTTTCTTCTTCGGGGTCCATGGGGTCCGCAGCCATTACTTTGGGTATGAATCCCGGTCACCAAACAGTTAATGCAAACGAGTTCTCTGCTCCCAGGATGCATCGGGGTTCCTCCTCATATACCCCACCCCCTGCCTCAGGTAGCCAGTTCTTCCTGTTTGGTGTGTTTCACCACATAGACGGTCGGACTGCTGGAGCAGTCCTGCAGACGAGTACAAAAAAAAAAAGGAGAGTTTACTCTCTATCTCAGCGGGTGGTCTGAGCTGTCCTGGAAGCAGCCTTGCGCCTAATTGGAGGCGCACCGGCCATGCGCTGCAACTACCTCCTCCGGCGCCGCACCGCTAGTCTTGGCAGGTCCATGGCAGGGGATTCAGCAGGGGCTCTCAGGCCCTGGACCGCAACCGGATCAAGGGGATGGCAGGTAAGCAGGTGGTTGTGGCGGTCGCTGACACCGGAACCACGTGGCGGTCCGGCCTCCGGCGGTGAGACTGGCCGGAGGCGCGCTGCAGTCAGGAGGCATACGGCTTGTCTCCTAGCCTAGACCGCCGGGATATGATGTTCCTGACCAGCCGGGGCTTGTGGCGGCGGCCCGGTCAGTTTACCGGGCAGGTCCAAGCAGCATAGGGGAGGTACGCTTCCCCGGCGGCCCCTCCCCCAATCCACACGCTAGTTCAATCCTCTGGCACAGTGATTGTGGATTGCTCTTCCCAGCCTCCATATAGGGCAGCCAGAGTGTATGTCAGTTGCTCTCTGAACGCTGCTCCTACAGGACGCTGGGCAGTCTCCCTGTATACCTTGCCTACTGCTGGTTTAGGTATTTACAGGGCTCTATCCTACCTAAGCTTAGGCTGATTGTGGTAGTGAGAGCTTATATGCATATGGCTTGCGGAGTAGTTATGCATGACATGTGATTGTTGTTTATGGATACTGTTTCTTCTGTAAAAGAACTGTAATTCCTGTATACTGTCACTGTCTCTCCCCTTCCCTTGCTACAGGTGTGTGGGTTGAGAGTAGAAAGCAGCACATAGAACCAGTGGCATAGTGATATGTCTGAGGGTCAGGTGGCAGGAGCCCCGTTGCTGATATCCTGTATAGCCTGCAAGGCAGGATTGTCCCCACAGGACTTTCTTCAAAATGGGCTTTGTGGGAACTGTTTCAGACAGCCACCACACCAATTAAGTTTGCCTGTTTCAGGCCCTGAGCCTCCTTGGGCGTCATTTTCTCAGGTTATGGCTCAGGTGGTGGAACGGCTGGCTGCCCCGGTACCCCCGGTTTGGGGTTTGCCTCAGCAGTTGCATCCTATGCCCATGATGTGGCCGCCTTGGATGGACCCTGGTGCTAGTAAGGTCATGGCATCATCCTCGGGGGTTTTTCAGTCTCAGCCTGTCAAGCCAAAGCAGCCTAAATCTAGGCGCCATGTATCGCCTCATATGGGTGAGTACTCCAATGCCTCCTCCTCCGAGGAACAGGCACAGGACTTTTCACAGGAGTCTAGCTCCGAGGAGGGTGATGATCATTTCCCAGTAGCCGATGTCCCCTTTCTGATAAGGGCGGTAAAATCGGTGTTAAATATCGAGGAAGGGGATCTTCCGCCTAGGAAAGCCCCCTGTTTAAGCGCCAGAAAGTGGTTAAGGCAGAATTCCCAAAGTCTGAACATTTATCAGAACTTATGGAGGAAGCCTGGGTCCGTCCGGATAAGATAAGCCATTCTTCTAAAAGAATGGCGCTTCTATATCCTTTTCCAGCAGAGGACTGTGCCAAGTGGGAGAATCCACCGTCAGTTGATGCGCATGTGGCACAGCTGATTAAACGTACCACTCTGCTAATCCCAGCAGTTTCGCTGAAGGAAATCACGTATAGGAGACTGGAGACTTGTCTAAAATCAATTCTTTGCTGGCAGGAACGGCCACCCGCCCAGCTATGGCCACTGCCTGGGTAGCAAGAGCTATTGAGGAGTGGGCCAAAACTCTAACAGAGTCTTTACCAGATGTCTCTAGGGAGCAACTGGATATGATCTCCTTTATTAGAGAAGGGGCCTCTCATTTGGGAGATGCCGCCTTGGTTGCAGGGATCCTTTCCTCTAAGGTTTCAGCAGAGTCCGTGGTGGCACGTAGGATCCTCTGGTTGAAGGATTGGAAGGCAGATGCCGGGTCCAAAAAGGCCCTAGAATTCCTTCCATTCACAGGAGGGTGTTCTCTTTGGTCCAGAATTGGACAAAATTGTAGCCTCCATGGCAGCCTCAAAGACTGCAGGTTTGCCATCAGCAACCTCGTCTAAATTGAGGAGGGCGTCCTTTCGGGGGTTTCTGCCGCAGGGCAAGGCCAAAGGTCAGCCCTCAGCGAGATTTCCACCAAAAAAGGCGGGACCCAGGAAGCCCTGGCAAAACAAACGTCCAGGATCTAGGGTCCAGGATAAACCAGTGGCCTGATAGGACGGGCCTCCCCCTGGGGGATCCCGGGTAGGGGGCCGACTACTTCGGTTCTCAGAGCCCTGGCACCTCACAATGGAGGATGCCTGGGTTTGAGGAGTTGTTTCCAGGGAATACGCCCTGACATTTTGGAGGACTCCTCCGCAAAGGTTCTTTTGTGCAAACCCGCTGGTGGGTTCAGAAAAAGCTTTGGCCCTTCAGAAGGCTATTCTTGCCTTGCTAGCATCAGAAGTAGTGATTCTGGTGCCAGAGAATCAGTTCCGAGAGGGGTTTTACTCCAATCTGTTCTTCGTTCAGAAACCGAATGGGTCATACCGGCCTATTCTGAATCTGAGGGAGCTCAACAAATTTGTTGGAGCCCCCAGGTTCAGGATGGAAACATTGCGATCGATTGTGTTGGCGATGGAACAGGGGGACTATATGGTATCCCTAGATATACAGGATGCCTACCTTCACATCCCAATCACACAGGCTCATCAAAATTTCTTCGTTTTGCGGTAGGGGAGGAACATTTTCAGTTCCAGGCCCTGCCGTTTGGCCTGTCCACAGCCCTTTGGGTATTCACCAAGGTGATGGCGGTGATGATGGCATGCCTCTGACGCCAAGGCCTCAGGATTTTGCCATACTTGGACGACCTCCTGTTGCTGGGGCAGTCCCCACAGCAGGTACAGGATCATCTGAGGCTGACAGTATCATGTCTGTACAGTCACGGCTGGATCATAAACTGGCAAAAGTCGTCACCCTGTCCAGTGCAACAGATGCGTCATTTGGGAGCGAGATTGGACTCCGTGGTGCAGAAAATATATCTGCCGGAGGAGAAGATCCTTGCCCTACAATCACAAATACGCAGGTTGCTTCGCAACAGGCAGATATCCATTCTAGTTGCCATGCAGGTCCTGTGGTCGATGGTGGCCACCTTCAGGATGGTGGAATACGCTCAATTCCACTCCAGACCACTGCAGCAATTAGTTCTGTCTCGCTGGAACAAGGATCATCGCACGATCAGGTCTCAGCTGCTGCGTCTCTCTCCAGGTACGGTTGTCCCTGACCTGGTGGTTGCAGACAAAGCATCTCAGGCAGGGTTGCCCCTTTTGGGTGCCGGAATGGACATTAGTCAAAACCAACGCCAGTCTTCAAGGTTGGGGGGCGATGACAGGGTCACACACTTTCCAAGGAAAGTGGTCAGTGGCGGAAAGACGGCTACGGATAAACATCCTGGAACTAAGAGCTATATTCAAAGCTTTAGTGCAGGCTCAGGTAATCTTAAAGGGCAGGTCGGTGCAGATACAGTCGGACAATCGCACCGCGGTCGCCTACCTAAATCATCAAGGGGGGGCACAAGGAGTCGGGCTGCCTTGGCAGAGGTATCAAAGATCCTGGTATGGGCAGAGACTCATCTGCCCACGATATCTGCCGTGTTCATTCCAGGAATCCTGAATTGGGAGGCCGATTTTCTCAGTCGGCAAGAGATAAATGCAGGGGTATGGGCCCTACTTCCACAGGTTTTTCGGAACCTTGTGGACAGGTGGGGTCTACCAGAAATAGATCTGATGGCATCAAGAAGGAACAACAAGGTTCCCAGGTATGGATCCTGGACAAGAAATCCGAGAGCCGAGTTTGTAGACGCTCTGACAGTAAAGTGGCGTTACAAGCTGGTAATCTGTTTCCCCTGTTTGCTCTTCTGCCCAGAGTTGTCAGAAAGATCAAACAAGAGGGCAGCACCGTCATATTAATAGCTCCGGCATGGCCGAGACGGCACTGGTTCACAGATCTACAGTCTCTCTCCATTGACACTCCATGGCCTCTGCCATTGAGACCGGATCTGTTGCTACAGGGTCCCTGCTGGTACCCGGATCTTCAATGGCTATCGCTGACGGCATGGCTCTTGAGGCCTCCGTCTTGAGGAAGAAGGGGTTTTCCGAGTCTGTTATACGGACGATGTTGAAGCCGCGGAAACCATCCTCAGCCCGTATATACTATAGGGTTTGGCATATTTTTCTTTCAGTGGTGTGAACTGAAAGGGTATGATCCACAGAAGTTCCTGATATCCAGAGTGCTTGATTTTCTTCAAAGCGTTCTGGAAAAAGGGCTCCGCCTGGCCTCTTTAAGGGTACAGGTGTCAGCTCTTTCAGTCTGGTTTCAACATAAAATTGCTCTGAGACCAGATATAAAGACCTTTTTTCAGGGGGTGTTGAGGATTCAGCCTCCCTTCGTTTCCCCGGTTGTTTCGTGGGACTTGACTCTAGTTCTGAAGGTTTTACAGGCTCCTCCTTTCGAGCCTTTAAATTCAATAGACATCAAGTGGCTAACAGCAAAGACGGTATTCCTCCTTGCTATGGCATCTGCACGTAGAGTGTCGGATTTAGCTGCGCTTTCCTTCCGGGAGCCGTTCTTGGTATTTCATCAAGATAGAGCAGTGCTACGTACTAGGGAGGGTTACCTTCCGAAAGTGTTGTCTAAATTTCATATTAATGAAGAAATAGTAGTTCCAGCATTTCAGGGCACAAGTCTCTCACAAGGTGAGGCTTCCCTGCATGTGGTCTGTGCGTTAAGAATTTATGTTAAACTCACGAGCAAATGGAGGAAGTCCGATTCACTTTTTGTGCTTTATGGTTGTCATAAGCGTGGCTGGGCAGCCAGTAAACCGACACTGGCCAGATGGATTTGCATGGCAATTTCATTGGCTTATACACAGGCTGGTATGCGGGTGCCGGATTCAGTGACGGCACATTCTACTAGGGCGGTAGGTCCATCATGGGCGGCCCGCCGGGGTGCTTCTGCTGGGCAATTATGCAAAGCAGCCACATGGTCTTCCATACATACCTTTGTCAAATTTTACTCCTTTGACACCTTTGCCTCTCAGGATGCCTCCTTCGGGCGTAAGATTCTTCTCTCTTCCGAGAGTCAGGAGCGTCCCCGCCGTAGGGTTAGTGCTTTGGGATATCCCCAACGTAATGGCTGTGGTCCCCATGGACCCCGAAGAAGAAAATAATAGAAATGGTATAACATATCTTTGGTAACTCTTTTTCTTCGATGTCCATGGGGTCCACAGTACACCCAGACGCACCAGTTGTTCTGGGGGAGGTTTTTTCCGTAGTTCTCTTGAGAGTCTGAACTCGTGAGTATGGGTCTTTTTTTATTTCTTAACCTTTGTTTGTCTCCGCCTGCATGAGCTTGGTAACGAACTGGCTACCTGAGGCAGGGGGTGGGGTATATGAGGAGGAACCCCGGTGCATCCTGGGAGCAGAGAACTCGTTTGCATTAACTGTTTGGTGACCGGGATTCATACCCAACGTAATGGCTGTGGACCTCGAAGAAAAAGAATTAACAAAGGTATGTTATAACTCTTATTTTCAGTGTGTACACCCAATATCGTTTGTCCTGCACTACAGAAAGGTCAAGGGAAATCTTTCACCAATATCATACAGCACATCGTTCCGTGTGTATGCGGCTTAAGTCATGGCAGAAAATCATATGTAGTATGATGGCTTACAACTAACATGCTAACTAGTCTCTTTCTGCTTTCCCTACATTTACTTCTTTCAGCATACCTGGGATCCACAATCCTATAACATTTATTTAACAGTTATTTATATAAAATTCATATTACACTGCGCTTAACAGACAATATTTCAGTCATTCACTTCAGCCCTTGCCCCAGAATACACATACCGACTAGGGATAATTTTTTTCAAAAGTCAATTAAACTACCAGTATGTTTTTGGAGTGAGGAAACCATTGCAAACACAGAGAGAACATATAGTTACTTGGTCTGGAATTGAACTCATGAGCCCAGGGCTCTGAGGCAGTAATACTGACCACTACGCCAATCACGCTGCTCAAGTATTACATGATTAATACTTCAGGTTTAATCCCTATCCATCTTTAGTTTAACCTCCTCAGCGCCAGGATAAATGGCTGACTTATTGACGCTAAACACTGCTGCTAAGTACCTCTTACATTTACAGGCCTATAAATGTCAGCTGTACTCCTGAAATAATGAAAGAGATGCTGGAGTAAATGAGAGCAGTGCTTTATTGTGCTGCTCTCCCAACAAACACAGACCATGCAATGAGAATGCAGATAGGAACCCGTCAGAGTGATGGAAATGTCTGGTTATCCATGTTCTAGAATCCGCATTGCTAAGCTTGTAGCTACACACTGGCAAATAAGAGGCTAATAGGTATTAGCACTCATGTTTTTATATACGTTGGGGAGCGGCATTTTATTTGTATTATTTTTATTTTCTTCCTATACACATATTGTGCCAGGCTGACCTCTTACCAAAGACAAGTTCATAGTTGCTAATAACATATTCTTCTAGTTTTCTTCTCTTTCTTGTCAGAGAGTTTAAATGGAGAACCTTTGACATTTTGTGCACAGCATCTGACTACAAAGCGAGAAAGAGGAGGCACATAGCATGACAGCTGAGCTCTCGAAGACCCTTCCTGACGTCCCTTTACATTCCCATTCCACAGCGCTCCGATTCGGTGTGGAATGCAAGTGTCAAAGATGACACCTATTTTATAATCACTGCAACGCTAATCTTTTCTCAAAAGATGTTGCTGACAGTTCTGAGGTTCTTAGTCAATTTCCATTTCAGCTTATGTAGAAAATGTGAAATCATTTTTTTTACTGTAATTGAGTGAAAATTAAAGGGTAGAGTCTATTCAGCTTCAAACAATGCCTGGCTAAAAAAAAACATGAAAGGCAGGGTAACCATTCATGACTATAAATTCTGGGAACCTAAGCATGTCAGAAGAGAGCTGATAAGACTTAGGTTGAATACACTGTTCATGATAGATATACCAATTACATTGTTCCAGGATTATAATGTACCTTTGTGAGAGTATATAGATATTCATGCCCATTTGCACACGTATTCATACACTGGCATGCGTGCTACGGGCTAGGAGGTTCTGACTTCAGAATCTACATAGTTATATTGTGGCAATCGGCTTAGCGAACACCTGTTTTATTGGGAATGTAATAAGTGCATTAGAGCCTCTCTATGTAGAGGAACTGGGCTGGGGACATCACTGAGGCATGGGGTACTTGTAGACTGTAGCAATATCCGTGAGAATACAGCCTATTAATTCACTAAGATCTAGTGATTAATGTCAGTAAGGTCACTGGTTCTATTGAATCGCTAGACTGCACTCTCGTGCAGATGCAGCCCCTATTCTGTAATCTGGAGCTACATCAAGAGTACTAGAGATGTATATATCCAGCGTTCTCTAATGCTGGCTGCTGTTCATAAGCATTTTGCAAAACCGTCAAATACATCATTGCGGTCAGTGAAATTCTATTTATTTCTTGCTATGATTTCATTAGGCATTTGTGGTAGATCAAAAGTGTTTAGGATAATTTTACACCTGATTCTGCAATATTAAGCGGGCCCACATAAGTAAATATAGGAGAAAATATTTTATTTTACTGCTTACAGCTAAACTGTGCAAGGATTGTGTTAGTATATGTATTTGCCCACTTATGAAGGTAGTGCTGCCATACCCATGGAAGTAGTTATAGTAGACTGGGACCATTTGGAGAACTATTAGTAGTACTAAGTACAGTGCCAGTCTGTAGTATATTAGATGAATATAATAGTTTTGGTTTTACTCAGTCTTTTATATTTATACAGAGAGGTGCCGAGGGATTTTTTACTGTGTAAAACATTAGGCAAAAAGCTCTAGTCCCTGCCATTTCTCGCTCTGTACAAGCACTTTTCTTTACTCCTTTTTGCAGAGCAGTGAGATCTGTAGAATTGTTATGCATCATATAGGGGACCGTAACTTTCACTGAGCCGCAATAAGACCATTGATCTCTTTGTGTGCGGAGTGCGGGCATGACTTTCCTGCGCGGTGCATTGTGTCTATTGGTCATAGTGTTTAATCATCTAATTCATTGTTTGATAGCAGGTATTTCCTATTTATAGAGTGACTGCCCTGAGATTATATACTGTATAATGGTTTGGCCTCAAATACACATTGTTTAAATAATGTAAAATTTGACTTTCTTTCCTTTTTACATATTTTGACATAAAAACGAGGATGCTGATTTGTTGTATCCCTGTAAGTGCTGACTTGTTTCTCGGATAATGAGATCTACTGGGAACATACCAGGGACTATGAACAGGAATATTAACATTGTAAATGCTTTGTTGTGTGTAGCCTTAGGCCTACCTTGACTAACTCTATTAGTGCTTATTATTAGTTCTATCACGTTCTTCATATAACATGCTTTCCATGTAACCTTCTTGGTGCTGTCAGCAGTGGATAGAGAGGCGCCCCACAAGGTGTGGAGCATTTTAAGCTTTAGAACTGTTGAATCCCTAGATTTGATGATTTTCATATACTTATGGTGCATACACACAGGACCATTAAAATGCTCGATATGAACGATAACGATATTGATCATATCGTTATCGTTCATATCGTGCATTTTTTTGGTCCCTTCCAACCCGCCAACAACCTGCGATGTGCGGGCACGTATGGACGATAATGATATCGTCCATTGCCCATGCATGCAGGCCTACCTGGTCAATATCGACCAGGTTACTATAGGGACCCGCAATCGTTGATCGTGAGTCGTTGGCCGTCATCGGTGGTGTCCTGGATATCGATATCGATCATCCAGCACACCCGGGAGATCGTTCAGCGACATCGTTGTTGCCGCCGGTCGACCCGTGTATATGCACCATAGCTGTATCATTTATATTTTGTGGTTTTGGAAACTTTACAGACACTGTCTGTTTCTGTGCCTGCAATTAGTCTCATGAGGTAGCACCTCCCATTATATATATTCAGGGTGTGCAGTCCAGGAACCTTTCCTATGTGGAATATATATGTAATTTCCACTACTTACATTTTACTGCATCTAAATATAAATCTTATTCTAGTAAAGAGTGAAGCTTGATTTAACTTTTATGGTAGCTAAATATTGTGGAAGACATTTATGAACAATAATACAAAAATGGATGGCATTTCAAGTATTTACTGTACTAGGTAACATAGGGCCTGATTCAGACCCACTCGCGAGCGGCTGTCCGCTCGCAAGTGGGTCGATGTTATGGGACTGAGCATGCGCACGACGGAGGGAGCTCCGTCGTGCGCATGCGCCAGACGCGACGAGCGAAGGAAAGTCCTTCGCTCGTTGTGTCCGATCAAAGGGGGCGTGCTGTCAATGTTGATTGACAGCACGCCCCCTTTGGTGGGCGTGCCGGGGGCGTGCCTCCCTGACGGGGGCGTTCCCACGGGAACGCCTCCCGTCAGAAGCCGGCCCACTGACATCACTAGTGATGTCAGTGGGAGTGATTTTGGCTCTGATAGAGCCAAAATCACTCCGGAGCTTGCGGTTGAAAACCTCAACCGCAGGCTCCGGCTCGCAAATTCGATGGTCGCGATGGTCTCGACCATCGGGACTATCACAATGCCCGCTCGTATAGCCTGTGGGTGGTGACCCACAGCTATACGAGCGTCCAGGAGGACGCTCCATGAAAATGGAGCCCGGCCCTCATTCAGAGCGTGCGCTCTGCTCAGAGCGTACGGCTCTGAATGAGGGCCATAGACAGTATCTGTTTTTTTTTGTAAAGTGGTTCAGGGATTATTTTGCAGTTACCTGTACGCCAGACTTCATACATGTCCCCAAATGTGTTATTACATATACATGTCTGGTGCCGCATATCTCCCATCATTTACTGACCTCCTACAGTACCTCAATCCGCCCAGAAGTACAACCTTTTGATGAAGCAATGTTAGCCCCTTTCACAGTTCTCAAATCGGAACTGTCCCTCATATATCGGGATATATGGTACTGTGTATCTCTCACAGAAGAATATCCTTAGCTCACAACTTGTAGTTCTATCTACAGCTAGCCTAAACCTGCTCTACACCTATGGACTCATATTTTCTTTGCTTCTTTCAGTAGGTTTTTATTGCTAATGTTTTCTGGTAGGGCATCATCTGCATATTGATTGCGTTGCTCATTGTGACTTTATTTTTGTGAACATCTCGGTTGTTTTGGTGTCAATCAAGGACAATTTCGTCTTCACCCAGGCTTAAAACAGATTAATTCATTTTGCAATCATTTGCTTGCGACCTCAGTCAATTGCTGAATTTAACAAAGGCATTTAAAAGAAATGTTCAAATTGACCCTGCTCATCACTTGGGCCACGCGGGGCATAATCACTCCGTACTTATTATCAGAGTTATTCAAGCAGACACAGCAATAGTCCTGTGTGCTGTAATGGTTCTCAGGCCAAATGCAGTTTGTAATTTGCACTATTGTACAGTATAACAATAAAGGCTGCAATTGCAAAGATCATCTTATCATGAGAAAGTAAAAAGCAGAGTGGAGATAAGAGCTGAGATAAGCACCATCATTACCCATTGCTTCAGGTGTTCAACACAATGAACTCTTATGGTGGGTACACACCTAAGCGATATATATGCAGATGATGGTCGTTCATACACACTGAACAACCATCATCTGCATGCTGCAGCGGGTCCCGGCGGGCGGGGGGCGTGTCCCGCCCCCCTCCCCACGGCTGCTGCTCTGTGTGTACGGGTGGACTGCAAACTGCCCGTACACAGCTGCCGGCGGACAGATCTGTCTGCAAACATATCTGGCCATCGGCTGTGCAGCGCAGCCTATAGACATATCGCTGGTATACACTGGCCGACGTACAGCAGATATATTGGCCGATCGATTGATCGGCCAATATATCTGTCAGTGTGTACCCAGCATTAGGCTGAGTACACACTGGCAGATATATTGGGCGATCAATTGATTGTGTGCGTCGGCCAGTGTTCACCAGCGATATTCACAGACGGCATTCACAGACATATCGCGTGGGCTGTGCTGCACATCCGATGCTCAATATATCTGCAGATATATTGGGGTATCGTGCTGTGTGTACGAGCGGTCAGCCAAGCACCCATACCCTTGCTGTAGAGGCCGCGGGGAGGGGAGCGCGACACGCCCCGACCAGTGGGACCCGCGGACAGATGATGGTTGGTTGTTTGATCTGCAGATATACATGTGGGCTGGGTACTCACTGGAGGATGTGTACCAGAACGACATATCATACTGCTGGTACGCATCAGAGCATTGTTATGAACGACTGAATGATCACTTCATTAACATGAATGGGGCTGCTTGCGATATCGTCTGGTTTGATGTGCAGCACATCAAACCAGGCGAAGTCGCATGCGAACGTGTGAGTGTGCATACCGTGCGTACACACTACTCGATATGTCGTTACGATATGGCTAAACCGGCACGACATCGTCCCAGTGTGTACCCGGCTTTGGGTCCTCCAGCAGCTTCGCCCAAGATCTTACTGTAGTCATTGGAAGACATGACCTAGTGACCTTTGTAAGAAATAATGTAACATTTGGCTTTCTAATGGTGTATGTGACTTTTTTTGCCAATTTAAATTCCTAGATCGGACAGTCTAGTATGTATTAAAAAAGTCCTTTATAATGATGAAAGGTACACAATTATTATTATTACTATATAGTGCCACCACGTTACCCAGCACTATACTTTTTTCAGGAAGAAAACTACAATTGTCATTTTGGTCTGAGTGAAAGGGAAATACAGCAACCGGAGGAAACCCACACGCATGGGGAGAACATACAAACTCCACACACACCGTAATTAAACTCATGACCTCAATGCAAGTTTAATGGTGTAGTCTGGACGCATCCGAAAGGAAGATGACACAGAAGACAATGCGTCGCTAGTCACATCCATTCCATATGGATACTATGGAAGTGCAATTAGATTTTGGCCAGGAACCAGGCATCCAATTGCACCCTTCTAAATATCGCCACCTGCTATTTTCACAAGCTTGTTATTAGTGCCTTTACTTACTGTTTCACAGCACTGGGGCCATTTGGTTGCTTTAAAACCAGTCACTTTATGTGGGAAGTTTGTATGCTCTATTCATGTTTGCATCGTTTTCTCCCACCTCCATAGGCATACGTTTTGCAGATTGCAAGCTCCTCTGGTGCAGAATCTGATGTGAATAATTAATATTGTCTGTAAAATGCTTTCACGCTGTATAAATAACTGTCGATAGAGATCTATAGATATTACTTTTTGTCCTTTTATATAAAGATAATTTATCTTTAGGTTTTGTAGTCTAGGTATACATATTAGATTGTACAGTCATCCGGACAGGGAACACACTCACTACAAATGGTTAAAAAGTTCCAAACTGTATTTCATATGAGTGCGCCTCTTCCTCAGGGGAACAGTGTTCTGTAGATTGCTAATGAGCACCTCTATGCATGCCATCTTCTAAAGGAAATGGATGGGTACAAGCTGAAGACAGATCCCTATGAGGCCTGTCAGTGGGTGAGCGAGCCGCGCTGCCATTCTGCTTTCTTGTGGGAGAGCTCAGAAGGCAAATGTAGAAGTGTAGATAGAACTGTAAGAGCTGAAGGTACAAGAGAGGAGGTGTCATGTATCTCATCAAGAATATTAATCTCAAAGGAAACAATAAGAAGTGGGTTAGAAATCTCATGATGATCTATATGCTGTTTATTCATTTCAGCTCTTCTTTCTTTTTGTGTCTCCTGTAGAAAACATTGGCTTTTTTCCTTTGTAATAAATGTGTTTAGTAGACATTTTACTGATTATGAATACCTCTCCTTACCTGTTGACACATGACCTCATTACCACCTGTAATCCATGATTGCCTGCTTCAAACTTCTGGGACTTCTCCCAGGAGTTTAGGCCTCCCCGATCTAAGCCTCCCTAAGTGAATTGGGCTGTCTTGCGCCAAGTTTCTTTTTCATGTCTTTGTTGCCTGAAAATGCTTCTTCATAGCAAACGGATGCTACACACCACTTCACCAGACTGCACTGATGAATTTGATATGCGACACTTGTATGTCTGTTTGCGACTGTTTGAATCTGTAGGGCTACGATGTAGAAGCCGCTGCTTTTTTCCATGCCAAGGTCCGTTGTTCTTCATATACAGATTCAGTGCCACACAGGTGTCGCATAGCAAATGAATTGGTGCTGTCTTGTGAAGTGGTCTGTTCAGTCATTTTGCATCTAAGACGCATTTTCGCTAAAAAAGATGCTCGGCACAAGCCAAGTTGCACAGGACCTGGCGGCTCGCTCGCGCCACACAGTGTATTAAGGCTAGGTTTATCAGGACACATCTGGATTGTGGCATTTTCAGCACCACACCTGCCCAAAGCTCTCACTAGGATCGTCCCTGTGCGATTTCCCGAAGGAAAGTATTAAAATGTCTGCATGTGCTGTATGCTATTTACAGTTCACTTATCGCCTACAAATGTGTCCTCATACATCTAGCCTCAATACACCACTCAGCGCGACTTGCCTGGAGTGAGTGATCAGCCAGGTTCCGCGCAACTCTACTACTGTATGAAGTTTTTGTTTTTTATGCAAGTAGTACTTATTAAAATTTTTGCATATGGACAAATAAAATATCTGCGTAACAAGGCAAACAATTAACAAACAACTACATAATACACGTGTACATCCGAATACTGAAATGCATACATATCATAAAAATAGTCACTGTGTATCAACAAGGTCAAGATTACACCGTGTGTCCAAGTTAGGGTGAAATATATGCTCTAAATAAACAAATGAGAGGGATAGAAAAAGGTAAAAAAGACCAAGAAAGAAGAGAGATTAACGAAGAAAGAGGGAGGGTTGGGGGGAGGGGGGCCACCGGGGCTCCAATAAAGTACTGGACTAAACTCAAGCAACTTATTAGAAAGGAAGGACTAAGGTGTGCCAGCAAGGGATTTGTATCTGTCGGATTCACAGAATTGCAGCCATGGGAACCAGATCAGCGAATAATTATGAAATTTATGTGATGTCATCCATCGACCTATACATTTCTATTCTTTGAAACCAGTCAGTAAGGGTCGGTGGGGAAGTAGATTTCCAGTGCACAAGTATAACAGCCTTAGCTGCACTGTTGAAATATTTCAACAGCGATTTTTTTGTAAACTGATAAGGGCGATACATGTAGATTTAACAGCCAGTATTCAGGCCCATCTGGCACCCCCGAGCCTAGGACTTTGCGTGCAACCGATATTACGTCATCCCAGAAAGTTCGCAAAAACGGGCAGGCCACCATTTATAAAGTGGGGATCACAATCCGCGTCACATCTCCAGGAACTCGCGGGTATCCCAGGACACATCTTGGATAGGGTGGACGGACACCGGTACCAACGGGACATAACCTTAAAATGAGCCTCAAGAGTAAGTATATTAGTGGAGCTACTCCAAGACTTTTCAAAGATAGACCTCCATTTAGGTATATTTATATCCATGCCAAGGTCCCTTTCCAGGGGTGTCTTAACAGAGGAGGGAGCCCGTGTGCATTCCCCGTCAGGGGCCCCCTCCTCGCACCCCGGCAGCCAGCAGGCCAGCCTCCGCATCAGTAGACTCTGGGCACTAGAGTGTGCCCAGAGTCTACTGCGCATGCGCAGATCGCCAGGGAAGTGGCGCGGCATTTTGAGCAGCGCTGAGAGACCCAACACGGGGCCTCGGAGAGGTAAGTTTTAGATAATATGGGTGCAGGGTGTGCTGTGCGGGCCTCCCCTGGACCCGGGGGCCTGTGTTCACCTCACACCCTGCACCCATTATAGATATCCCCCTTTCCAAATGTTTTGTGAGTTTTGGTAATGTAAAGAAATGGTTCCCGATTAGGTAAATAGATGATGATAAATGGGTGGAAGGATACTGGGACAACATCAATTCCTCACAAAATGCCAGGTCCCGAATCCCTGCACTGTGAAGGTCTTGGAGGCTTTTTTTTTTGTTTGCTGAAAATGTGTCTAAGCCGCAATGTGTGTATCTGTCTCTGTATATGAATGACAGCAGAACTTGGAATGAAAAAAGCTGCAGCCGCTACATTGTAGCACTTCGTATACAGATTCAGAGACTCATGCGAACACAGATATAAAAGTGTCACATATCAAATTAATCAGCACAGTCTGCTGGTGCATCCTAGTCGCAGCACATAGTTGGCAAGAAAGATGCCCGGCAATAGCTCAAGGGACATGGAGCGCCAAGAGGGGCTTAGTGGCGCGACTGCAGCAAAGATGTGTAAGGACACATCTGTACATGTGGTGGAGGCCCCCATGCTGTTCCCTGCAATAGCATGAGTATGTAGCCTATTTGATCAATTCCGCTTATTCAGGCAATAAGTTATACAGCAATACCCATTTATTTTATTTTATAGAACTTAAACATTTTTCATACCATTGAGAAGTATCACTCTTGGTTCATCTGTGTAGGAACATACTTTAATAAAAATTTGCAATGTACAGCAATAGCAACTATAGATTACCTCTGTCATGATTGGACCATGGACCATAACGTTTGCTCCACGCAGCAGAACACATTACATATAATAATAAGGCAGGAAAAAAAAAGATGAATAAATTCTTCCTTTAGGGTTAATTGGAAAATAAATCTATTATTGTTGCTGGCGATATTTTAATATTATCTTAATAAGCTTTTTGCATATGATTCAGATGCTTCTTTTTCTGCATAGTGTAGATAAAATTGGGAACATACAGAGCGTGTTAATGGAGCTTGCGCTACCTCTGTACTGGCCAAGTGTGGTTTTCTTGTGAAAAGAGATAGATTTAGGTGAGTTTAATGCATGAAATCAGCAGAACTTCCATTAACAGGGGTATTCAATATGGGTGCGATAACATCGTTTTTGCGTTAATATCGGAGGTATGACGTTATTATCGCAGGTTTTACTTTTACACCGTATTCAATTTCAAAGACTTATCGCAGTTTTGAAAAGTCTTTGATAAAAAACGGGCATAAGTTTTCACCATTGAATAGGCGTCGAAAAAAAGTGCAGAATTGGGGTTTAGGGGTGCAGGCTTAAAAAAAATAGCCTGCACCCCTGGGACTGACATTTAAAAAAGAACTGTGTCAAAAAAAAGTTTTTTAAAAAAATACGGACACCCCAAAAAATTAATTTAAAAATTGGGGTGAAAAAAAAAATGGGAAAAAATTGTTTAACAATAGGGAAATAGGTTCAGGGCTATTCTGCAAGTATGCGCAGATGTTTTCTAGAATAGAATTTTTAAAAACTTACTTTAGGGAAATAAAAATATGCTAGTACCCATTTTCATGTACCACAAATTTGATGGGACCACCTAAAAAAACGAAAAAAATAACCTAAGTTCTCTTCTGCATCACTTCTTCAATGTCGGAAAAAAACACCTGCTGCGGCCATTTAAATCCCCGACTTTCAATTAAAGGCTAAAACGGGGGTACCCATAGTGATCCCCCATGTTTTTACTACTTTAGGGGGGTCTTACAATTTTTTTAAGGAAAAATTCTTAACTTTACGCAAATCCAACTTCAGAGTTTCCCGTTTTCGTTACTTTTATATTGAATACGGGTATAAGCGGGAGCGCGCCCGATACTTTAACGCAGGTAAAAACTCCGATATGAAACGTTAACTTCGACGGTGAAGTTAACGTTTCATATTGAATACTCCTCTAGGTCTCTATCCCAACATGTCACGCAACTGGTCGTGGAAGCGTTGACCAGCAGTTTAGTAATTGATTTTGCTGTGTGGCCTCAGTGTAGATATGGTAGGGTTGAATTAAATGAATTTACTGTGTATAAGCAGGAAGCCAGTTTCTGAGGTCTTGTTTTTGCTATATAATTGTTATAGAACCTCAATGTTTCCATCACCAAAATAGATAAAGGGTCACATATGTCACCTAAAGTTTTTATTGCAGTCAGCAGTGTACATATACATATATATTGTGTTCCATATACATAGGTTATAGACTCAAGTCTGCCTGAAATACTTCCAAATACAGGTAACTGAAGGGAAAATAATAAAGAGAGTCACTCAGGATATACAGGGCTGTACTTTCCTGAATTGAAATGAAAAGTGTTCAGATCAATACCAGCTGCCTTTTTGCACTGTGCAATTGACAGGCATTGAGCAAGAGTGATGAGCTCCATAGGGGCTAGCGCTACTTTCCCAAATGCCTAATGAGTCTCCGGCTCTGCTGTACCAGGACGTGACACTGCTTGGAAGTGTCAGTCTGACAACTCCTCGCCTCTGCCAGTCATTTTGCATTAGAGAAACATGATATGCAGACTTTTTGTTACCCACAGCAAGGGAGCAGCCTCATCCCATCAACTTGGTAGTGTCACAGTACTCTGGATTCAAGGCTTATATGAACAAATATATTGAACATGCCAAGTTTCCACAAAAGTATGATGGATGTTAAACATAGTAGCTGGCTTTGTGGGACTCCCCTTTGGGAGATCCTGATGGGGGAAATCCTAGGTGGAATGGCTGGGAGCATGAATTGTGTCATCATTGTGTCTGTGTAAATCAGCCACATTGACATGAATCACATCTTCACAACCAGTCCCACCCTCTTCACTGCAGAAATGGATGGGACACAGGATAGTACTTTTGGAATCTCCCAGACATTCTGGGAAAGTAGGCAAGTATGAATTGTCAGGTCACTGGTTTTGTTCGAGGCTACAATGCTTCACCAGCAATATTATATAGCACTGTACCATCCACATCAATGGAGATCATCTTGGCAGCTGCTAAACATGAAAATCTGAAGTGACTGTAAAAGTCTGCATACTTAGTGTATGTATCAGTTTATATCTGGGCTTTTGTTATTTTTTTTATTTTAGCTCTCTTTTTAAGAATATCATTCTTTTAATTTTTTTTTGCAGCTCAAAAATTTTACTCTTTGGAGTCAATCCAATAAGGTGCGAATTGCTGTTTTCTCTTCGAATTCGCATAGCAAATTCATTTTGCATTCCATTAATTTACCAACTCGCACTGAACCAGTCAGAGTGAATTCACGTTTTTTCATTCGCACCTCCCTGAGGGAGAGAGATGGAAAGGAAGTATTTATATTTTAAGGTTAAAATGTCGAGACATTGAGCTGAACCCCTTGGACCCCCCCTTTCCTAATGACTAATTAGGCAATTGGAAGTTTCTGATTAGCTCATTTTTGGGGGGTAAAAAAAATGGCCTCAAATTACCCCGAAATTAACTTGTTTTGTTTGTGCACCCCAAATGTAATTACAGTATTTTTATAATTGAAAAATATTTTTTTTTATCTTTTTTTTTTTTTAAATTTCAAAGTTCCCCAAAGTCTCTTTTTTTTTTTTTCCTACTTTTTTTTTTTGCATTTTTAATTTAATTCGTTTGAGATTAAACTAAAATGTTTGCTCTTTTATAATTTGTTTTGTATTTAAAAAAAAAAAAAAACACAAATCAGCCATTTGACACCATTTAACATTTTTTAGTACTTTCCTAATGCCCACAAACAGCATTCTATATGGTCCTGCTACCGAAAGTATACATTTTGTGGGGTCCAGGATGGTCTCCCCACTTTTTCATGCACTTTTCTCACATCGCATTTGGCAGTCAATTCGCAAACTTCTGCTGTGAGTACCGCGAATGGGCATTTTTAATTGTATTGGAGAATTCTTGGGAGCGCATTCGTGCGAAGTGTACGGGTTTCTTGAAACAAACTTTACCACTCGCAATTCGCACCTAATTGGATTGACCCCTTTGTGTTTTGAGCGAACTTAACTACAAGTTCCCACATTATTAAAATAGTAATATCAAGAAAAGCTGGTTAAAAACCAGTGTGTGTATGTATGTATTACTTTCCATTTATGCAATAGTTTAATCCACAGTAAATTAGCAGATGTTAGACCAAATTTAGTCTTAAGGATATTGACCTTGTTTGTCCTCGATTACAATATTTTGTTCATTTCCTTGCAATCAAGCCATCGTACTGAGTTAATTGCCATCAACAACTTAATTGTCCTTTATTCCATTTGAATCTTACCTTTCACATCAAGAGAAATTAGAAGGGCCTCAAGCAATTAACAGAATGGGTACTACTGCTTGAAAAAGTATAAGATATTTAGATTGAAATTAAACCTCTTTAAGTAGAGTATCGTTTGCTGCACCTGTGGCGGGGCTGGTACAGGGATAAATATCTAAAAAGCCATTTGGGAGGAGGGGGGGTTCGGATGCACTTTGTGCTTTATATTTGATACATATTTAGGTGCAGAACTACAAACTGTTTCTTTTGCCTAATTCATAGCTCTCTGACAAAGTTACCTGTGTATGCAATTAGCAGAATTATTATAATTTTAGTTTGTGTTGATACATTTTTTTTCACAAAAGTCTGAATTCATATTGCTCTATTTGTTGGCGATGTAGATGATACTACGGATATATACCTCTCAATGTTCTGTTTTCCGATTGCATTACTGCGGATGATTCGATATTAGATGTAACCTAGGTAGTGTGGCAGAGTCTGAAAATGGTCATACATTTTATTAGCATGAGATATATATATGTATTAGGGATGTGCAGGCTCTGATAGTTTAGATTTTTCCCGCCAAAAATCGGGTCTCAGAAAGAGGCAAAACGTTATCTTTCATGGACAAACATAATCTTCCATGGACTTTTGTCCAGGAATGATGATGTTTGTCCATGAAAGATGATGTTTTGCCTCTTTTTGAGACCCGATTTTTGGCGGGAAAATTCGAACCTCTCCGAGCCTGCACATCCCTAATATGTATATAGAGCATACATATTCCATTGCGCTCTACAATTGTGAACAGGAAAGTAACAAATCATGACAAGGTAATAAGGCCCTGCTTACAATCTATACATCTGCTGTTCTGACCACTGCCTGACCATTCATCTTTTAGAATTGGCCATACATTTATATCCACATGTTCCCTAGCCATATCTGAATGACTTGACTATTGGATGTTTGGTCAGCTGCTGTCATCATCCAAGAGCATTTACTATGTGCCCTAATTGAAAATCTGATAGATATGATCACATGTTGATTGACATTGCTGGACTTTTTTTTAGCCCATTCACACACTGATTTTCAGCCAGTTAGGTCATTTGTAGTGTGTATGGGCAGCTGGAATGGGAAAGACATGTAACTAAGTGAGTCTTCGTTTTTGTACAAGGCTGGTGTCTGGCTGCAGCATGGCTACCAGGCTACCACCAGCCTGCACATTTGTGGATACTAGTACATAAACAGTCCAAACTCAAATGTCTGCTGCTTCTGATGCTGCTAGAGGATTTTCATAAATCAGACTTCCTGCAACATTTAATTATGGCCCTTTACATAGTGGTAGTAGCCAGTGTCGGTTTTTACCTAGGGGTAAAATATGCCACCTCAGTGTAGTCAGTGCAGTCAGTGACTGCACTGGCTACACTGTGACTGGAAGTGGCTTCCCATTAGAAGCGCCATTTGCCAGTCACAAAAACAACAGGCAGTCTCAGGGGGAGGTGTCTCCACCCCCTGGGACTGCCAGTCCGGGCTGCTATTAGCAGAGAGCGGCTTCCAGGAGCAAGCCGCTACTTTACCTTTCCGCCAGCCCTAACTGGCTCCTAGCGGCGCCTGTCAGTTTCATTGTGCAGGCTCCGGGACCCAGCCAGGAGCCTGTAAGTTTTACTCTTTCTCTGAAGCGGCAGTCCCCTCATCTAAGAGGGTAGGAGCCGCCACTGGTAGTAACTATTACTGGGGCAGTGATATTGAGAAAGCATGTTTGAGACTGTTATATCACTGGGTTCTAGTTTGTTGATTGGCTGCATTCTCTTGACTATTGTTTAAAGTTTCAACTGCACCGACCGACCTGTACATTGTCCGCAGAAACCGTTGACACTGACTTCACAACTGGGTGGGTAAACTTAAATGCCCACCCAGCTGTGATGTCTGGCCAGACATATAGGGTCTGATTCAGAGATGGACGCATTACCGATTTTTACGCAGATCGAGCGATTTTTTTTGCCACTGCGCATGTGTGTCAGCTGCACTGCGCAGCGCAATGATTGTTTTGCAATTACTGCACAGAGGATCCATTCACAATGTGAAGTCACAGTTATGGGGAGGTAACGGGGGGTGGCTAGGCAAACGCAGGCATGTCTGACCGTTTAAACGCCGTTACATGGGCGTGCATAAATTAGACATTGCGATCTCCTGTGCAGCATGAGAGAGCTCTGTTCATGTCAGGAGAGCTGCAGTGTTTGTGGCTGGTCAGATATGCCACATGGCTGCCCAATCTTCGTCGATGTTACCGATGTGTATGCTGTTGTACGTCATCATACAGATATGAGAAGGCAGCAGTGGGTGTCCTTATGCTCGGATGTGCTTCGGAAGACTTTAGCATATGTTAGCAACTGCGCTCCGTGAGAGTATGCAGTTGCATTAGTATACATCTCTGAATCAGGCCCACAGAGCGGCCGATATGTAAATGTGTATGCTCACCAAGTCGATCCTCGGGATGCGGGGCCGGCCAGTCATTGGGTCACTTAATTGTGTAAGAATCAGCTAATGGCTGCCTGCTGAGTGTAAATAAACTCAGTCTCCCACTGAAATGTTTATGTACATACAAAAAAACATTGTTTAGTTTCTTAGGAAGAACACAGGTTAAAAAAATGACTAGTGCCCTTTTCACATGAACACTAATGACTATTACATCATTCCAGTAGGTAAGAGAGAGTGATGGACAAAATCTAGCGACAGTTTGGAAGAGAGATGAATTTTGTGTTTAGGCTAGATAACAACCTCCATATTTTATCTAATTGCATGAGGAATATGATACTGAATTCCAGTCCATGACAGAACTGTTACTTGCCTGGGCCCTGACTAATGGCAGGATTCTCTGACATGATAATCACTACTTACTGGCTATCATGTAGGTCCTGTCCACATATTTTTACAATGTCTTATTATTATTATTATTATTAAACAGCTGCTGTGAAATTACAATAGAAGCACACAGTCTAGCTAATAAATTAAGATTACACTTTTCAGTTTCTTCCATTCATAACCAATTTAACACTATGGGACTTTTTATGTCTTAATCAGTTTTTGTTTTTCTTCATTAATCAACTAATGGATGTTTCTTCAATAGCTTGCTATCCTAATGAAATCCGTAGGTAATTTGGCAGGCTACAATGATCTCATCAGTAACGCAGCAAGTTTAGCCCATTTAACAGATTAAATTGAGATTTTATTTGGTTTTGTTGTGCTTGAAATTCAGCACATTTGTGTAGATATGGTCTTTAACCAACAAAGTGCTGCTAGCAGTATGGCTTGTTGTGACTGGCACAAGTCTGTCCAGTAATTGGCCTTTCATTTTACCTGCAACAGATGTCAGTGAGTCATTCAAGAGTAGTAAATGTTAAAAACTGGTGCTGGCGAACACTAGACATAGACCATTTATTTAATATAAAACACTTTCTCTTCAGTGTCATGTAATTTTCGGTTTTAGTCTGGACCGTCATTTTACAAAGGCTGTTTTTTTTAATCTAAAATATAAATTGATCAGGAAGTCTTTAGTCCCTTGTGAATTGACTAGTCTCCATTTTATTGAAGACTGGGGCAGCCAACAAAATGGCTGCCATTATAGTGCACATTATTCCAAACATTTTATAATAATTTCTTATGCCATTTTGTTGCTGTTCATGGTCCATGTTAAGGATATGTGTACATCAGTGATGTGCAGTGAGGTAAATGGCTGGGGAGGCACTGGCTAGTTTCAGAGCCAGATCTACAGATATATATATATATATATATATATGTGTGTGTGTGTACCAGAGGGTTTATGTGGGCGTTATGCAAAGGTGAAGCAGTATATAGTGCTGGAAATTTGGTGAGTTTTGATCAGGGATGAGCAGAAAATGTAGACAGGGGAGGCAGTGCCTCACCTGCCATACACTTTTTACTCCAGAGTTTTGACTATAAAAATGATTAGAATAATACAAAGAAGATATTTATAATGTTTTCTTTACATTTTTCTTCTCATTTTTACGGTAAAAACTATGGAGTATACCCAAGTATGACAGGAAAGGCTCTGCCTCACCTGACCGCACATCAGTGGTGTACATGGGTGATTTTCATCCACCCCTGATCTGTTCCGCCATATTTGTGGGTTGACACAGGAAAGAAGGAATGGAGAAGGAACCTAACAGGGATTCGTTGATCCTTGTGAGTAACGTACAAGGAATGTAGTTTACAAAAAAGGGTTATTAACATGAATGAGAGTATGAATGTTCCCTGGGGTTCCATGATGCTACTAGCTCCCAGTGAATTACAAGATGGTATTGAATAATATTTAGCCTGAAAAATGCCTGCTATCATTTTGTGTATGTGACACTTAGACTGTATATGTCATTATGCACATATAAATAAATGTTTTTTTTTTTGTCCTGACTATTTAATACAGTAGGTGTTCTTTCTTCTGATTGCATGTCTGCCCATTTCTCTATTTTCTGTACTATGCAGTATTTCACTAACACTCTAAAATACAAGAGTCAAGTTCTATCATAACAATATTTCCTATTATTTCCAAGAAAAGAAATCCGTTCTAGCTATAAGTATAACCGGATAACATATCTGTAAACTCGTGTTTGCTGATTGCATTGTGGCAGAGATGATCCCTTTAGAAAACAGCGAGGACGTAATCAAGCAACAGAGGAAAGAATTGTCTCCACAAAGACACTTGTTGTCGCCTTCTCATTTCGCAGACCAGTGTTAGAATTCCGCTTGTTCTTGACAGGTTTGGCAAACATCGAAAAGATGACAAGATTGAACACAGGGGATCATGGAAAATGAAAATGCAAGAAGCCCACCCTTCTGAAGATGACAGAATGCGAATGAGGCAAGAACAGGAGAGGTAGACTTCAAGTGCTGCTTAATTAGCATCTTTCCTAACCAGGCAGCATGTGCCACACTGAAAGCTATTGATATAACCTTTTTCAAACCACACTACAACAGTTTTTTAAATATCACCTTGTTTGCTTCACTGACTTATTATTCACTGTCATTATTTTTAGCCCTTTAATTTAAACTGTTCGTGTATACTACACACCTATATATTTGGCAGAAGTGCAGTTTTTTCATTGCAGGAATTGTTCAAATTTTAACTGATTAGTATTTTTCATTTCGTTTGTGTTTAAAATGCTCCCTACCAATGACAGATTGCCGTACTTGATCAGCAAATTATATGTAGGTATGTGTATATTCTATCATGTTACTCGTGGGCGGCATCTAATGGGGCAGCCTTTATTTTCTTTGTAGTGTAAATGTG
Source organism: Taudactylus pleione (assembly GCA_031769625.1). Classification (NCBI taxonomy): domain Eukaryota; kingdom Metazoa; phylum Chordata; class Amphibia; order Anura; family Myobatrachidae; genus Taudactylus; species Taudactylus pleione. The sequence continues at coordinate 1,993,724 of JAUIMM010000052.1, read as the reverse complement.
TTTAGAATAAACATCAGAAGACTTAAGGTGATTTTTATACTGCATTGAGATTTTAGTAATGGTTTCTGGACTATAAAGTCCGGTGGTTTCTGCCTAGCAGGTATAGAATGTTACAGTCACAAGTCGCTCAGACTGGGCAATATAGCATCTAGCCTTTTCCCTTTACTGTGATAACATTTATAATGTTTAGCCACATATCCACTACACGACTAATGAACGATTGAACGTTAATGACATAGTTATCATTCAATCGTTCATTATATTGTGCAGTGGATATTGAGCCCACACTGACAGCGATATCGTCAGGTTGGGCAGCAGGTTCAGGCGATGACAGATGCCGACAACAACCAGCGGGAGTGCGCATCGGTGGTCATTGCCGGCTTATGAACTGCATGATTAATAAAAGATTTAACAATAACAATGTCATTATTGTTCATTCATTCATTTATATCGTGTACTGGATATGCGCCTTTAGCCATTACTCTGACTGGCCAATGTAGCATCTATCCTTTTCCCTCTACTGTGATCACATTTATATTACTGTTACTACTAGCTCGGACTGGCCAATGTAGCATGTAGCCTTTTCCCTCTACTGTGATCACCTTTATATTACTCACTACTCGCTTAGACTGGCCAATGTAGCATGTAGCCTTTTCCTTCTACTGTGATCACATTTATATTACTACTCGCTTAGACTGGCCAGTGTAGCATGTAGCCTTTTCCTTCTACTGTGATCACATTTATATTACTCACTACTCGCTTAGACTGGCCAATGTAGCATGTAGCCTTTTCCTTCTACTGTGATCACATTTATATTACTACTCGCTTAGACTGGCCAATGTAGCATGTAGCCTTTTCCCTCTACTGTGATCACATTTATATTACTCACTACTCGCTTAGACTGGCCAATGTAGCATGTAGCCTTTTCCTTCTACTGTGATCACATTTATATTACTCACTACTCGCTTAGACTGGCCAGTGTAGCATGTAGCCTTTTCCTTCTACTGTGATCACATTTATATTACTCACTACTCGCTTAGACTGGCCAATGTAGCATGTAGCCTTTTCCCTCTACTGTGATCACATTTATATTACTCACTACTCGCTTAGACTGGCCAATGTAGCATGTAGCCTTTTCCTTCTACTGTGATCACATTTATATTACTACTCGCTTAGACTGGCCAATTTAGCATGTAGCCTTTTCCCTCTACTGTGATCACATTTATATTACTGTTACTACTAGCTCGGACTGGCCAATGTAGCATGTAGCCTTTTCCCTCTACTGTGATCACATTTATATTACTCACTACTAGCTTAGACTGGCCAATGTAGCATGTAGCCTTTTCCTTCTACTGTGATCACATTTATATTACTACTCGCTTAGACTGGCCAGTGTAGCATGTAGCCTTTTCCTTCTACTGTGATCACATTTATATTACTCACTACTCGCTTAGACTGGCCAATGTAGCATGTAGCCTTTTCCTTCTACTGTGATCACGGTTATATTACTACTCGCTTAGACTGGCCAATGTAGCATGTAGCCTTTTCCCTCTACTGTGATCACTTTTATATTACTCACTACTAGCTTAGACTGGCCAATGTAGCATGTAGCCTTTTCCCTCTACTGTGATCACATTTATATTACTCACTACTAGCTTAGACTGGCCAATGTAGCATGTAGCCTTTTCCTTCTACTGTGATCACATTTATATTACTACTCGCTTAGACTGGCCAATGTAGCATGTAGCCTTTTCCCTCTACTGTGATCACATTTATATTACTCACTACTCGCTTAGACTGGCCAATGTAGCATGTAGCCTTTTCCTTCTACTGTGATCACATTTATATTACTCACTACTCGCTTAGACTGGCCAGTGTAGCATGTAGCCTTTTCCTTCTACTGTGATCACATTTATATTACTCACTACTCGCTTAGACTGGCCAATGTAGCATGTAGCCTTTTCCTTCTACTGTGATCACATTTATATTACTACTCGCTTAGACTGGCCAATGTAGCATGTAGCCTTTTCCTTCTACTGTGATCACATTTATATTACTCACTACTCGTCCTTTTACTGTAATAACATAATCTCACAAAAACTCTTCAAGGCCTTAATTTTTCCATTTTATTAGCTTAGTGAGTGGCATATCACAATCAACGGTGGAGTAACCATAGGTGCAGGAGGTGCTATGGGGCCTGGGAGTAGAGTGGGACTCTATGATGACTCCTCCCTGCATCTGTTCCCGGCCCATGTTCTTCTATGCAGCACGGCAATGCACTGTTTCATCCCTGACTAAGTATTACTAATATATACTGTTAAAGTAAGATCCTATTGAGATCAGGGGGTAGATTTATTAAAGCTTGTAAAAATGAAAAGTGGAGTTGTTGCGCATATCAACCAATCAGATTCTTTCTATCATTTCTCTATTGCATTCTAGAAAATGATAGACTGAATTTAATTGGTTTCTTTGGGCAAATACCTCCACATGTCTGTATTTGATGTTTTGTTTTTGCTTTGGCAGAGTGTTTTAGTAGTATGCGGTTTCTCATATTCTGTCTTAATAGTGAACTATTGTAGTATATTATAGGGATGTGCAGGCTCGGATTTACTCGGATCTCAAAACGGCATTTTAGTAGCTATCGCCTATCATGTGTTTTGGATAGCCAATATAATAAATCCGATCTTGCGGTAAAGTGGCGATAAGAACCGAGTAAATCCGAGCCTGCACATCCCTAGTATATTACCTAAGTGGCACTCATAGGAGGTATTTTATTCTGTAAATGACTATTTGAGGGTATACTCTTAAGTGTTGTTAGTACTGGTAGAATTGCACTTGCTATTGTCAGAGTATTATATATTTTTTTGGCAGCAAGAAATTTTAATTGATCCCCCTCCAGAGATTTATGTTGATTATTTATAATCCCAGTCTGTTTCCCAGCCCTCACCATTGTGTCCTCTTATTTGTTTTTCTGTTTTCTCTATAATTCGTGTTTTGTTTTTTCATATTGAGAACAATTGGCTTCTTTAAAAGAACTACAAATAACGTTTCCTTTCCCCCCCCCATGATTGGTTGGCAGTCACTTTTTGCCATTTTTGTTAAACTTGGAACTAACAATATACCATTATAGGTGTCTCCCTCCCTTTATTAGTTGATGGCATAAATTATTCTGATTCCCACATTATGTACCCAGAATATAGTGGGGACGCGATGCTTTCATCCCCCAGTTTTTTATGTCCACAGCAGATCCTGTCTGAGCTATACTTCATCCTCGTGTGTCCTGAGAAGTAACAGTTCTGTGTGTTGCTATAGTGATTGTGGAGTAGATGGCTTTCTGCTACCAATAAAACCCTAAGAAAATAATTATTTGTGCTGCCCTGGCCTGTTATATTGAAAGAGCAGGATAAACAGGTCATAACAAAATCCAGTTGTCAAGATCTACTAAGTAATATCTTGCAGTGATCCCCATGTTTGTAATTAAAGTTCTCAGGACTTTGTTTGATTTGCACTTCTCATTAAAGCACATTGCATGCCTGCTTAAATCTTGGGTAGCTGCCATTGCACAGACAGATATGGCAGCTCTCATTTGCTTGCACTCTCGACATTCGGTTATGTCTACTTTTGTAACTGTGTATGTATAGAGAATCATTTTAAATATCGTTACATCACAAACCAACAAATGATATCTGCCGTGGTTTCTCTAAGTCCTTACCTTTTTTTTTTTCTTTTTTTTCCTATGACTCTTTTGTGAATCCTATTCTGGGCAATTGAGAAGGATGAGTCAAATTCTGTAGGACCAACAGTGAAATAAACTAAGCCTTATGTCATGTTTTGTAGACTTTAGTGTGAATTTACAGGGTGGCTTCCCGGTCTACTGTAAGGGTTGTATACCTTGTATATAGATAGACCTGGTTACTGATGTTCTTAATGTATCTGTAGGAATGAAAACAGATAAGATTAGCCCTCTACAATTCAGCACAGCTGTATTGCATACCTGAAGTTTGCAATTCTGGGTCTCCTAAAGCCATGTACTGTTTGTATATGGAGGCTGTAATGACACTGTACGTGGTGAGCCATTTCCCCTGGCACGTTGTGGTTTTATGATGCTGGGAAGATTCTTATTCAGAAACCTAAAAGCGATAGACTGGCGGCTTGGAGAAATGACGTTTCCTGGCCTAAACAATTATAGATAATTTCGTGCAGATTGCAGTGAAACGGACACGTGAAATAAATGTTTTTTTTAACGTTTTACACAGTGACTGTCAAGTGTGGCTGAAGTGTATTGAAAATGTGTAAGTGTTAATAAACCCACTGGTATTCCTGCTAAATTAACTGAGCTACAGTTGTTCTATGTCCAGTGTGTGTAGTTACCAATGTGAAGTTTTATTTAATTTGAATTTAATTGCAAAGAAAAGAGACGTTTTATGTCCCCCGCATGCAGACAGCTCTGTCTTATAGCTTCATTTTCAGCATGATGGGAAGACACCATCTATTGTCCATGTGTAACTTGGTTCCTTGCTACTATAACTAGGATCATTTAGGATCGTTCCTTTATTGCATATTTCCATTCTCTGAGAAACCTTCTTTCTTTAATGATGTAATACTTCTGGGAAATGGCTTGACAATAATGAATTTACAGTGTGGGGCAGCATCAAACAAAAATCCCATGGGAACTGGAGAACAAGCAAATGGTCCATTAAAAATAAAATCAATTAAGCTAACATTTTTTTATAGAGAAAATACCGTACCCCACCCTCATCTTTCTAATAATAATATGCTTACAACTGTATTCTGCTTAAACGCCTGTAATATTTGCTCATTGATTGAAGAAGGGCAAACATATTAATGATAGTACTGGGCATCATTGATTGGATAAAAGGGCTTCTTCATTTATACATATTTATTATTTAAAGCCAGGGAGACTTCCATCAGAGGAATTCAGTCACCGGTATTCTCAGAACTTGGAGCGTTCTTTCCCCAAACGTGGGTCATCCATTAACTTAGAAACTGGTTTTAAGCTTTAAACTAATTTCTACAATATTTATCGTGTATAACTAATATTCCCGAAATTGATTTGGTTTATTTTTCTTTTACAAAATAGACATCCTTTTAATTGAAAAAAGTTTACATTATTAATGCATAAACCATTCCTAGCATAGCTGAATCATGGGTTTAATTTGGTTACAAACGTCTGACATTCTCCAAAAGTACTTAAATACACTTTCCCCCTCTAAGGTGTATTTCATTTATTGGTTGGTATATGTCCTCCTGCAACTTTTATAAAAAATACCCTAGTTTCTGTCTGAGCATTTTAGCTATGTGTTGATAACATGAGAGTTGTTCTTACATGTCCCTGTGTCTGTACATTCGATGGAATTGTCTTGAGCGCATTTTCTTTTTTTTTTTTTTTTTGCTTTATCGTTTAGAGAACAAAAACAATCGACTTTTCATCATGGTTTAAATATATGGCTAGAAACTGCTGTAGAAAGCTAGAACATCTAAAAATCATATATAGTAAATAGCTGTAGGAAACTATGTAATAGACCACATATTATTTAGTGTGATGAACTCCATTAATTATGTTATTAGAGGGACACTTAATCACAACAGAAATGTTATATTTCCTTTTGTAGTATGTGATTAATCACACTTCATTGATACCATATGTACCCAATGTTTTTGATGATTGTCTTCTTTCTTGTGAAAGCTGGATATAGTACATCTAGTGATGAGAAGCCTGTCCCAAAAAATTAGAAGATATTCTTCTGGGTTGGAGGCACTATTACACTTAAATAAATTTGTTTCCATTTTTAATGTTGACTTGAAACATTGTGATTCGGCAAAGACTGAGTTATTGTTTGTGCTAGCGTCCTATCTCCCACTGAAGCATTATTGAATTCAGATGATATATCTGGTTCTTGGGATAGAAGCACAATTTCTAGAAGTCTCATCTTTCATATTTCAAATATGAACTGATGGTTTAAAAGCCTGTCTGCAAGTACAGTAAAAAATAGAACTTGATAGTAGGTAAGAGCTGCTTTGCCCATCTTGCCTGGCTATTTCTTGTGCAACAGTAAGCTGTATGCGTAACTTGATCTTTGTTCTGTTTTACTGATCATGCAATATCTGTCATAGATGTTTGCATTATCTTAACGATTCTATCGCCCTTCCCTAAGTCTAAGATACCTTGTTTTATCCACTTTGAAGTAGCTAATGCATGTCCTTGTCTGCCCATATTATGTATGAAATCATTAGTTTCACCCACCTGAATAATTCTTAACTGATAAATCCAGTATTTGAAGTTGTCATTTCATTGCATGTCCTCCAGTCACTCTTTCTCATGGGAATTTTAGCTTATTGAGATGGAGATGCAGCTCTCCCATGCAATTCCCACAATAAGCTGCTTGTGTGATGTGAACCATATATTTAGGGTTGTTGTGTGTGAAAAACTGTCAGACATAGTCATGGGACTAGTTTGCAGAGGTGATTTTTCTTATTCTGTATATTAATGGTTCGAATGAGTCAAAAAGTTATTTGATATCCCAGTATTCCTACATGAGTTTAACAGGTTCTTCACTTTGCCTCTCATTGTTTCTGAGTCAGTGGCCATCTCCTAGACTCCATGTCCCTCTTCACATCTTTCCTTACGAATGTGATGACACAGATCCCATAAGATCGGCTTCTGCATCTGAAGTAATCTGTGTTTACTGTAAGCATTCTGATCCAGTGTACTACATGGGGTTCTATCTCAGACTACAAAATGTAGGTCAAGCAAACATGCACTAGATTGACGAGGTAAAGTTGCTATGACCCTAGAAGACAGAAACTTCTCAACAATGACACTATACATAAAATTACACCCCTTTGGAACAATTGAACTATAAAAGATTAAAATGGGCAAAAATTTAATCACCATTAGGGTTCAGGGCTATACCTTTCAGTATACGTGTTTATGAAATAGATAACCAGCCACACTTCATGGAGAACTAGGCAGCACTGATGTAGGTTGGTTTTGTACTGTCAACATAAACTACATGGCCATAAGTATGTGGACTCGTGAACATCACACCTATATGTGCTTGTTGAACATCTCATTTCAAAACCATGGGCATTAATAATGGAGACTGTTACACCATTGCTGCTACCACATCCTTTACTCTTCTGGGAAGGCATTACACTATATTTTGGAATGTGACTGTGCCATTAGTGGTGATTAATGTGTGGATCACAGTGTGTGTTCCATTTCATCTGAAAGGTATTTGATGGGATTGAGACCAAGGCTCTGTGCAGGCTAGTTAAGGTCTTTCACAGCAAACGCTGCAAACCATTTTGATGGACCTCACTATGTGCACGTAGGCATTGTCATGCTGGAACAGGAAAGGGCATTCCCCAACAGATGCTACAATGCTGGAAGGGCATAATTCTCAAAAATTCCAAATGTGAAGATTTCCCTTCAATGGAGCTAAGGGTCCCAGGACAAATCATGAAACACATTCCTGTTAAGGATACTACAGCTGGCAGCACTCGTTCATGCTGGAAGAGTTCTCCTGGCACTGCCAAATGCAGAATTATCTGTCAGACTGCCAGATAATGAATCGTGATTCGTCACTCCTAAGAATGTGTTTTCATTGCTCTAGACTCTAATGCCAGTGTGCTTTGCACCACCACAAATTACGTTTGGCATGGCACATGATAATGTAAGGCTTGTTTGCAGTTTCTTGGCTGTGGACACACCCAGTCCATGACGGTCCTGTTGATCAGAAGCAGTTTGGAACCCTGTAGTGAGCGTTGCAACCGTGGACAGACACTTTTTATGCACTACCCGCTTCAGCAGTTGGCATTCCTATCCTGTGAGCTTGTGCCCCTATACCTTTTCACTGCAGAGATGTTTTTGTACCTTTGTTTCCTCTTCACAATTACAGGTTGATCAAGGCAGCTCTAGCAGGGCAGAAATTTGACAAACTGACTTGTTTACGAGGTGGCATCCATTGACCGTGCCACATTGACAGTCACAGAGTAGATATCTGTCTAATCCCGTCACTACTTTTTTGGCTAAAAGAAGCATGTTGTTCAATGATAGATACTCCAGCTGGCCGCGAATTCCACACTCCATAGCACTTTTACAATCTGAATTGTAAATAGCCTTCTAGAGTAATTCATATCTTGCTAAAAGTAGTAGTTCTGCATTCAGAGAATGAGTGTGGTTAGTGAAGAAGATAATTGATCATACCCACTTTTTATCTAATGTAATGTTTCCAGCCATACACCAACTTGCTGTAAACCATTTGCCCTTTGTAAAGGTTGTCTTATTCCAGTTGCACAGTTATCAGTACATTGTGATCTTCATCCCGGATAATGTTGGTAGTTGTTAAAGGGGTGTGTTGTGCACTGCTGTGAAATGTCTTCCTGGCCTCTGGCATTGAAAGAGATGAGGCCAATTCCTAATCACAGTGTGTTGTAATGAATCCATTTGTCCTGATGCAGTAATTAAAATGATCTAGCACTGAACATTCCCAGAGGCCTCAATCGTACAACGCCCCTGGGAAAAGTCGATTTTCCCCATATGTCAGCTGGCACTGTGCATTTCCTTGTTCTGTCCTGTGCTGTAGGTGCTAGGAGCTGTTCTCTAATGAATAGAAATGTAACCGGCATCGTAGGGGAAAAATGAACTGTGGCAGCTCTTGATCACGGAGCTTCATCCATTTTAATTAGAAGAAAGGCTAGTGAGCACTGTGACAAGTGTCTAGAATTAAAATCATTAATTTGTGTCACGCTGAAAAGAGACTGCTAATGTGGGTTTAGTGACAGCAGGTAGCAAATTAACCTTATTATCGTATCTGTATCTTTGTATATATTTCTTTGTAATTCAGGATAGGATATTTCCTTTACTTAGTGCAAGGGGGATAATGGATTTCATTTAAGCCTCCGTCCCGTCCCCAAACCCCCCCCCAAAGAAAAAAAAAAAGAAATCCGGCTAAAGACATAATGTACGAGGGTTGTCCAAAAAGTAATGCCTAAATGCTCATAACTTTAAAATAATATGAAACATTTATTTGAAACTTTGTCAGTTTGTAGTTTAATATGTCTGCTAGCTATATATGTATTTTTGTTTAGGTAGTCCAAGAAACACCATGGAATCCGAGATGAAACAAAGAGCCATCATTGAATTTCTGGGAAAAAAAAGGCTGCAGTGCTACAGAAATCCACAGAAGACTGAAAAAAGTGTATGGTGAGCGTACAATTGACTATAACAATGTCAGAAGGTGGATGAAGCGTTTTCAATCGGAGAATCGTCCATGTGTGACAAACCTTGTGGTGGCAGACCATCAACTGCAGTGACAGCAGAGAACCAACACAAAGTCGATGCCATGATTCAGAAAGACAGTCGTGTGACCATCAGAGATATCAGTGATGAACTTGAATGTAGCCATGGCACTGTAGAAAAACTAATCAATGATTTGGGATATCGTAAAGTGTGTGCTAAATGGGTTCCAAAGCAATTAACCAGGGACCTTTTGACCAACTTGAGATGTTTTTGAAAAATGTAATTACAGGAGATGAGACCTGGGTATTCCTTTATGACCCAGAAACAAAGGCCCAATCAAAACAATGGAAACACCAAGTTCACCTAGGCCAAAAAAGTTTAAATCACAGCAATCCGTAAACAAAGTTATGGCCACATTCTTCTGGGATTGCCGAGGTGTTATTCTCATCGATTACTTGAAAGCAAACCAATCAATCAACAGTGATCGATACATTACTACACTTAAGAAGCTGAAAGAAGCCATCCGCAAAAAAAGGTCAACAATTGAAATGTCATCTTACACCACGACAATGCCAGACCTCACACTTCGATGGCAACATCTGCGGCCATTGCCAAAATGGGGTGGGCTATAATGCCACATCCACCATAGAGTCCTGATTTGTCCCCTTTCATCTGTTTGGCCCTCTCAAATACTGTCTCCGGGGTCGACATTTTTAAGACATAGAGATTGTTAAAATCGTTATACGTTCCTGGGTCAAACACCAACCACTGGAACTTTTCCAAAGTGGATTCACAGTTTGGGTTGAGAGGTGGAGAAAATGTTTGAGGGCAGATGGTGAATATATTTTGAGTAGAGTCATTCTGTTACTAAGACTTCAAAGTATTTTACTGCAAATTTTCAAATGTGTATCTATAATAAAATTTTAGTTGTGAGCATTTAGGCATTACTTTTTGTACAGCCCTCGTATATTAATATGCTTATATTCCTGTGATTTAACATCATTTTTGAAAGACTTACAGAATGATTTTTATCCCTGTTCTTTTTTTTCTATTTTGTTTTTCTGTCTTTTTGTTTATATGTATACTATTATTTGTGTTCTTTTTTTCTGTATTGCTACTGGGACAATGGACCTCCAGTTTGTAGATACAGGAATACCATTAACAATTACAGGTTATACATGCCTGTTATTTTGTGTCAGAATATGCCAACAGGAAAGCCATAAATGAGCACTGACGTATTTCAATCTATACAACATCAAAACACACACTTTTCTGCCTCAGTATAACCAGGGAATGTTAGGTTCTCAAAAGACCTTGGGCATGGCCTTGTAATTATATACATCACGTTTATAGTCCTACCGTGTGCAGACACATGGTATAAAGGTACACTAATTAAAGAACATTTATGTTTGTTTGTATGTAGCTGTATTGATGTTGGTCACTTAACAGATTAAGGGGTGTATGTACTAAGTGACATAGTGAAAAGTGATAAGTCTGTGGTAAGTGCCAGCCAATCAGCTCCCAACTGTCATTTTTCAAACACAGCCTGTGAGATGACAGTTGGGAGCTGATTGGCTGGCACTTATCACAGACTTTTCACTCTGTCACTTATCACTGCTTAGTACATAGACCCCATAGTATATCAGATACAATTTGGAAGGAAAAATATTCAATGATCCAGTAGACAGGGACTGTGCATCTGATGTCAATGGGCCCGATTCAAGGATTTACGTAAATCCGATATTTACATAAATTTCCAATGTATAATGATCTGCGCAGGAGCCGCACTGCGCATGTGCAGATCTGGTCATGCGACACCAGTCGCAGTGCCCCGAAAGCCGAAGCATTATTGACATGCTGCTGGCATTTTGGGGCAGCGACTGGGAGATTTCCAAAAAAACGGGAACATGTCAGCACCGTTTTCTGGCCGCACAAAAGCCAGTGACTGTGTCCTTGGACCTGGCTTTGCTGGCTCCCAAAGCGTGATTTTGACAGACAGCCTAGGTTATTCAGATGTCCGATGTTCACCGAGTTGATCCAATACTGTGTCTTTGGAAGCAGATCAGAGAAGCCGGCAGTGGGCGTGTTTTGCATAATTTCATACAAAGACACTGTGAAATTATCTCCCATCTCTGTATCGGACCCAGTGTCTAAAACACAAAGGACGTAACTGTATCATTCAAGAAGAAGAGGTATATTTATAAAAACCTGCCTCCCTACAATATTGTGTTCTGGAGCTTTGTGTGTTAGTGAGGAACTTGTAATACTCAAAAACATTTGAATTGTAATTGGCCATTGTGCGTCCAAATTGTTTGCTGATTATTTAAATGATTCAATTGTTTGAAATCCTAAAGCCTTTTCTTTGAACACCCACTAAGCTTGCATAGTGTAAAATGTTTCATTCTATAAAACCAAGAAAAGATGAGACTACCTAAGAACAAGACACTTGATGACTCGCAGGTCACACTAGAGAATAAAGCTGGTGTCATCTTTCAGCGTCAGCCATCTGGAACACTTAAACGTCAGCTGCAGGAGAGTTGAACAGCAGGGCATTTTTTTTGGTATATTTAGAAAATTCCCTGTAAGACCATAATATTTTTATACCGGAAAGCAAATATTTTATTTCTGTGACCTAAATATTTTCTTTGACGCTTAATTTCTTATGTGCTCAATAGAAGAGGTTATATGAGCTCTTTTCCGACCCCACAAAAAGTTTTCTCTTTGCAGCATACACACTTTCAAACTTTTCAGTGTCCCTCTTTAGGAAATCTATATAAAGATAGTCCGTTGCCTAATTAATAAGTAACATTGCTCTCCTGGGTCCATAACAATTTTATTATGCATGCACCTGTTATATTTCTATGTTTAAAGAAGATATGTGCTTATAAAGCTCTTTTTACGAGATCTACAGTATGCAAAATGTCTTGGCTGAGCTATTGAAACTACACACAGCATCTAACGCCACTTACATTACGATATTATCAGAAAAATAGGTGGAGTCTGTACATTTGATGGTGTGTAGCAGGTAAAGGAGATTTTGAAAAGTCTTTCTCTCTCTCTCTCTCTCTCTCTCTCTCTCTCTCTCTCTCTGTTCTACAACATTTTGATACAGCATATATAACATCTGGAAAGCTATGCAGGAACTGAACAAATAAGACGTGTGAACCTACTTCCTTTTGAAGCTGTAGATCATGTCTGCTTTCTGACATGGCAAGCTGGGATGTACAGATGTGTCCACATATACCTAACTTCAAATTGCATCCAATAGCCTCATTTGGCGAGCCACAGATTTTTCTGCTTAGTAGCGCCATGTGCCTATCAGTACACTTTGTGTGGCTTTTCGCTGCAATCTGACTTTTTCCCATATTATGTAATGTACCGTACTTTACACATTTTTTTCGTCTTAATTCATTATTAATATGCAGTGTCGCTAATAGTGTACTAAGTACTGTACTTAGCTTTAGTATTTTTTGCCGCAAAGGAATTGCTATAAAGTAGATTAAGCATAACAATGTGTGGCACGTAAAAATACTCAAGCACGACAATCACTACCTGTGACAGAGTGTCTAAGTCACGCCAGGCGTCTTGCTCCATATAGCGCAAAAATGATCGATGTATGAGGACATATTTGTACTGTAACTTTTTGTTGTTGCGCCCAGCACATACCATTTTTCTGTAAACTTGTTACCACGTGTCACGCCATCCCGTAGAATGGGTTTTTAAGGAATACTATAAGCTCATTACTGTGCCCAATCAGTTTTAGCTGTATGCCATTCCATTATAGCTCACACATCCTGTATAATTTGCAGCAAGATTTTCTGCAGTTCTTAATGAAAAATGTATTTAAAAATAATTATTTTGTTACTTAAAAATTATTATTTATTTTATGCAACAAATATGTACAATGTATGGAAATGTGTTTAATAGACTTTGCAAAAGTGTGAATAAATAAGTTATGTAAAGACTGTAATCACATAGATTTCTCACAGTAGATGCTATTAAATGTCTAATTCACAAGAAGCAAAGATCACAGTGATAAATGATTGTGGTATTGTAATACATTTAGTTTTGTAGCAGTGTTCGTTTTGCTCCTGAAAGTATATTTCACCATAATGGAGGCTTTTCACCTTGTGACCTACTGAACTATATAAATCTTAGAGGACCTGAGAGCTCACTGTCTTCATCCATTTTACTGCATTAGATGAGACCACTAAGATCATTTTGTTCTCATTGAAAGTGACTATAATATCTAGGTAATAAAAAGTACTATGGTACAGTTGTTACAATCAATCACAAAAGGAGGCCAATTGGTATTTCTCTTTTTGTATATTGTAATATATATATATCTTTATTTTTGTTTGGGGGACTTTATCAACCTGTCGATTCCAAGATGAATAATTGTAACATTTTGGGGAATTTATGATTCTACTGTAATGGTGCATACCCACGGTCAGATGAACGATTGAATGATCTGCAAACGATTGAACGATTTCAGCCTGTATTAAAATGAATGAAATCGGACAAATCTGACTGCAAACACATCAGATGTCAGATATCGTTATCTGACAAACGGGAACGCGCATCGTTCATCGTTCATTGTTGCCCACATGTCAGATTTTTCTTTCAGATATGAATGATTTTTTAAATCGTTATCGTTCAGATCTGAAGAAATTTCTGACCGTATGTATGCACCATAAGTTTACTCTCCTTACCATTGCAGGAGTACTAGTCACTAGGGAGGCCAATCCTAGGATTCGAGATTGAAAAAAATCTCAATCCCAGGTTACCCTACTAGACACCCTTGGCCAAATTGCATACCTGCTCCCTCTGAAGCCACTGTGTCTTGAACATGATGTGAAATTTGCATGACCATTACACTGAAGCCATTGTAGTCTCATTGTCTAATTCCAACTCCCTCCCCAACTGTTTAGCCCAGACATTTAAAGCATCCCATGGTTAGGGATGTGCACTCCCCTCTTCACTTATATGTTTGCAGCCCTCTCCCTTGTCATTCATTTGCTGTCATAATATCCTGTCATTTGTTCCTCCTGCACAACCTTGCATTCCCCTGTACATCATGTGTCCCTCTCTCCTCTCCCATTGCACTGTAATTTCCCTTCACCCTTTATTGTAATTTGTTAACTTAAAGTGCTGTATTCAGGTTTTTTGGATAGAACTGGGATAGTGGTCTTCCAGGAGGATATTGCTACAGGGGAGCAGATGACCTCTAAATGATAATATATGCTAAATATTTAGCGTGGTTACGTGACTCACGTCTACCAGTGTTGCTGCATGCAAGGCACAAAGTTCAGTCACTACAGTTTAGTGTACATAAGTTCAGTTTGATGTAAAAAAAAAATATATATATATTCTTTAGATTTTTCCTCTATAGTTTGTGGTTCTTATTATTGTTCAAACAGATCTCTTCAAGTATTCCCTTTATCCAAGTAAATGGTGCGTTATAGGTTTGCAGTGAATTGAAATGTGCAGTGAGATGTGGAAGCGCGGAGAGACGGCTGTCAAATTCTCTTCCTCTTCTAGTGTCGGAGCTGAATATGCAGCCTGCTTCCTCAGCAGCTCACCTAATTGTCAGGGATTTCTGGAGAAGCAGCAGCCCTGCAGCATGCTGTAATGGTCCATCAGACTGGCACCTGTGTATATTGTGTAATCACTAGCCGTCAGGCTTGACATTTCTCCACTCTCTTTTGATGGCATATGTGTGCTTTTAAAATGCATAGCATACTGTAAGTAGTGTATCTGGAACACCGGCTTAGCAAGAGTGGAAGAAACCTTCTCCTCGGCTCATTTCCTAAGTCACACAAATACTTGATGGAAAAACGTGTCCAAAGCTCCCACACTGCACAGCATATACGTCTTTAGAGGAACAAGAGATTTCTGAACAATAATGTAACTCTTCCCTTGTAGTTTTCCGAATCCATTGGAGAACTTTAAATAAGTCACTTTCTCAAACCAGCCTGTTAACAAGTAATTTCTTGTAAGCATTCAGCTCTGTGTTTGCTACATTGTCTATGAATAGTTACAGCAAATATCTGTCATTCATCTTACAATAGGCAATATGATGTTGGTCTGGTCCCTAACCTCCACTTAATTCATGAGAACCATTGTTTTAATTACTGAATTTTGTTTCATTATACAATTTTAGATTTTCTGCTATATATGTGGAATTGTTCT
The DNA here is from genome assembly GCA_031769625.1 of Taudactylus pleione. Classification (NCBI taxonomy): domain Eukaryota; kingdom Metazoa; phylum Chordata; class Amphibia; order Anura; family Myobatrachidae; genus Taudactylus; species Taudactylus pleione. The sequence goes on along the minus strand of JAUIMM010000052.1, from coordinate 1,978,267 downwards.
ATCCAGGCAGAGATCAAGATTTTTCATTGTACAGCTCATTCATAATGTTCAATGTGATGAGCCATTCGTATTTTGCAAAGCAAAGTAACCACTATAAGGAATTATTTATAGTTGGGTATCATTATTTAACTAAATTTATAGTTTGTGCTAGTATTTGTGTTAACTGGAGCAACATAGCTGCTCTGGTATATGCTTGGTACATGGGTTTTCAAAAGGAAATGCAGAATTAAAAGCCAGTCAGTCAAATCTAGGAGCCAGCAGAATATTTTTGTTTTGTTTTGTTTTTTAAGTAAATTGTGACATTGCATATCTATTTACATCACAAAAATCTAGGCTCCAGCACTAATGTATTTAACTGCATTGACTCCTAGGGATTTGTCCATCCCTTGGGTGGCACCAGATTTAATCCATCGTCTTTATTTTATGTAGTGATTGATTGTCCACTTTGCTTTCTGAATGAAGTGTTGCTATGAGTCGGACTTGTGACATCACTTCAGTACTGTTTTTATTTTGTAGGGGTTTTTCAGATAAATTCCATGATATGTTAATGCACTCCTGCAGTTTTTACTAAATATTTTCTGGATTCTTTAACACAGAATTTGATGGCAGATAAGAACCACTTGGCCAATCTAGTTTGTACTTTTTAACGTTTGGTAACCTCATCCCTATGTGGTCCACAGTTCTTTGTAAGGATATTCTTATGCTTATCCCAAGCATGTTTAAGTTGACCTATTGTGTTAGCCTCTACCATCTCTGATGGGAGGCTATTCCACTTATCCACTACCCTTTCTGTGAAGTAATTTTTCCTCCTATTTCCTTTGAACCTACCTCCTTCCAGTCTCAGTGCATGTCCTAGTATTCTAGTACTTCTCTTCTTTTGAAGAATGTCTCCCTCCTGCACTTTGTTAAAACCCTTGATATATTTGAAAGTTTCCATCCTGTCCTCTCTTTCCCTTCTCTGCTCCAAACTATACATCTTAAGCTGCATACACACGCAACGATTTTTTAAACGATTATTGTTAAACAATATCGTTTAAAAAAACCGTTCACTTTCTGAGTCAAATGATGAACGATTATCGTTCATGCGTGTTCACGTTTGTAGTTCAGTCAGACTTGTCAACTGAACGATTTTCATTAAGTTAATAAGCAAAAATCGTTTGTAGTTCAAAAAAATCGTTCATTACACTTTAAAAAATCTGACAGATAATCGTTCATAAAATCGTTGGTAACAAGATCGTTGTGTGTGTATGCAGCTTTAAAATCTTTTAGTCTTTCCTGTTAAGTTTTGTGATGTAGGTCATGCATCATTTCTTTGTACAGTCTCTGATGTATTTATATCCTTCTGGAGATGTGGCCTCCAGAACTGAACACAGTATTCTAGATGAGGCCGTTACCAGTGACCTATACAGTGGCATTATTACTACTTTCTTCCTGCTACTGATTCCTCTCCCTATGTAACCAAGCATCTGACTTGCCTTCCTCATTGCTTACCTGCCTTTAAGTCACCTGAAATAGTGACTCCTAGATCTCTTTCCTCCTCCTGTAGTTTCCATTAGAGTACTCCTGATATTGTATTTTGCCTTTGGGTTGAGACCCAAGTGCATGATCTTGCATTAAACTGTAGTTGCCATGTTTTTGACTACTCCTCTAGTCTACCATCCATCATTTGTCTTACTCCTCCTGGTGTGTCTACCCTGTTGCATATTTTTGTGTCATCTACAAAATTGTGTACTTTCCCTTTAATACCATTTACAAAGATATTAAAAAGCACTGGTCTAAGTGCAGGTCCTTGGGGTACATCACTTGTGTACTTTTTTCTCTGTGTCTGTCATGTTTAGCAGACGTTTACTTTTATTATTATTATTATTATTATTTTTTGCCCTCTGTTCTGTTCCCTATTCATTCGTAATGAGCAACAGTAATAACACTGCATGATAATATACAGGCATTTCTGAAAAGAAAGGAATGAGATCAGTATTGCAGGAGGGCATATACAAGGCAATAAAGGAGTCATCTGAAGGTAGAAAGGTAGAAAACGTTGTTTTATCATCTAACACCAACTGTGTGTAACCACTCTATAAGAAAGAAAGAAACGGCAGAATTACCCACAACCTCCCCCTTGTATTGTGAATAAGTAACTTCATACTCTGTATCACATTAACTAATTGCAGAAATACGCATGGAGCAGCTTTTATTATACTTTTTGTTCTTCTGTAAAGGAATATTGACCACAATGTGGCAGTTGTGGTAGCTGTGTTTCTATTTCTGTGAATAATTCCCACTTTTGTTTCTTTTCTCTCTTTTAGAATTCAGGCAAAGACTCGGGAGTTTCGTGAAAAACAAGCCAGAGAAAAGGACTATGCCGAGATCCAAGAATATTCGAAGAATTACAGAGTCTCAGATGATCCCGCTTATTCTGTCCACTATGACACAATTCCAAATAGCGGTACACTTAGCTTGAACAGTAGACCCCAAAGTCCAAGAGATGGAAAGCAAATGGAAGCACTGTATGCCCAAGTAAAGAAACCGAGGAACTCCAAGCCTCCACCTGTAGACAGGTAGGCACGAGCCTAGAACATGTCCTTTGTGATAAATTCTTACTGCATAACTCTTTCTGTGGATGTCTGCTACGGGTATATAGAAATCTTTTGTAATGAATTAGTATTTATGCACTTTTTTAATGACTCTAAAATATTTTGTAGTAATTTAAATAAAGTATTTTTATATATGAGAAATCTTTAAGTTTGTTGTCAGCAGTCTGTTCTCACTAGAATTAGTGTGCTTGAAGTGTGGCTATTTTTCCTTTATTGAAGAGTAATTAGGAAATGGTTTCATTTTTTGAGCTACTTCAGAATCTCAGCAGAGACCTATATCACTAACTATACCAGCCAGCTTCCACATTAGTGTGGCATGTCAGTGCAGGTTTTCTTGTTGCGTTGCTTGCAGTGACTCTACTGATGTGTTCACCAGACTCCAAGTTAGTTCCTGCTGAAAAAAATGGGGATTTTGCTGGTAGCTCTTTTATTCCTGTTAGACAATGTACTTTGCAGTAATTTACTTCGCTACACGTCTTTTGAGTTGCCCTAATTAGGATTGTTTTCCCAAATTTGATTTGTAATTCTCCAGTTTGTCTGGTTAACCAGTAGATTCTGTATTCCATAGAGGAAATTTGGTCTCCTGCTTAGCCAAACGTGCCCTGAAAACCCCTCCCAATTAAATGTAGCTACTAGCAAACAAATTGCGAAGTTGCAAAATGTTAAATTGACACCTAAGGTTAACCTAAAAGGCAACTTTTTCAAAGGCTTTTACTTGATGCTGAGGGCATACATTAGATTGGAATCTGACAAGTTTTTTTTTCTTTTGTATTTTTTTTAGCTGAATGTGAAAAAATGTTTCAGCTTTCTATTGCAGGGTTTTAATGTTTGTGTGGCCTGTTTTTAAGATGTATGAGATGCAGACAAGCTCAGAGATATAATGCAATTATACTTATTAAAGTACACTCATTTGTAACCAAAATCCTCCCTGCCTGAAATATTGGAGCTGTTAGCAGAGTCGCAATTGCTTCCTGACACACTATTATTACTAATCGCATGTGTACAGGCGTATAAAATGCTATAGAATACATTTTGTAAAATCTATGATGATTTCGGTTTTGCTCAAACTGATAGAGACCATGTCCAGCTTGGGTAGATATCTGAACCAATATTAATGAGAATGCAGCCTATGCAATGACTAGGACCTGTGACATTCAGGCCCGCTGAGAGCCGCGTCGGGCCCGGGTAATAGGGGGCGTGGCCTAATCGTGGGATGCGTGGCCACGCCCCCTTCCCGGGAAAAAATAAAATAGTTGCAGCGCCACGCGCTGGGGAGTGGGGCGCTCTGGGCCCCCTCAGCCCTGCTCAAAGCCAGGGGGGGCGCGATCAGTGTGATCGCTCCCCCCCACAGGCAAAGGAGACTGCTGTGCACGTGTGCTTCTCTGCTTCCTATGTAGATTAGTTTTAGTTAAAAATGTCCCCATCTAATTGCAGTTCTTCACCATCAAGTTGTCTATTTCGCAGTTACAGTAGCTGTTAATGTATAGAGAGAAAATATACATTTATGTCCCTAACTGAAAATTCCTTTCTATTTCAAGAAAATGCTCACTATGAAAACTGGGATTTATTTCTTCTCAACTCTCTTATACAGATTTTTTGTTGTTGTTGGACTCTGATGAATGGAATAAAGTTATTTTTCAAGACTGGCTTAATGATTGTTTTCTGTAATTAGAAGTAAATGCCTTGGATGTCTAATTAAACACCCTGTGTGGTCAGTTCAGTCTGGGATGTGGTGTATACATGTTCAGGTATACCAGGGAATCCCATTTCCCATCAGATAACTCTCCTATTTAAACAGGGGCAGGTAGATATATCCTCTGTGAGTGCAGGCCAGATGGGTATTTAATGCTTCTCCAGGAGGTGTTTGCTTATGTTTATTGCATGCTAGAAGAAAGCATCTTGCGTATCATATTTACTGATGCTATGCATCATAAAGATGAAGACAAGATACTGGCCCTACAAGCAGCAGACTAATGATGACACACAGCTCCTTCCACCACCACAGCCCTCTCCCAGTCTTATTGATGCTCTGGAGCCTTCTCAGACGGACTCTCAATCACTGGGCACCTAGAGTGCATTGTCCTACAAGTGTAATTTCACTCAAATTGTCCACGGCTACAGCAAATCTGAATAGCCTGGAAATAGCAGGCTAGCCACCCATAGCTTTCTGCAGAGGCTTTAATGGACACATAAATACAATAATCATGCAGGGTGTATTTCTGTAGGCATTTTACCACAGCTGGAAAATGCCCATTCTAAAAACGAAGAACCTTTGTGAACCATATTTGTGGTGTTTTGTTTAGCCTTTTTTTTTACATAGTACAAGTGCTATGTAGGCATATTAAGGGGCTATTGTAAAGACGAAGAAAGAAATAGGTGGCTAGTAACTATGTCCGTTTTGTCTGTCTGTGCAATTTTTTTTTCAGAAATGTCTCCTTCCCTTATATATGGATGTGTACTGGAGTGTGTGTGTGTGTGTGTGTGTGTGTGTGTGTGTATATATATATATATATATATATGTGTATATATATATATATATACACACACACACACACACACACAACTATAGAAATCCTCTAGAGCTACAAAGGATTGCTAGTTACGATGATTTGCTTTTTTATTCTTTATGTGGCATTGCACTATAACTTTATTCTACTCTGTTCATCTTATTTTATAGTAGTACACAGACGTCAGACACCAAATATATCATCACTTGATTATATATATATATATATATATATATATATATATATATATATGCACACACACATATATACACAGCCATGGCCAAATGTTTTGAGAATGACACAAGCAGGGCCAGATTAAGGGGAGGGCGACAGGGGCGGTCATCCCGGGGCCCCCACACACAGAGGGGCCCCCACCTCTAGAGCACGCAGGGTTTTTTTGAGTAGCTAGAAACCCCCCCATGACGCACCAATTCCCCCTGCTGCCATGGCCGGAGGGGCGGAGCCAAAACGGTAAGCCCCACCCCCGAATCGCGGCATTACACACACACACAAACATACACATATACTGTATATGTATGTTTGTGTGTGTATATGTGTTAGTATGCGTTTGTGTGTGTATAGTATGTGTGCGTTTGTGTGTGTATAGTATGTGTGTGTATGTATGTGTTTGTATACTGTATATGTGTTTGTGTGTGTGTATACTGTATATGTGTGTATGTATGTGTTTGCGTGTGTATACTGTATATGTGTTAGTATGTTTGTGTGTATACTGTATATGTGTGTATTTATATATATATATATATATATATATGTATATATATATATAATATATATATTTGCTACATATTATATATATATATATATATATATATATATATATATATATGTGTGTGTGTGTGTGTGTGTTTGTTTAATACACACGTACATAAATAAAAAATAATAATAAAATTATATATATATATATATATATATATATATATATATATGTAAACCCCTCACAGAAAATCCTGTATTTGCTCCTGCCCACACAGGGTTGGTGTGACCCTGCCAGTGTCCCCTGTTCCCGGATGGGGGCTGAGCTGCCGCTGATCTGTGTTCTGAATGCAACAACACAGTCAGCACTGCCGCATAGAGTGCAGATCGGCTCCCGAGTCCCCTCATCAGCATCACGTGACACTGACTGTGCTGCTGTATTTACAAAACAGAGCCAGAAGGTAAGTAACCAGGGAGGGTGGGGGTAGGCTCTGTGTGGCGGGGGAGGGAGGGGGGTTAGGCTCCGTGGGGCGGGGGAGGAAGGGTAGGCTCCGGGTGGCATGGTGGGGGCCCCCCAACTTAGTTGCCTCAGGGCCCCCACAAGTCTTAATCCTGCCCTGGTCACAAGTATTGGTTTTCACAAAGTTTGCGGCTTCAGTGTTTTTAGACCTTTTTGTCAGATGTTACTATGGTATACTGAAGTAAAATTACAAGCATTTCATGTCAAAGGCTTTTATTGACAATTACATTAAGTTTATGCAAAGAGTCAATATTTGCAGTGTTCACCCTTCATTTTCAGGACCTCTGCAATTCGCCCTGGCATGCTGTCAATCAAATTCTGGGCCACATACTGACTGATGGGCGCCTATTCTTGCCTAATCAATGCTTGGAGTTTGCCAGAATTTGTGGGTTTTTAGTTTGTCCACTCGCCTCTTGAGGATTGACCACAAGTTTTCAATGGGATTAAGGTCTGGGGATTTTCCTGGCCATGGACCCAAAATTTCGATGTTTTGTTCCCCAGGTATATTTGTGAGCAGGGTCACACTATTGATATAAACAGCAGCCTGTGAATCGCCAATTTAGATTGGCAGCTGTGACAGTAACATGACCAATAAGATGTGTGCTGTATCACCAAGTATGTAATTTCATTTGTGCACTTATAATCAAGTTCAGTCAAATAAAAAGCTCCAAAATGTAAAATCTTATTTATGAACTGTAAAAAAATAATTGTATTATAGTCTAAAGACGTGTGCACACGGCTATTAATTCCATTTCTCCAGCTTTTCCCTTTTTGACAGCTGATTAGAGGGCAGATGAAAGCTCACATACAGGATATTAAGCCATATGGAGAGACTCCTGAACAGATACAAGGAAAAGTGGAACGTTTTCTACTTTCCCCCATTTGTACGCTGTTATCCACCTTGGAAAGGCAGCTGTGTGCATTATGTTGGCGTCTCTTCATAGATATTCGCAATCTATATGTGAGCTCTAGCCTGAAAGATTCTGAAGTTGCTTAGCTCATACTTGGACATTTCCATGTGTAGTTTGGGGATTTCAGCACTAAGGCCAATTGACTTCATAATTGCACATGGTGAAAAGAGTGGATCTGTGAATATAGCCAGTAAGGAAAGCTGAGCTCAGAATGTATCAGTCTGAGAATGAGCTGTTTATATGTAAACCAGTGTCTGGTCTCCTGCATAAGGGATGCAGTGTTATTCACCCGCAAGAAAGACACTGAAATGGCACATGGTTGAAAGTGGGGGAAAGGTTGCATCGGGCAATGTTTCAGAGTACCCTATACATGCTTGATTGGGTTAAAATCTAGAGGCTGAGAAGGCCATATCTTGGGTAACATCAGATATATTAGTGTAAGGCGGACAAATCTTCCCCAGTGAAGTGGGCGGCACCAGTGGCCGATGACGTAATTCACGTTGAATCGTGTCATCATGGCTCCACCCCACGCTCCACAATGTAATCTCGGCATTGCATAGTGGAGCTATGATGACATGACCACGTTGCATAGTGGAGCTATGATGACATGACCACGTTGCGACGCCTCCAGACCCAACCTCCTCTGCCATGCACCCCTCCACCCCCCCACCCCCCGCATTGCCGACCTACCTGCCTTTTCCCGAAGGAGGCAGACAAAATTTCAGCAAGTATGAGTCACACCCTAGTTTATTTTATGAACCATAGTAAGTTCACCTTATGTTGTACAGCACCACCAATTCACATTGACAGTATCCCCAGTTCATAATGTACCTCACTATAGTGCCTTCAATTCATTTTGTGCCACATTAGTGCCCTCCAGCTTAAATATGCCACATTACAGTGCCCCCAGTTTATAAAATGCCACACTATAGTCCACTCCCTATTGTGCCACCTTACAGTGCTCTGTTTATGTTATTATACCACAATGAGCAGGTCAGATTATGCCACATTACAGTGTCCTCTTACCATTATAACATCCACTCAGTGAAAATGGAATGTAAAAAAGATATATATGTTTGCACATATAATTCAGGCGCATGTGAAGAATAAATCTTAGTGTCAAATAAATGTCTATGAATAAGCTGCTCCTAAAGAGTGTTATATCTGTAAATATATATTTCTAAAAATGGAATGTAACCCCATTCAGGCTGGGCAAGGGGTAGGAACCTATTGCTTAGCAGACAAATCCAGGAAATTGGTATGCAACTACAGTATGTGTCTGGGGCCACCTAAGCTTCTGGACCCCATAGCAATGGCACCCCATGCACCCACTATAGCTACATCCATGGGGATCAGGACATGAATGTAATTTCTGCATTTTCATAGCCCTCCCACTGCTACATGAGAATTGCCCAGCAGTGCCATCCAACATTGTTCTCATGTGTTCTGCGTTTCCACTAGGACATGTTTACCTCTTGTGTACTTTTTAGCGATTACCCCAGTTTACACATTAAATGGTTGTATTTTATGTATGTTTGCTGGGCCATTTCCAGCTACGTAAACTCAGTGATTGACCCCTCCAGTCAGTCCCTGGTGGAAGACGACTTTCATAGCTAACCTGGTATTACCTTCACAAATATATGACAACTGGGGTGCTCTTCAAGCTGATGTTTAGTGTATTACTTTGTCTTGCTACCGCCAGTGTGTTTTCACTAGCATATCAGTTACCATAGTATGGAAATAGAGAATGTGTGTCTTCAGTGTGTAGTAGTGCATATAAAGTAATAATGCTTTAGATGAGGTTGGCATATGAAAGAGACACAAAAGCCATTCACGGTCTGTAACAAGTACTGATTTTCCCTCAGGAAATGTAGTCATAGCACAGAACGTTGCGCATTGATAAAATACTCTCTCTGCAGCACGTCTTACCAGAGGTGAAAGTCTCACTTATCTTACAATAAATGCTCTTTCAGGAAATTTTGGGGGAAAAATTACTGTTTTCAACTAGTTCCAACTCGGAAAGATGACAGACTACATGAGCCTTTCTGTTACTGACTTCCCGTAATTAGTATTAGTGGAACAGGCAATTAGAAGGCATTGTCCATGACAATCGTTGCACTTGTCCTTAGCTTAAATGCTTATTTTGTTCTTATTGACCGGTAATGAAATCCAGATATCGACTTGGAGCAGCATGGCAGGTGCTCACATTCATGACTATGACTATTGTGACTTTAAAACTGAATTATGGGATCTTTCTCTTTATACGGTGCTACAGAAAAAAAAAATTCTGCAGCGATTAGCATTGTTAAGCAAATACTTTACAAACCATCATATGAAAATTAATGTGTTAGAACTGCTTCCAGTTATAGCATCTGCTCGGAGCCAGGGATTCCGTGACCTCAGATTCCTCTTCGTCAGAACTGGGCAACCTGTGACTTTTCAGGTGTAGAAATACATATCCCAAAAGACCCTTAGGCTTGGCACTGTATTTTGGGCTTGAACTTCTACAGCAGCTGGGAAGCTGCATGTTGCCTGTGCATTATTTGTAGCATGCAGGTGCTTTGTCCTAGCCAGCAATGCTTTCTGATAGCAGCGTACAGAAGATTAATCCAGGGCATGCTGGGTATTGTGGTATCACAGTAGTTGGCGTCACATTGACATACTATCTCCTACTCAACAGCAACCAAAGCAAAACATTCAGAGCGATACAAAATTTGCTTGTAGTGAAAGGAAGTATCAAACCTTGGAGGTTATCGCCCTAATTAAAAAAAAAAAAATCCTTTGTATTGTATAGATATGCTTCAATAATAATTTAGAAATTTCTAATTACATTAAGCATACGATGGACAAAGTTAAATAAGCACATGGCTTGTTCATTCTGCATTTGAATTAGTTTTGCTGGGTTTCCGGGCCCTGTTTTTTTTTATGTGTTTAATTATTTTGCATTTAATGATGAATATTCCATTTTATCCCTGTCATTTTTTTGTCAAATCTAAAACTGAAAACTTCTGACAATTGAAGGTGCATACACACACACAATGATTTTTTTTAACGATTATTGATATCGTTCAATCGTTGAAAAAATCGTTCACTTTCTGAGTTAAAACGATGAACGATTTATCATTCATGTGCGTTCACGTTTGTAGTTCAGTCAGACTGACCAACTCAACGATTTTCAGTAAGGGAATATGCAAAAATCGTTTGTACTTCAAAAAAATCATTCATTACATTTAGTAAATGAACAATTTTAGTAAACTATTTTTGTTCATTTTTCCCTTGAAAAAAATGAACGAAAATCGTTTACTAAAATCGGTCATTTACTAAACCATTGTGTGTGTCTATGCACCTTTAAAGATGAGCTAAAATGTTGAGAGAGTGAAAATTCCCAGGGTGATTTCTGCGTTGCAAGTAAGTAAAAAAAATAGTCTGTTTTGGGAATTTGTACCTCTCCATCTGTCTATAAAACCTGCAAAATCCCCAGAAAACCTAAAATAACTTCATGTGGGAAGTGAACAGAGAAAGATTCAGAGGGGAGGGTGGGATTTTATCCTCCTAATTACCGTTTTTCAGATTGTTGTCACTCACAATTTTCCGTGGTATTGTCTGGTTACTCTGACACACACATCAGATAAGACGAGCCAGTGAAATAAGCCTATAAAACACAAAGTAATAATTGTCGTCTTTCAAATATCTTAACATGTTCTTTTTTTTTTGTCGGATTTGGTGATAAATGGCTTTATCAAAAGCTAATAACAATATAGTCGGCAAATTTGTCAAACATACCAAGAACTTATTTCATCAGCCATGAATTTGTAACACCTACCTTTCTAAATAGCCAGACTGAAAGGGAAATGTCGCCTTGTATAAATAACACACCTAAAAAAGGATAAAATACATAAGGTAATGTGGCATTCATATGGTTAATTTGTATAAAACCTTGTTTTTTTCTACATTAGAACCCACCAAATGCCTTCCTGCACCACAATCACCCTGCCCTCAGCTATATCCCTTTAGCTCTCATTGATGCACTCTACTAACATTCCCATCCCCATCCCACCCTATCTGTGTACAAGAAAACAAAATGTAGCACTTCATATAATATCAGAAATAATATTGTACACATGCAACACAGAATCGATGAAATGTCACAATAGATGGTGGTTGCCAGTACCCCTGCCATCCTCGAATGCTTAAATTGTAAGCTTATGAGCAGGACCCTTTTAACTCTTTGTTTGTGAACACCCAGCCTTGTCTTATTACAGTGTTTGTTCCAAAGTTGTAAATCGCTATGCTGTTTATTATTTCCAATATAAATAAATGTAGAGCGACAGACACAGGCCTTTGTGATATATCCACATGCACAGGCCTATATGCTTGTTGGTAAATATATATGAATTGCGAGAAGTGCTTGTTAGGGAAGCTTTCATTTTGTGTCAGATTTGCTTAGTACGTATCTTGTCATGAACTATAATAGTAGATCAGCACTCCATAAAAATAACAGTAGTAAATTATTTACTGCCATGCTGTGGAGTCTGTTTTTGAGCATGTAGTGCTGATGCTATTGTTTGAAAGAGTACTATACTAAAATGTACCTTTCATAGTAGGAAATAATTTTGAGGTACAATAACGCAGCCTATTAATTGTTAGGAGCATAGTGCCATTGCTGAAACATTGGATCCTTGTGTATTCATTAAGGCTGCATTTTCTTGAGTAATTAGTTCACAAAATGACTTCATCCCGTGTGTGTAGGTGAATGTAATGAATACACAAACCAACTAAAAACAATTCAGACCCATGAATCAGGACTGGAAGCGTTTCTGCCCAGGGCATGCCTAACGAACACCCATTTGTTGCCTATGGCACCTGTAGCAGGAGCGAACAGCACCCCTTTCTGCTATCTACAGAATATCGGTCCCAATTTACTCTCCACAGGACAGGCAGGAAAGAGCCCTTAAATCCAGAATGTCCAGCCTAAATTGGGAACAATTAAGAGTGTAAATGGAGGAGCTGAATTATAGTGGACCTCTCAATCAACCAATTTACCCAAAATATGGAAAATTAATTCCAAAATTGTTTGTAGTGATTCTGTTTCACTGTTACTTCCACTCATCTTAACCTTTGTTACTGATAACCCTTTGCGCCCAGTAACCAGAGACGAATGTAGGGCTACTAGCAGATGCATTGGCGATTTGGCGGCCCTGCTTTAAATAATGGGTGACGCAGTGACCTGACTGGCTAAAAAGTCTTTTTCAGAATCAGACAACCTAATGTGTAATTGTATTATCCCCCCTCATGCCAGTACATATGGAAATGTGACCTTAAAAGCCTTTGTTACAAAGATCTCTAAAAGGCTGCTCAGGAGCAGGCCGAACGTGTCTTAGCTCTTTTAATTAGCTCCAGAACTGTGGTATGATTTAAAGGTTGCGGAAATCAAAAAGGCTAATTCATTTTTCATCAATAATCACTAGCTTTAATATTTCATCACAACCCGCTGGTTCCTCCCGACCACCTTCTGGGCTCTGATTCATTATAGCAGACATAATTTAATATTTCTTTTTTTTCCATCCACTGATTTATTCTTTTATTCCAGAGACAATAGCAAGATGTTTTTTCATCCCTCTTAAATCACTAATTGATCCATGGTTTTTCTGCAGTATATGTATAGCTAGTATTCACATTGCACTCAGTCACTTTTTAATAATGCTCAGTATTGTTTTTGTGTGTGTAGATGGATGATGTGCAGTGATCTTTCAAGAGTGTTAAAGCTGTAAGTGCTTGAGGAAGCAGACATTCTAAGCACATTGTCTTCAAGTAATGATGTTCCATGCAATTTTACCACACATTGTGTTTTTGATTTTTTTTTTTTTAATTAACAATGTATTTTTTCCTTTCCTGTCCTTTTCTTTATTTTTATTTAACTTTCATAACTAATATTGTGTGATGTACATGTTTATAAGCTGAAAATCATTCTAGACATGATTGAGTATAATAAGTGGTCAAATCAGGCATGGACAGTTTCTGTGTAAAGGTGCATACACACTAGACGATATTGTTCAGTCGTTCACTATATCGTCCAGTTTTTACGCAAAAACGAAGAACGTCAACGACTAACGACCAACGTTGGTCTTTCTCGTTCATCGCCCGAACATGCAGGCCAACCTGACGATATTGCCAGGTTATTGCATGTTCGGGGATGAGGGAGCCCGGCACTGAACAATATCGTGCATGATATCGTTCAGTGTCTGTGCTCAATGTCGTTAACGATATTGAGCACACACCTGCCAGGGAAACACTAGACGATGTCACTCATGCAGCGAATCGTCTAGCGTGTATGCGCTCCTACCTACACTGAACAGCAAGAAGTAGAAAGCTGACATTTACAGTACTTCACTTTTTTTTTACCATACATTTGTTTCATGTGTACAGTATATCTGGCCATTGAAGTAACTTGTTTAAGTGCTCTTTACATACACATAGTGGAGGCAGCCATTTTGTTTGTCGAGCCATTGCTCTTGAGAATGGAGTCCAGCCCCCAAAATGCATTCCTGAACTGATAATGGATGGAGTTAATTTAGCCTAAAATAATGTAAATCTCTCTAGAAAAGGGAATGAAGGAATAAATTGTCTTGACAGAAGATAGAAAATATCTTAGCAAGTCCTTAAAGCAGGGATGGGGAACCTGTGGCCCGGGGGCCGTATAAGGCCCACGGAATCATTTGGTCTGGCCCTCTGAGCTTTTTTCTGCTCGCCTCATCTGGATAGCAGGGTTCCTAGAATGGCACCATGCAGCCAGAATCTGCAGCAGTGCCGCCTAGAGCGTCCTTAGGATTATTCAGACGGTTACACCGCTGCCCATACTGCTCCCTGGAGCATTCTCAGGATGCTCCAGGCATTGCTGTAACCACCTGGTATTATGGCCCCACCCCTGTGTGATGTCACACAGAGGGGGCGTGACCTGCACCTGGCCTGCGAATAATGTTATATATATCAAAATGGCCCTCGGCAGAAAAAAGGTTCCCCACCCTTGCCTTAAAGGCTGGACCGTGGCAGGCAAACCGTGTTAGATTTACAGATATAAAATGAAGTAAATAATGGCAATGTGTTCTACGCAGGCTATATTATTTATTATTATTATTATATCCTTTTGTCCATAATTCTGTGCTATACAAGACAGAGGGTTTTGCTGCTTTGGTTACATTTCTGGGTGGCAACAAGATATAATGTAATAAATATAACGCATATAATTTGACCAAGAGAATACTAATACAACTTTTCCAACAAAGTCCCGGTTCTGACCGGGATTTGGAACACAGTTGTAAACCAGGTCAGGCCCAGGAGAGAACCCTTTTTCTTTGCGGCGCCAATCTGTTTTATTCTCGGATCTGCGCCGTTCACACTGCTCACGGGTACAGTGCCGGCGCTTGGAGATGATCATGTGTTTCTCACCGTGCTGTAAATGGGACCTGGGTTGGACGACCCGGGTTTCCGGTTTACATTGCAGCTCACCTTGGTAAACCCTGCTAGGTACCCGGGAAGGATACCCGGGTGACTGGACCCGGGTGGAGCCGTTTCCACTGACAGAACTCCCGGGTTGTTGCGCATTCATGTGCAATAACCTGGGGCTTTCAAGTCAGTGGAAAAGGGGTATATGTTGTCTAAATATCAGAGATTCTATTAGTCACAGAGCAGTTGTTTCTGGACCTTTCATACCAAAATCACACCAAAATCCTGGGTTATGGAACACGGTTACAACCCATGTCACAGCTTTTCAGGCCCCTTTCACACTGCACCTTGGACCCGGGTTATCCCCATTCACACCACACCCGTGTCTGCACTGCATGCCACTTCTTTGAGGCAGGCCTCGGCATCCAGAGCAAATAAGCCTCTTGTAAACTTAACCCAGGTCTCCTCTTTCAGACTGCAGCTTATCTGGGTCGGTCCCAGGTTTGACCAGAGTTGAAGTCCTGGGACACACAACCTTGGTTTGACCCTTTCACACCAAGCCAGGACCAGGGTTGCCCCGGCAATAGTGAAAGAGAGAGTTTTAGTGGGTTAGACAATTTTCCGTCCTGCAGATTCTACTCCTACAACTGTATAGTAAAGTAAAATGTTTCTAAAAAACAGATCATTATCAAACACATTAAATAGTGTTCCACTAAGAGATGTGCTTGTGTTGATTAGTATTTTTCATGTTTCCCACTAGGGGCTGTAAGCTCCCATGGCATTGTTAATTAAAGGCTTATGCAAAGTGTTCCCTCCTGGCCCAAGTATTACAGAGGGCACAAAACCACATAATATTCCATTTAGAACGAATAATAAGATTCTTATGTCATCCGATTTGCCTACAGATTTATGAAGAATGCATTGGTAATGTCCAGGGTAGGTTTTGCAAATCTGTCAAATAACTTGAATAACCTGTTAACCATTTCATACCTGAATTATCTGTTAATGAATCTGGCTTCCAAAAGCCTTGTGCGTGCCATGTAGTTATGGACACTGATTGCACGCTATGCACCTAATAACTTAGTCAGGAGACAGCAAGAGAGAAGGGACTGGCATACATTTAGAGGGATTATTCTATATGCTCAAGACTTGGCAGTCTTTCAGAGACCATTCCCCTCACTGTGAGTTTAACGCTTGCCAAAGCCACCAGGCAAGGAAGAAGCAAAGCACATCTGCCTCCTAATCTCCTCATTGCTTTGTAATATGAGGTAAATTAGGGCATGGATGTGATTTGTGCCTGCGGTTTACTCGCACTGCCCCCTGCAGTTATACTATAGCTGGTTACAGCTTCATGTAGCAGCATTTCTTACAAGAGAAGGCATAGAACTGATCATGTGGGCACAATCCATTTTTAATCATCTTATTCTACTGTGAACACCAATCATTTATGTTGGTGAAATAATACCAGGATTATTTAATTTTATGTGGAATTTTCACTTGCATTCCGTTATGAGGAGTCTTCCCAGATAATGGCCCTCAAAAAAGAGCAATTAATGAGTCTGTAAAACTGATTAGAAGTTGAATCCTGTCTCGTCAGTCAGTCTTGGTTCTATAAGCAGCTCACTGACAGATACATGTTGCTGTACAACATCTATAGATACACCAGATGCGATTAGTATAGTGGGAATAGCGGGATAAAGTATGGTGAGAGGACATTCTGTAATTAGCCGTAGAAATTAGATCTTTCACATTGTATAAATATTCTTCGTGTAGTGTTAAAAGAAAATAGCATAGTGTTATTTTACTTATTATTATATAGTACAGTGAGAGATGATTTATGTCTTAATCCGCCCCTCATTGTACTAATCTAATCCTCAAATTTCCCACCCCTCATCTGAAAATACCTGGTAAAGTGCATTAAGCACCTACTGATGGGTCCTCATACATCTAGCCTGCTTGCACGTTAAACAGCCCTTCTAGTCGCGCCATGCCATGGTGTGACTCGGTAGCGCCGAATGTCTTTTGTGTGACTTTCTACTTTCAAATGCATCTTATTCTCACAGTGACGCTAGCTAGCACAAGCAGCTTCTGCTGATTAAAATGATATGCAGCCTGCCTATGTTCTGTGAGCAAGTGTGGGTGTATCTGCATGCAAAACACTACGTTAGTGTCAGCGGCTGTAACACTGTCATGTAGCGTTTCACAGGCAGATACACCAGTGCTCGCTCACAGAACATAGGCATGCTGCATATCATTTTAATCAGCAGAAGCTGTGTGTGCTATCTATTTGCATCACTGTGCGAAAAAACATTGCACAAAAGACGCTTGGCGCTACCAAATCACACGGAGCTCCCGCGTTGTGTTCTGCGACTTGTAGTTCACGGAGGATAGAAGTATGCGGACACATCTGTACACACAGCAGAGGCAGACATTTTATGTGTGTAAATGAGTAGTCACAGTAATGCAGCCCACTGAATGACATAACTGAGGATCATCACATCTACCTGTTCCTCCACTGTATGTAAAGTAACCAATGCATTTTATAACCTCTCATTGATGGAGATTTCATTGCTCCTCAGTGCTGTTTTGTATTCGAACACTTTTTGTTTGTCTAAAAAAAAAAAAAATTTGGGAGGTGGGGAAGGGGAGTCCGTTTATTGTAACTTGCAACTGCCATATTGCACATGTCAAGAATTAACTAAACAAAAAGCTTAATAATATCCACCCTGCAATATGATAATATGCTGTTTATATACTGCATTCATTGGCATATTTGCTGAGGTGCCCGGTTCTGGTTGCCAGAATTTCCATAAACTACATATTTTTCACCCGTAACTCAGATTTGCATTCAGCTCTTGACATTGATGCACCATATCAAGGAATAACCTTACCTTTCTCAAATAGCATTCTATTTATGTGGGTGAAATTTGCAGAATAAATAGTATTCTTGATGGGGTTTTTATCATTTCCGAACAGTCATTAGATTATGTGTTAGAAATTCCAGCCAGCATTATTTTGTTTACATATATTCAAGATTTGCTGTCTGGGAATTGGCAGGAATCTGGAGGTTTGTCAAATGAAAGTTTTTGTTACATAATTTGATAATTTAGAGAATTAATACTGTAAATGCAAAATCCCCAATGTCTGCTTAAGAGTTAATAATTAACACATTTTTCTAATTACTGTTGCTGAATCCACAGTTAACTAATTTAGTGTATAGAAGTAAAATCACACTCATGTTATGTTTATTCTATTATTTTTTGCACAGGGATTTTTAATACGTCTTTGTTTAACTGTATATTATCAGCTTTGTGTGGTTGTGCACCAGGTCATTCAGCATCTGTACACACAGGCCCTGTATTGGAACAAAGTTCCTGAAGATGGAGCATGTTTTGTGTCTATTCAGTCACTAATGACATCACTACGTGTTGATCCTGGCATTCGTCTAATTGACCACACCTGCACCTTGTTCAAAATTCATGCTATCCGGCATACTACACTGCATACTTGCCTACCCTCCCGATTTGGCCCCTGCGCCTCCCGGGTTCTGCACCCAGCCCCCCCCGGAAAGGCAGGCAATCCTCCCGGCAGCCGCCGACCCCTCCTGCCCCCCCCCCCTCACGATTGTGTGAATGTCAGCATCTATGCTACAGTGACAGAATGCAATGATGCTGGAAGTGGTTGGGAGATTACCATGCCTGATATCAGTTGTGTTAGGATTGTTGTCTGATAAAGGCATACTAGCCAACTCTCCCTGATTGTCAGAGAGACTCCCTGAAATAGTAGCAATCTCCCTGACTCCCTGAAGAGTCTAATAATCTCCCTGATTTCATCTTACCCCCATGACAAAGCTGTTATATATATATATATATATATATATATATTATATATATATAACAAAACAGTGATATATATACATTCAAATGGGATCATTAGTATAATTTCCCTGCATTGGTTATAATGCACAATGATCCCTATGGCTACATGCATTTTTTGAAAAGTATTAGAGGGGTATTCAATATGAAACGTTAACTTCACTGTCGAAGTTAACGTTTCATATCGGAATTTTTACCTGCGTTAAAGTATCGGGCGCGCTCCCGCTTATACCCGTATTCAATATAAAATTAACGAAAACGGGAAACTCCGAAGTTGGATTTGCATAAAGTTACGAATTTTTCCTTAAAAAAATTGTAAGACCCCCCTAAATTAGTAAAAACATGGGGGAACACTATGGGTACCCTCGTTTTAGCCTTTAATTGAAAGCAACAGGTGGTTTTTTTCCCGACATTGAAGAAGTGATGCAGAAGAGCACTTAGGTTATTTTTTTTTCGTTTTTTTAAGTGGTCCCATCAAATTTGGGGTACATGAAAATGGGTACTAGCATATTTTTATGTACCTAAAGTAAGTTTTAAAAAATTCTGCATTTGTGCACCTGCCGCTATAATTCTATTCTAGAAAACACCTGCCGCATACTTGCAGAATAGCCCTGAACCTATTTCCCTATTGTTAAACAATTTTTTCCCATTTTTTTTTTTTCACCCAAATTTTTAAATTAATTTTTTGGGGTGTCCCTTTTTTTTTTTTTTTTTTTACTTATTTTGACACAGTTATTTTTTAAATGACATTCCCAGGGGTGCAGGCTATTTTTTTTTTAAGTCTGCACCTCTAAACCCCATTTCTGCACTTTTTTTCGACACCTATTCAATGGTGAAAAGTTATCCCCGTTTTTTATCAAAGACTTTTCAAAACTGCGATAAGTCTTTGAAATTGAATACGGTGTAAAAGTCAAACCTGCGATAATTACGTCAAAAGTGTGATATTAACGCAAAAACTATGTTATCGCTCCCATATTGAATACCCCTGTTAGTGTGTTTTCATCAACAAATAGATCTTACTAACTGCTTTGGGGCTCGTTTACATTTGGATTTAAGTAAATTTTATGACATGCCTCTTATATGTAGCAGTACATGCCCACTTTACCACCGTGCTCATAGGTGTTGCTTTCGCAATTATTATTATTATCCTTTATTTATATGGCGCCACAAGGGTTCCGCAGCGCCTTACAAAGTACAGAAACAAATGAGCACACAAGAAAACAGTTATTAACAGT
This sequence comes from Taudactylus pleione, assembly GCA_031769625.1. Lineage (NCBI taxonomy): Eukaryota > Metazoa > Chordata > Amphibia > Anura > Myobatrachidae > Taudactylus > Taudactylus pleione. Next base: position 1,958,468 of record JAUIMM010000052.1, on the reverse strand, counting down.
ACAAACAATGCAGGACAAGTGCATGATTTTTAAACAATGCTGTATAACACCTAAATAAGCAGCAGGGTGTCAGCAACCAAGTGTTAGGTGCCTTTGCAAATGAAAGTAAAAGTAAGGCAAGGAGAAACACGTGAGGGAAGAGGGCCCTGCTTGTGAGAGCTTACATTCTAAAGGGGAGGGGCAGACAAACAGGGGAAACACAGATAGGCTAGATAGTGAGAAAGGAGCTTAGAGTAGTGGGTTAAGATGAGCACTGGAAAGCTTTGAGGATGAAATAGGTCTTGAGAGCCCATTTGAAGATTAAGAGCCAGGAAGCAAAGTTATAGAGGAATTTTGAGGCCAGGGGTACTAAAAAAGGCAGCTACTCGAAGAAGTTGGAAGAGGAGACTGTTATGAGTGTTGAATGGAAAGAATGAAATGGTGGGTTCATAACGTAAGAGTTATTAGGAGTGACCCAAGGATAGAGGGACCCCAATTCCACCACTATGGAAACCTTCAGGCCAGAGTGTGTTAGAGAATGTGAGGCCCCCAAAGGAGATAGCTGCAGGAGCAGTGGTATCAGATGGGTAAATCAAGGGTTTGGTGATTGCAAGGAGAATCAAGGATTTGCAGATGAGGGGCTCATGAACGGGGACCAGTTTATTACAGACAGAACTGGCTTTCCAGAGAGCACAGGAGAGAGGCTCAGAGTTAAGAGGCGAGAGGAGAATGAGATTATTAGGGTTGATGTGGTGTGGAGGTGAGATTGATTTAGAGCGGGGGGATGAAGAGAGTGTGGGTATGTGGCGGGCGTCTGAATGAGGAAGGGTGACAGCAGGTTGTGGGTAAGGTGGAGGTTTAGTGTGGTGTGGGTGGAGAAGAGTAGAGGTGACTTGGAGATAAGGGAGGGTGCAGGGTTTAGTGGTGGTGCAGCAGCACCATGGTGGAAGAGAAGTGAATAATTCTGGAGTTATGGGAGATGCAGTGGAGAGTATTAGATGGGATGTAGAGAGACAGAGGAGAGGAAGGAGGTGGAGGAGACTATGGATGGAGGAAAGAGGTGGGAATTGGTAGCAGAGGAGAGAATAATGTAACTGCTGAGTGTGAGTGAGGGGGGAGTAGAAGAAAAGAGACACAGTGTAGATGAGGGAATTGGAGGGAGGGAAACGTTAGTAAAAGTAATGAGTGTGAGATACAGGAACAGTACAGTTCAAATGTCAAAATCAGATAAAAGGAAGAACAGTGCTGGTAGATGAAAAGGCACAACTACAATAGTATATTATAAACAAAAGGAGTTTAAAGCTGTTAAAGTTGCAGGACTTTAGAATTAGGATAAAGTATACTAAAAAAAATGTATAGGTGTGAAACAATGGTAGATACTACAGTGGTATAGAAATAAATTGACAGTGGTTCTGGAATGATTTAAACATTGTAGAGTAGAAAAACATACATACAAAAATTAAATGTGCAGCAAATTGGTAGCTGCTTGCAATGCTGAAGCATGGTGTTGGCAAAAGGTGTGTCCAGGTTATAATGAAAGCAGGTGGCTGAGTTGCAGGGTATCCAGAAGCTCAGAAGATCCTTTTCATTATTTTCCAAATTATAGTTCTTTTAAAATGTTATCCACCTGTGTATCTCCTGTCTAACTCGTTAAGTTATGCTGTACATGTAATACCCAGTGGCGTCCCTCCCCGCAGTGTCACCTGGGAAGGGCCGCAATGCCAAAAAGGGGGCGGGGCGTGGCCTTGTGGCCCGAACCCCCGTGGTCCTGTTTGTCTTACCGGTGGGGGAAGTCGGGTGTGCAGGAGGGGAGGTGCGGATTGCCTTGTGGTTGCAGCGCCGCTCCCTCACAATGTCAGGAGCCGAGTGCTGCACGTAATACTACAGTGCAGCACCCGGCTCCTGTCACTGAGGGTTGAGTCTGCACCTTGGTGTCACCCGTCGGCGGGTGACACCCAGGTACGGCCCGCACCCCCCATTGTGACGCCACTGGTAATACCTCTTAGAAAAAATAAACCACTTTGAAATAAAAACCTATGCAGTCTTGTAACAGGCCTGCAGCCTGTAACCTACTAAATCTATAGTGAAGCATACATGTGTAGTTATAAAATTCTAATACAAACAAACAGAGCCTAAACAGCATCCTATGAATCTAGGAGATAATATATATTTATATAGTCAGATCTTAAGTCACTCTGGAGTTTGCAGATATTAATTAATGACAATATACCTAGAAAATCAGTGTATTCCAGACAGCATTGGTATTTCTATAACAGATGCCTGGTGCAAATAGATTTTTTACCTAGAAAATCAGTGTATTCCAGACAGCATTGGTATTTCTAGAACAGATGCCTGGTGCAAACAGATTTTTACCTGCAACATCAGAGGAAAATCAGTCAAATCATCGTCACTCACTGATCGCAGAGGATAAAGGGCCTGATTCAGAGCCGCTCGTAAGCGGCCGCTCATTCGCTCCGAGCGATGTTTGCCCAACTGCGCATGCCAAGAATAGCGAGCAGTTCATGCGCTGGTCGATGTACTCGATTAATCTAATAAATAGCGGACATGATGTAGCATGCGAGCGGCCAGGGGGCGTATTTTTTCAAAAAACGACCGCAAGTTTTGTTCGTTCAGACCTAGAGGCGTGAACAGACCGCAAAGAGCGAACGGTTCATTTGAATAGCCACCCCTATTTTCTGGACGAGCGAGCGCAAATAGCGTCCGGCTCTGAATCAGGCCCAAAGCTAGTAAGGTCTCCTGTCTAACTCTTTAAGTTATGCTGTACATGTAATACCACTTAGAAAAAAAACCACTTTGAAATAAAAACCTATGCAAGCCTTGTAACAGGCCTGCAGCCTGTAACCTACTAAAACACATTCTCCCTGAAATGCTTTTTCAAAAGTAGGCAAGTATGGATAAAGGAGATTTGATGCCCCATATGCTGCAATATCAGGTTAAATGACAAATACGGTCTGTGATATCACAGGGTGTGTTGTCAGACTAAAGCACGTGACACTGACATCAGCTGTATTCCCTACAGTGCCACAACAATGCATAAAAAACTGGGGTAGGATTTACCCAAGCAGAAATGAGTTTATCCACAACTTTCTGATTCATTGAGCTGTCTGAGGATACAAATATTTACATTGTTGTTTAATGTATATTTCATTTAATGACAATACCAGCTGGGCAGCCGGGATGGTTGCCCTGGAGCCCTCACGCTTTGCAGCGTTGGTGGCACTGTGGCGTGAACAGGGGTTTCTAGGTGGCATAATGTGAACTAGGACACTACCGTGTTTTATTTTACACATTTATTGATCTGGGAGTATGACAATTTTATTGATGGGGGCCCCAGAAGTTTGCCCTGGGGCCTCCGCATACATTAATCCAGCCCTAATGGTGATATCTTTTTCCACATGGCAACCTTCTAAAAAAAATTTGATTACTTTTAAAACATATACCTTAGCTGTATATGACTTTGTAAATGTCATACTGCTACCATATAGTGCAATGTTTTCCAATGTGTGTGCCGCCACGCACTTACAGGGGAGCCACGCAGGGCCGGATTATCCATAAAATGAACAGGTGACCGTGGGGGCCACCTGCCTCTAGCGGCTTGCTGGTGACACTCCAGCATCAGAGGAATGTGTGCTGAGCCATGATTTTTAGAGCTCAGCAGATACTCCTCGGACTACAGCAGCATGTCCTGGCAGCATGGAGGAAGGAGCTGCTGGCTCCACATCAAGGTGAGAGAGTTACCCAGTCTGTCTGGTTGTATCTATGTGTGACCCTTCCTGTATGTATGTGTGACCCTCCCTGCCTATATGTGTCTATGTGTGACCCCGTCTGTATATGTGTGGGTGTATGTATGTATGTGTGACCTGCCTGTATGTATGTGTCTGTGTGACACTGCCTGTATGTGTGTATGTACAGATGTGTCCTCATACATCTAGCCTCAATATGCCACGCATAGCGACTTGTCTGGCGAGAGTGAGCCTTCTAGCACAGTCTGCTGGTGAGTCCTAGGACATATGTATGTGTATGTCTTATGCACACGTAAGAGGGTATTATTGTTAAAGAACCTTGCTTTTGCTAGTGTTACATTAGCGTGAGCATTTCCAACAGAACCGTTGAGCTAATTGAATCTATCCCTAGGGGTGCCGTGGAAAAATTCTGAAAGTTTGGGAACCCCTGATATAGTGTGTTATATACTACTCTATAGCCTCTGTCTTTGAAAACCAGTCTGTGCTATATTTAATAGACAGAGAGCTGTCAGGTAACCACGCTCTGCCTATCCCCCGATCTGTTAATTTATCAAATAATCAACAATATATCACTGCTATCAGGAAATCGCTGTCGACTACCTTTACCTGCCACAAACCGCACTCTGCGCGCTAATGACTAGGACATTTACTGTACAGGAACCCTCAGGATCCAGGACTCAATCTTACACTCACCTACCTCAGGCTACAGATTTAACTGGACCCTTCCCCAACACAGTCCCTCACTTCCATTCGAATGTTGGGAGAGTGCTGTCACTGGGAACTTGGGTGTAATACAGGGCCTGGATGTACCTTCATTGAATAACCATGTCTAGTCCACAATTACACAAAGGTGATGTTATGGTAAAATGAATATTTTCTGAGACTCAGACACAGAGGAGCCCTATACATGAATGACCTTCCCCAGAAGAGAGTGCAATCTATTTTTCATCATCCGGCACCTCCAGGCTTCTTCACTTAGTATGTTTTTATTTAGGTTTGTTTATTTTTACCGACCTATTATAGAATCACATACTGATTACAAACAATATATTCCTTTATGTTCAGCATCTTCATTGAGCAATACAAGGAGCTTGCTGCATCACTTCACATCTGTCCTCCTGGCTGCGGCCATTCAGAGTGTTTTCAGTTAATGAGCAGCCAACAATAATTCAAGCTGAAGGACACTTCTCAGAAATGTGTTTTCTGCCATTTTCTTGTCTGCGCTTCCACCAAAAATGTCTGAAATTGCACATTTGCCTTTCGCCTCGTTCCCTGTCAGTGATCGGCTGGACAGCTGATTGACATTAGCTGACCAATTACTATGCGTGCGTTGTCTCCCAAGTGCACTAATCCAGCCTGTAGCTGTTCAGTGTATCGTATTTACAGCACTTAGCAGGGTGAATGAATACAGTTTTAAATGTGTTTTAGTATAAAGTTTTATCATAGAATCCATTAACATGTAGTTTACTACTATGTTATGTTTACACATTGTCACAAAGATGGCAGAAAATGGTCATTAATTAATGAAGGACTAAAGACATCTTATTTTTGCCTTATTTTTGCTCTTGCGCATAATAAAACTGCCATTGGGGGGTTGAAGGGGATGCAGTCAGGATGCCAGACTCAGTATACCGACGCCAGTATCCCGAAGGGATCAAGATACCGACACCGGCATCCCGAAGGTAAGTATGCGAGTTAGCTCCAGGATGGGGCGGTTTAGGGACCTGTTGGGGTGGGTTAGGGTTAAGCACCAACCAGGGAGGGTTAGGATTAGGCTGCAGATAGGGGGAGTTAGGGTTAGGCACCACTGTGGGGCAGTTAGGGTTAGGCACCGCCCATGGAGGGTTAGGTTTAGGGTGCGGTATGGGAGGATTAGGTTTAGGCACCATCGGGGAGAGGTTAGGGTTAGGCACCACTGGCGGGAGGCTAGGCACTACTGGGGGAGGGTTAGCCTACTTACCGACCCTTGTTGAGATTTTTAACATCAGGATGCCGCTGTCGGTCTTCTGACCGCCGGCATTCCGTCCGCTGGTAAATCATACTGATTCCAGTTGAAGTGATTACATATATTTCACTTTGTATAATAACTTGGAATTGGCAGTCTTATGAAGACTACGGGAATGGGACACATGCAAAGATCACTGTTCTGCCTGAATTTCTTCTCACTGCCCTAACTGAATTCCAACACCAGTGTGTCATACCGCAGGTACATGTGTCATTCAACTTAATGGGGTTGTCTACCTTCACACTACTTTAATTCTAATGGTTTACACATACACTCCTGTAACTAATAATTAGTTATTGTTAGGCCACTTTCAGTCCTTTTCAGCCAAGATTACATCACCCAGATTTGATTACTTATTGTTCTTTCTTTTGGTTCTGATAGACCTGTTCTGGACATTATATTCACAGAGCAGTTCTGCATGATATCCAAGGGCAGCTAAAATTAATAACTGTGCCAGGATGATATCGAGCACTAGTGCTAGAAGGTGCTCAAATAGATAAAGCAATGTGTTTCTGGAGGTAGAAATATAAGTAAGAATATAAATAAAATTACAGCTCTGAATACCTTATGTTAATGCGAGTATGGAAGTGAAGTAATTCAGAGTGGAATTTGAATCTAGTTTGAAGCCTCCTTATGGTGCCTGGATGTGAAATCACCCTGTCTGTTTCCTATATACTTGTGGAACAACAGCTATTGCAGGGTGCAGTGTCTGAGTCTTGAGGAGAGCGGTCATGTATTACACTGCATACCCTGCAACAGCTATAGATCTGCCAATGCCTGCCCCCATTAATATCTCAGGTCAAGTGCACTACAGTCAGAAAAGCAGAGCTGGAGCCACTGGTGGACAACCGCATTTCCGGGGTCACCCAAATGTTATGGGGCCTGGTGACTATAAATAACACTGGAGAGACTCAGCCAGCACAAAAACACCACTTGTACACTATGCTGGTGTACACCAGGGTCTTACTTGTTTCTAGGAGAATCATAGTATCAGGCAGCCTTACTAGTGACCAGTATAATTTTTCACCAAGTCATTGGTCATGTCCTGATTTATGCTTGTGTGTATAAACTACACTACGTATGCTGCTGGACAAACAACCCAATCTACATTAGTTATGGAATGCTGGGTGCACACTATGCAATTCATTGAGCGATCTATCGTTCCGACATGGACCGGAACGACAGATCGCAGAGCGTCTATGGACTATATGAGTGCTCCCACGGTCGCATCCGATATCGTCCAGTCAGCTATGCTGCACAACCAACTGGATGAAATCTCATGTTGTGTCGTTGCAGGTGATGAAGGCTGGAACAAGGGATCATTCCATCGTTCATTACATCGCTCAATGTGTACCCGCAATACTATATATCGGCCAGTCGGGCCAACATATCGCCTGGGTACACATCGTCAAGTTTGTAACCAATTTAAGATACTTTTAGTGTCTATTAGCAGTGCTACGGCTTCTAAAGAGAATATGGAGATATTTAATCTTCCTCTTCCGACCAAAGTCCTGGATAAATATTAGGAAGCAGAAGAGTTAAGGTGCGCATCCACTACCCGACTATGGAAAGACAGTACAATTACGACATCGTAATAGTACAGTCGTTCCTGATCCCCTGTAGTGCCTACACTGAAGGATACGTCGTTCAGTGCAGGCACCCTCCCTCATCCCTGAACATTGCCAATCTGTAGTTATCGGCAGATTGACCGGCATATACATGCGATGATTGATGTCGGAAACGACCAGCGGGAGCGCGCAACGCTGGTCGTTTCCAACATTATAGTGCATTATTAATGAACGATTACGATGTCGTAATCGTTCAATCGCTCATTAAAATCGCCTATTGGATACACGGCTTTACTCTTTCCTAAAGTTTCTCAAACTCAAATATGATGAAATGTGTGGGTTGGAAGGCTGTCTATTTTTAGGTGGCTGTCACAGAATTTCTTATATTAAAATGCAATGAAGTAATAAGCATACACGTTGATTTTGTTGCTAGGAGACGGGATATGCATGTTACCAGCAGCTGCAGGAATTGGAGTTAGGTCACGGGCAGTGCAAATTGTAATTTCAGAGAGGAATAATGCAAATCACTGTACATAGCATGGATTCTCATTTTGCATCTTCTGGAGAATTAGAAAGATTAGTCAGACTAAAGCTTAATATGATGACTATTGCATAGAAATAAGTCTATACGTTGCCATGTAACACTGCTTTTCAGCTGCAGCTTACAGGGATGGCTTGTGGCTACATACACACAAAGAAGACAGTTACCTGTGATTCATGTCAGTGTAGTCCATAAATTCACGTCACAGAGGCATGAGGCACATTGGGCTGTACATAAACACACGAGAATACAGCCCATAAATTCACTTCACACAGACATGAGGCACATAGGACTGTATGACTCATGAGAATGTAACCCATGAATTTAGCTGAGACTTCAGTGAGTTGATTGGCATCATTCTAATGACTATTGAGTCACCTAGCAAAATGGCCACCACATGGTGGTGCACATGATCCTGACTACATCCCCTTAATACATGTACTGAAAATAAATAAATATATATATATATATATATATATATATATATATATATTAGATCATATTTGCATGTTTTGAGAATTAAGATGATTCATACCCATAAATATGCCCAGTGGACAAATTAGTTGAAAAGGTTAGATTGCTATGCGTTTCCCTATCTTTGCATTTACTTATACTTTGAATTCCTGCATTGTAGACACTTGTTTTTGAAATAACAAAAATGCAAACTTACCTGTGTAATGCCTGTGACTATAAATCTCCAGTTACTCAGATAACTTAGTACATGTGTCAAATGATACTTCATTTTGTAACATGTAAGAATTTTTTTTCCCTTTTTAATTTTTATTTTTTTTGGGGGGGAAAAGGAATAGGATGGACTTAGTGTATGGTTGCAGGATTACGGTAGTGCTTAGCATGTATTTACACATATTCTCCTGACACGGATTTGTTTTTTATTAATTTAAAGTGATAGCGAAGCCAATTTTATAAATCATACCTTCTTATACTGAAACTGGCAGTTTGACTGGTAATGTAGTATTTTTTTTTTCTCCACCGTAAATTGTCCATATTCAATTAATATCCCTATACACAAACTTCTAAGTTTTAATATAGCATCATTGATTATTAAGCCAAGCTTACTCATGGTACAGGTTGAGTCTCCCATATCCAAATATTCAGAAAAACTGAATATTTTTAGCATGAATGAGATGGTGAATGCTTTGCTTTCTTCTGGATCAATGTTCACAAACTTTCTTTAAGGCACAAAATTATTAAAAATATTGTCTGACATCTTCAGGCTCTGTGTATGAAACATAAATGAATTTCATGTATGTACACAGTGTTTGATGCACAAAATTATTATACAATTACCTGCAGGCTGTGTGTATAAGGTGTATATGAAACATAAATGCATTAAGTGTTTAGATTTGGGTCCCATTCCCAAGATATCTCATTATGGTATGCAAATATTTCAAAATACTCATTTTGGATATGGGAGACTCAACCTGTACTGCACAATGGCAGGTAGTGGCACACACACAAAATAAAGGGTTTGTCATGTCCATGTGCCCAAAGTTTATGATCTTATCAGCAATAATGAATGTGTTTAATCCTCAGCCTCTCTTGGCAACTATGATTGGAAGATGACCACTATTTGACAAAATGCAGTCATCCCCCAACTATGCAATCATTCCCTAGTTACACTGGATTAAGGGGCATATGTATCAAAGTTTGATGTTAAATATATATCACCAACCAATCGGCTCCTAACTATCATTTTTTAAACACAGCCTGCAAAACGTAAGTTAGAAGCTGATTGGTTGGTGATCTATATCTCACAATTTTATCTCACATCAAGCTTTGATACATATGCCCCTTAATCCAATTTGGTTACCCCATGTCCACTCTGGGTATTGATCCTCTCAATCTGTTTATTGGCTGCATGACATCATTAGCCCAAGTGGAGCTGCTCACCTGTTGTACAGAATGCATAATGGAGATAAACAATATGGCGTGAGATCAAGCACACATAAGGTTCTAATATTGCAGGAGGTAATTATAGTACTACGATAAATAGAGGTGACTGGGTTCAGCATAGGCACTATTTAACAATCTAAATCTTTTTCTCTATTTGGCTTTCAAAAATATGCTCCTTGGGTTACATGGTGATAATGTCCTTTTCAGTGTCCCAGATCTGCACTACATTAGCTTTTAATGTGATTCTGAGAAAGTAAGAATTCCTATCCCAGTTTCTTCCTACATGACTCCAGGTATGTCTAAAAGCCTGTATAATAATCCAGTACGGAATGAGAATTTGTCTGGAAATTCACATCTTCTGGTGTGTGGTATAAATATTAATTTCCAGACTGTGAGGCTTGTTAATAAAGGTACAGCCTGGCTCATTCATTTTTAAAGAGACAGCAATCTCCTTTATATATGTATTATAAACAACTCCGACATAATTTGACAGTTATTTAAAGGCGGCTCATCCACCAGGGGTTTCATAAGACACTGCACCCTCTCACATCACAAGCTCGTGTTTGTCAGACCTGATTCATAATTACAAGTTATTTCATCCTATATGGGAATGGGTGATTGCAAACTGAAAATACCACTTTTTCTGTCTGTGTGTTGGTGTTTATGCTAAAACTCATCCACACTAACGAAACCTATCATTAGTGTTTTCTTATCTTTTCCTTATTGTCTTTCTTCCCATTAGTCAGTAAGACAATAATACTGGCGTTCCTTACTTTGTAATAGAAATGATTGGACTGGATTGTGATTTGTTGCTGTTGAAATAAATAATTTAATCTAAATTTAGATTATGTTCATTTTATCAAAACAAACGACTCTGGGAGACCAAACTAAAAATTAATTTGAACTATAGTTATTAGAGAGGAAAATAAAATTGAACTATTGATGTATCCAGAAGAAGAGCAAGCAAAGTATTGTGTCTAATTTAGCACCAATCATCTTTGTTCTATGAACATTGAGCTATATTTCCATTTATTTTCAAGTCCTACTTTCAAGCAGCACCTAGTGCATACTTGCCTACTTTTGAAAAAGCATTTCAGGGAGATTGTGAAAGCAACACCTAACCACCAAACATTTAAATAACACCACTGATATTAGCAACGCAGTTGCGTGCGTATAAGCAGAATAGCGATCCATAGTGAATCAGGCCCTGTGTCAGGAGAACAGCACCAGCATTTCAGTGTACCCATAGAGATTGTCAATGTTATGTCTGTCGAACAATCCTATTGATCCCATAGGAGAGGGCTATTTAACATATACTAATATGGAACAGATCAAGGAAAAAGGGACATGGTGTTTTGTGATCAAAGGTGTTCTGTCCCTTTAAAATAGGGGTAAATGTAAGTTTAGTAGTATTTAAATTATGGTCCTGTACTTTTACCAGTGAGATGGCACAACGATGCTTATTCGGTTCTATGTCATACAATGGAATTTTTCCTGTACCCATACTGCCGATATAGCACTTAATGAGATACTGCAGCCAATATTGGGGAATTAATCCAGTATTGCACCATGTACAACCAGAAAGTGATGGCTAATAATGATCATATTTAAATCCTTAAAATCATTATTGGCTTTGTTCATAAATGCAATCAGAAGATGAATGTGGGTATGCTTTATTGGCCTTTGTGTATGTCTATTCTAACCGCACTAAGGCCGGGTACACGCTGCACATGCACGAATTGTCATTTTCAGGCAAATTGGAACGACAAATCATGTATATCGTGCAGTGTGTATGCACAATTGAGCTGGTCATGCACAATATCTTTTGATTGGCCATGCTGAACGGCCAATCAGAAGATATTGTGTACGAGGTGGTGCAGTTTAATGAAGGACCGAGCAAGATATTGTTCAGTCGTTTATACAATTGCACAGTGTGTACAGGTAATCACGGATGGTTTGGGACGAAGGGAATTCGACCCACCCAACGTTCTCATTGTCCATCATTCTAATGTGTACCCACCCTAAGAGTTACTATGATGCCATAAATTATCAGGCTGGTCAGCTCAAAGTGATTTGTCCACCTATCTGTGTAATCCCGTTGGCCGGTGCGGAGAAGCAGAATCGGCTGTTTGAAATCCCGACAGTGGAAGCCCGCTAGGAGGAGATTGCGATGCCGGATGATAAGTATCCAAACCCTCCCCTGTCTCTCCCCCCACCCCCTAACCCTTGGTTGTGCCTAACCCTAATGCCTAACCCCAAGTCCCCCCGGGGGTGTCTAAACCTAACCCCCCTTCCTGCACCCTAAACCAAACCCTCCCGGGTGCGGGGTGGCTAACCCTCCCTGGGGGAGCCTAACCCTAAGGTCCCCCAGGGGTTGCCTAAACCTGACCAAACCCCCCCCCCCCCCCCCCCCCCCTGCGGCTAACACCTCTGTCCAATCTCTTACGATCAGGATGCCAACTGTTGGGATTCCAATGCCGGTATCTACGTTGTAAAAGAGTTAGCGGCGTCTCCATTTTATCTGGCGGCGGACTGTTGGTGTCGGTATATGGACAGCCAGCATCTCGTCCACCGGGATATTGACTACATCCCATCAACAAGTGTGTACCCAGCATAAGATACAACAACACGTCTTCTCTATACACCATTATATCCAAAGCAGGAACCTAAACTTATCCACATTTAGCATAAATAAATATTCCTATACAGTAAAATTGGTATGACTATGCACTAGCATTAATAGATTTATTATTGAGACTAAGGGTTAATTAAATACCAGATAGATGGGTTTCTTATGTATTTTTATTGACATCTATTTTCTGTATTGATTTATAAAGTGGTATATGTGGTGCAATAACCAGTATATTAAATGCAGTCGTCATCTTCTCAGACTTATATTTGCTCATTTCACTGGTTCATATTAAAGAAATATGTCTTTGAAGTCCTTTCTCTGACTTAATCATATGTGGTAAAGCCTGGTTTTTTTTCTTTATATTAACTCCTAACATGAAAAACTTTAACCATTCCTATTAAAGTATAGATTACATTTATTATATGTATAATTATGAATCAATTTAAACTTTATTTTATTGAATGTATTTTCTATCGAACACTCAATTATTCAGTCAGGCAAATGACTGAATAATTAAAATTAGGTTTGAAATGTCGTTTTGTGTATAATTTCAGAGCTCCTCCGTTACTGCCCTAGAGGAGTTATTGGGGTGTATCTTTCTGTGTGTTTTAATAACACTTTATGCTCCACAGTGCAATTAGATGCGTATAATCTAATTCTGCTTTCTATACGAAACAAAAAAATAGGTGCTCCCATTAAACCAATTGTGTTGTGATGTTATGTTGTACGATAACACTACCAGTGTTGCTTTTGAATCATTTAACAGACTATTCTTAGAGACAATTTGTGAATGTTTTGTTCTCCACTTTTTAGAACTTACTGTAATTGTGGCATTCTGTAATAAAAGTGCTAAATATTTTATAACTTGCTTATTAGCACCAAGCTCATAGAAAATAATTAACATGTTGGAGGTGCAAATGTTTTCCTTTATTGCAGCCCGTTATTACATCTGTGAATGAGGAGACTAATTAAAGTGCACAACTAAAGAGTCACTAGAACACCATATTGTACAATGTTTTGTGTACCTGCCGACATCTGTAAAGGCAGTTTTATATCATTTGAAACACTTCTATTTTAGAGGCCACGTCGGGGTGTTATTTATAAGAGCCACAGCAAATGAATTAGTACCCTGACACATGTGTTTTAGCTTTAATACTCCAGGAAATTCTTTTATCAATTCCATGCTTTGCCCTGCTTTTTATCACCCAGTGATAAGGACATGTATTTTATTTTTGTACATAGTGTATTTTAACATTACGTTAGTTGTAGGAAAGCAGTTTTATTGAATAAAGCTGCAGCTGCCCCCTGCCATAGGAGCATATTGTATGCCTCGCTGAGGAGAGATGATAGGTGAGGGTTGTCTTATAGTACTGTACTTCTTACTTAATCCATAATATCAGTAGCCATGAGAACTTGCTGCTGTAGTCATAGACAAAATGTGCAGCCTGATGAATATACTTTAAACATTGACCATCCTTCTAAAAAGAAGAGTTGGCGTGTTTTTATTGTTTGGGGGATTAGTTACTAGATTAAAGAACATATTCTTAGTACTGTGGGTGGATGATCTGTCATTATTTTTTAGGACAGCAGCTTATTTTATAGTAGAAATATAAAAATAATATCCATTTATGATTTACGGACTTTCTCATACTTGTATAACATCTGTAATGCAAATGGTAATAATAATTCAGGCGCTTGTGGCAGTTTTGTTATCACTTAAGGGGACATACCTTAGTGTCCTAGATTTACAGAGCAGAAAGAGCATCATTACAATAGTGTATTGTGTTCCTAAAACTGTTTAACCACTTGACTGACACTTCCGCATCCCATGTGACCGTGCCATCCCACTGCGTCCCCTGGTATTTAAGGAGGATTTCCTCCTGCTTGTATGTCCTCCCTGCAGTGACGCGGCGGTCTGCAACCGCCGACATCACTGCTAGAATTGTGTCCAGAATGCCGTGCGAAGAGCATTCTGGAGCGCATGGGCAGGGGACAAAAGTGCAAGGAGGGGAAGTTTGTTCGGCGGCTGATCCCTGCAAGTGCAGGGAGGGACTGATGATCAGTCTCCTTGAAACACACGCTGCAAGATGGTAATTTGGGAGGGGAGTGGATGAGTATTGCCCCACTAGATGTGTGTGTGTGTGTGTGTGTGTGACACACGGGGGGTTACTAAAGGGTGCGTGCGAGGATACCTCCAGGAATATTTATTTTGATAACATTTTTAAAACCACATTCTAAATTTGTATGGCATGGCAGCAGAACGTGTTCAGTACACGTGTTTGGCTACATTGCTCACCAATCTAGTTGTTCAGCAGTTGTCACTTCACTGTGTTTTACAAAACAAATAAATAAGTTGGCTTAAATAAAAACATTTCACAGGTGTATTGCAATATGACATTAAATATCAGTGTCACTCACATAAGATCAACAACTCAAGAATGGAGACAAGCTGGTAATTATGTTCCTGTAATAATTATTGGAATGTAAATCAATATAAAATTGCAAGTGTTCAGTGAGTAAGTAGACAACATAAATCCAGTTTTGGGATTAGCCCTTTTTCCCTCTAGTTTCCAAAATATACTACTTTATATGGAACAGAGATCTGGAACATTAAGTGTCCAGTACACTAAACATTTTGGTAGTTATTACTACAAAAGAGTGAAAGATGATGGTAACCAGTAGAGCTGTATTATTTTCTTTTTGTTCTGGCTTTTATTTGTGTGGGTGGATGGCTCCCCTTTACAGCTGCTTATTTGTCCATACAAGCCCCATTAATATGGGTTTTTATCCATTTTACACATACTGGGAACTTCTGCTTGGTAAAAGCCTGTAAGTGCTATACTTTTATTTTACATTTGAAAATGAAGTCAAATTTCAGCCCTGTTTGTTTTCCATCCATCTTTTTCTAGGTCATTGGTTCCCATATATGTGTCTGTAGATATTCCTTCTGGTGCACATTGATCAGTTTGCCTGTATATGCTATCAGAAGAATAGGTATATAGGAGAATACCACCATTGTGCATTATGTAGCAGTAAGGAATGTAAAGGTTCAAGAGGTGTCGTCAGCACTTATAATGAACAATTTCCTGCATGAAGAGAATGTTACGATCTGCTGGGGTCAACTTCCTCCGATTTCTTCGTTACAGCTTAAGGGCCAAATTCAATTAGCCGCGAAAACTGGTGTTTGGAGAAAAGTTTTCTCTGGTTTGCACATTATGCCTAGTTTCAAAGTATCTCCATATTCCAGTGGTTCCCAAGGGGACACTTGCAGGGGTGCCTCAGGTTGGCGGTCCATTACCAAATAAAGTGCAAAATCTTTATTGTGGGGTGCTAATGTGGGGATTTGGTCCAAAAGCCTATGGACACCCCCCCTATTGACTAATCAGTCCAAAAAATTTAAACATTTTTTTTAGAAGACCCCAAAAATGACATGTCATGTAATTTTTGGGATGAAAAATAAGTGTTGGCAAATGGGTAAAAAGTGGGGGGGCCTGGTACTTTGGGGGGCTATATGGATGGGACAGGTGTTTTGGGGATTGCACGAGGCTGCAGCAGGTGTGTTTTTAAGATTTTTTAAGTCTTCACTTTACAGACTTCAAAATATACTAGTCCCCATTTTCATGTACCACAAATTTGACCTCGGTACTTATTGCTTTCTATAATTTTTCTGCACTTATGCATATGAGCATATAACAGCCGATTCTGACACTTTAAGAACACAAAACACTTTATTAGGGCTGTTAGAACATTTCTATATTGATTTCTAATGTTATTGCAGCTTTTTCTGGGGTACAGACTGATTTCCCCAAAATCTTAGGCCTTTTCAGAAGTTTCGCTTTTCAACGATTTCGCCTTTTTCGCGTCTTTTGGAATTGAATACGGAGATAAGCGGGAGCACACAGGGAAAAAGTATCGCCTAAAAAAACATGTGAAGGCATCGCGGCTCGGCTTCTCGCAGCTGATTGAATTCGGCCCTAAGTTTTAAAAAATGTGAAATTGCTGTTGCGTTGTAAACCCGTTGTCGTGCTAAAGTCTTTCTGTAGCCTGAACTAGGACTTTGTTGATCGTTGTGAAATCTCTAGGTTATGTGGTCTTCCTCCATTTTGTTATTTTTTTAACCTTTGTTCAGATCTTTTGGTTTATCATCATGGAATTGTCCTCTGAGTACAGCATTGAGCGTTTATTTACATTCAGAGCTTTGATCGCATCAAACACGCGGCTAAATGTCATCCAGTAATCCCACTGAAGACTTTATTAATGAAAGTAGTATTTTGGCAGTTTACATTTTATTTAAATAATTTAATTGCCGAAACTGTGCCAGTTATGTCCTCTACAATTCACAATTTGTGTTATTAAAATGTGGTCCTAGTCTAGTGATATTTCCATGTTGGCATTTCTACATGTCATGTAGCTGTCGGCATGCTGACACACCGGAGATACCACCACACTGACATTTCTCCCACCTCTTTTGTTTACATTCTAATTGTTTTGACATGTTTGGTAAATCCACAATGCTCATTTGGCTTTGTCCAGGCTTGTGACTGTAAGTATTAAATGGGGACAATGAAAATATTTGTACCTGTTTTCCCATTGAGGAGTTCTGTAAAAGACTAAACAAATAAGCATTGTGTGTATGATTTTATTGGCTCTCGAATTCTTTTCTTGAACTGTCTCTTAAGACATATTTGCCTACACTCCCGGAAGTGGCGGGAGGCACCAGATTTTTCAGGTAGCCCCCCCGCATCCCTGGAAGTCTAGCCAGATCTTCCCGCATCCTGTCCACTTCCTAGTGAGATTTAATGGGGAATTTTCTGGTCCATAGAGAGGAGGCGAGGCTAAATGACACAAATTGCGTCATTTAGCCCTGTCCCCCTCCTTGCAGACCAGCGAATTGCAGACTTTTCTGGGGAAAGAGGTGGGGCCTAATTACGTCTATAGCCCTGTACCGCCCCCCAGAACCGGCCGGCAGCAGCAGCTCTCCCGGAGATGATTTATACAAAGTCTGTCTTAACAGTAGCAACAAATGTTATTCTATATATAGGTAGTTATGAAAATTATTTATTACATGTCAAATCATTTTACAGGTTTTTCTCCACAATAATGTAAAGCAGACCAAGCATCTGCACCTCAATGTGCAGCTATTATACTAACTGGTCTCCTGCGCTGTGATCAGCCAACTACTGTACCGTGTTTACACACTAATCTGTCTGATCACTGTGATCAGACCTGCACTATGAAGGTTAGTGCATAGCATTTGCATGTGCGTATCTTTGTATGTATTTGTGTGTGTGTATGTATATATATATATATATATATATATATATATATATATATATACACACACACACATACATGTTGAGCCTCCCATATCCAAATATTCCAAAATACGGAATAATTTTGGCATGACTGAGATAAAGAAACCTTTGATTTTTGATGGTTCAGTGTATCAAAAACTTTGTCTAAGGCACAAATTATTAGAACTATTGTATAAAATTACCTTCAGGCTGTGTGTATAAGGTGTATATGAAACATAAATGAATTGAATTTCTATACACAAACTTTGCTTGAGCCACAAAATTATTGAAAATATTGTATAAACTTTCCTTCAGGCTCTATGTATAAGGTGTAATGAAGCATAAATGTATTCTGTGATTAGATTTGGGTCCCATTCCCAAGATATTTCATTATGATATGCAAATATTCCAAGATACGGGATATTCCGATATCCAAAATATGCCTGGTCCCAAGCACTTTGGATATGAGGGAGACAAGCTGTGCATATGTTTATATATATATATATATATATATATATATATATATTTTGCAATACAGGTACATGGCTTAGTCCAGGTGGATCTGTCTCTGCCTAGGCAGCCAGCTCCCTCCCTCAGTGGGCTGCACTCTGGTGATGTGTGCAACTCCTTTCCCTGCAAATGCTCCTCTTCAGAGCATAGGACTCAAAATAAGAGAGCAGTGCAGGGGACCCCTCCCCGCAGTGCCATGCCCACAGCCCCCTGACGACCGATCCTGATAATATTAGCCTACAATCTTGAAAAAGCCGCAAATAGGCAGTGAAACGTGTTGGTGTTACACCCCAAACCAGGCACTTTGCACTTTATCCAGAGGCACCTTTTCTGTCACTGGCAACAGCGCTATATCGCTAATTAAGGATACCGCTGGACTATTCTTCAAGCCGTTAAAGTTGAATTCTCAAACTGAAGCATTCCTTTTGGAACTGAATTCTATGTGGAGCCTATGAACATTGATTGTGCCTGCCCAGGGTGTATGCTTATTCACATGTTAGCTTTTTATTTCAGACATGCATGTCCACAATTGAATTTATATGTGCCTTTATACATTTTGTACATTCAATACTTAAGGAAGACTTGTTTTCTCAATTGTTTTATTAATTGTTGTGTGTAATAAATTGTGACAATTATAAATTTCATTCAGCGCTGCTCTAGCTATCTTTATTAGCCTACAACCTGCCTGGTAAAATTACCTACACATTGGTGAAAACTGCATCACAATCTGTTCAGTGGTTGCGTAGTTAATCGCAGTCAGACAAACAGACTTTATATATTATGTATACATCTCATTTGTAAGATGTATAGATATATAATACTCACATGTGCGCGCACACACACAGATGTGTCGTCATACACTATGGCTAATGTCGTGCCAAACAGCCCTTCTCGGAGCGCCAGGTCCCATCTGACTCGCCTCGTGCCGTGTCTTTTTCGCCCAAAAAGTGTATTGGTCAAAAAAGGATGCGTGGTCTCCAGTTGCGTGTCATATATACGTTTGCAACTAAGACACACCAAATATATAGTGTATATTAACACTAGCTGGGATGCCAGATGTTGCCTGGGTTGTAGACTAGACCCTTAAGTACACCTGCAGCATTAATTTGTTTTACATTGTCCTTGCCTATAGCCTGCATAACTATGCAAATTAGGAGTAAATGACAGGCAAGCTTCATTCTCATAAGGAGGTCATCGCCGTCCCCTCCCCGTCCACTGACAGTCTGCTTCCAGATTGCACATGCACACTGCGCAGTATGGGCCAGGCCAGGATTTCCTGATAATCATGAATCTGCGTGATCCCTGTCACTGCGTCTGCAGCTAAATTACCCCCTGAAATCACTCTGCAAACCAACTTTGAAGACCATGTATAGCAGGGCTGCCATCATTGGGGAGGAATGCTGGGACTGGAGTCCCATTCCCAGACAGAAGGGGGCTTGCCCGCAGTGGCACTGTGTGGCTGCGATCAATCTCCCCTGCCGTTTGTAATCTCTGTATGCTAAGATTTGCCAGAATCAAAGATTGTGGATTATGCTGCCTGCCACAGTCTGAGTGTATCGAGTGCTGTGCAGCTTATGAGCCTGCCAGGAAGAGATGAGAGTGTGACAGTGTATGTATGTAGCCAGGCCCTCAGTCCCAGCACCTGTGTAATTTAAGTGTGTCCCGGTTTTATGGGATTGTGTGACAAATTCAAACCTAGGCAAAAACATAATCCTGGTCAAATTACACCACCATGCCAAATTAGGTGGAGCTTAGGTACAAAACTCTGGCCGTGCATAAAGGACAAACAGACAGACATACACACTTTCTCACTTATTTTATACTAGCTGGGACACCTGCCATTGCCCAGGTTGAAGGCTGGACCCTGAAGTACACCTGCAGCCTTTATTTGTTTACATTGTCCTCGCCTATATTTGCCTACAAACAGTGGCAGCTACTATAGTGCCCGAGCTGCCTCTGTGGCCGCCGCTCCCCCTGCACCCAGTCACGCACACAAGATGAGCCGGTCCAATCAGGCTGCATCGCCAGGCAGACATGGGGAGAGACTGCCACTGATCGCGAGGCAGACCAAGCTTGCGGACCGGCAGCCAATCAGCAATGGCAGCTCCCGATTGGCTGCTGTTCTGCGACCTGTGATTGGCTCGCAACCACAGCCAGATTCAAATTTCGCCAGCGCTGTCTGTCCATGTCTGCTGCTGCCTGCCGGTGTGCTAGCTGTAATTAGCTGGGGGCTGCTAATGGCACACAAGGGGAGGCGAGAAGCTGCTGGCGGGACACAAAGAGGGGAGTTGCTGGGAGGGCATAATGTGTAAGGGGCACTACTACTGTTTGGAATAAAGTGTTATATGAGGCACTACTACTATGTGGCATAATCTGTAAAGGGCATTACTGTGTGGTATAATTTGTAAGGGACACTACTACTGCATGGCAAAATGTGTATAAAGGGTTCTACTGTGTGGCATAACCTGAATGGGCTCTGTGTGGCATAACATAATGGGCTCTGTGTGGGAGCAAATGTATGGGGTTTTTTTTTACCTGGGAGAGTTCGAGTTACGCCCTTGCATGCAAACACAGAGATATGACTAATATATATGGTCACTTTGAAAAGAACTAACTCTGGATTTAATATGAACTTGCATGAGTCATAAAGTTTGCTCAGACTGTGCGGGTAAAAGGATACTTTTGTAGCTTTCTAACAGGTTTTTGGCAGACTACCAGTTTCTACCATTGGAGTCAGCCCCGGAAACCTGTCTCATTTAAGAGTGTCCCCATTTTTACGGATTGTGTGACAGTGTGTGACCCTAACTAAGGGGCTGATTCAGAGTTGGGAATAGAGAGAGAGCACTTAACTGTGTACCTGGACAAACCATGTTAAAATGCAAGGGGTGTAAATACATTTTTTTTTTTTGCATGCAGGGTAAATACTGGCTGTTTTTACATGTAGCCCACAAATACTGCACAGCTTTATTATTACTCTACAATTTAGATGTCAGTTTGGACACCTCCCTCCCAAATCTATATCTCTCTGCATATTTTAAATCTGCCCCACCTGCAGTGCAGCATGGTTTCACCTAGATGATCAGTTGAGAGAGATCTCTCTCTCTGTTCCCAACTCTGAATCAGGCCCCAAGTCCAAACCTGGGCAAAAACCTAATCCTGGTCAAACTACACCACTATGCCAAATTTGATGGAGCTAGATCCAAAACATTGACTGTGCATAAAGGACAGACAGACACGCTTTCCCACTTATTATATAGATATATATACACACACACACACATATACACAAACACACACTGTATGTGCATATGTGTATTTATTATTTGAACAAAAAAGACGCTTGGTGCTAGTAGAGTTGCAACTGCACGGGGCCTGGCGCGCTGAGAGGGGTTCTTTGCTTGACTGCAGCAGTAGCGTATGAGGAGACACGCACACACACACACACACATATATATATATATATCTCAGCCATAACATTAAAACAACCTGCCTAATATTGTGTAGGCCCCTCTTGTGCTGTCAAAACAGCACTGACCCGTCGGGGCATGGACTACACAAGACCTCTGAAGGTGTCCTATGGTACTTGGCACAAACAAGTTAGCAGATGATCCTTTAAGTCCTGTAAATTGCAAGATGTGGACTCCATATGTTGTGCAACTGTAAATAAGCAGAAGCTGCATACTACGAATAAGCACACGTTATTTTATTTTTCATGGTAAGGAAAACTACATTATAAATAATGTATTTTTATATTTCTGTATACAAGCCCTACAAAATAGTGGAACTGTAGCCAGACAGCCTGATTCTTAGACTATATCTGGGACACTGTACTTGCCTGTAGGTCTTGACAGATTCTGGAAACAGAAGCATTACTAATTCTCCTGCTTAAATGCATCATATTAATCTTGAAAGCTGTATTAAATATGAAGTAAATCCATGTAAATCCCATCTGACATCCTGTGGAACAAGAAAAATGAATTGCACACTTCCAACAGGTGTTGAGACACCAACCTACCAATATGGTAATTCCCACCATGATGTTACACAGCTGCCAGAGACACAGCCATGGAGAGGAAGTTTTGGATTATGTACCAGACCATCCATCCATCAGCCGGATAATAATTCATCTTAATTTAGTTCTGCCTTCATTCCTTTCTACTGGGCATTACCTCAGCACACATGTATTATTATTTTTATTACATGTGTCCCAGTTATTAATTTCTCTCAGTATTTCAGTGAATCAATTTGACAGATTATAAATTGTGTAATACTGATTTTGCAATTGTTTTTTTTGATATTTGTAGTGTGTGTGTGTATATATATATATATATATATATATGTATATGTATATATATATATATGTATATATTATACACTGTAACCTAGATTGCTGCGATCTACAGGACTTCTATTCAAACTCTTATATTCCTATACTGTGCTCTCTTGCCACTGTGATTCTTTTTAATATTCAATATTAACCGATCAAATCGATGATGTGTTTCTGGGGCTAAATCACACATTTACTAACAATTAAAACCCCAAATCAAATATTGTCTGTTAGGGCATGTGTGATTTAGCCCCAGAATCACAACATCGATGTTGATCAATTTAGGTAGTCAGTGATGTGCAGGGAGGGCAGAGCATGGTGCTCTGGACACCAGCGGTGGTGGATGACGCCATCCGGCAAGGCTATATTATCCACACCGTGGACAGTAGACTCTGCTGGACTGATTGGGTGAAGCGGTGGCATACAGAGAACACTATTCTTGGAGGAGGGTTAGTGCGAGTGCATGGGCGGAATTGGAACTTCAGCGGCCAATAGCATGCGTCGGGGTGGATCAGAGGCTGGCTGCCAGAGCCCAGCTAGTGGAAGACCACGGTGGGACTGGTGTCTGGGTGGTGCAGGGGGGGAAGGGGCGAGACACCTTTGCAATTTAAAATCTCTGCTCAGCTGCTGCTGCACTACAGGAGCAGGTAAGTAGAGAAAACTGCATTTCACAGGCAGCAGGGACTTGGGGGAGGGGGGTCATGGTGGCCACTAGAAAACACAGAGTGGGTGTAGGCAAAGCAAGGGGTACAGATAGAAGCACGGACAAACACAAGGAGTACAGATAGAAAAAAATGTGCAATTGATTGGTTTAGGTAACACAATGAATTATTAAGTTGTATACAGGTCTCTTGCCTCTTTTTTTTTTTTTTAAATGTCTTAGAGACAGGTGGGCCTGAATTCAGAGGGTGGGGTCAGACGTCTGCTTAATGTACCAACAGGGCGACATACGGCAGTGTGGCCTGGCTGAGAGAGGTGAGGTAAAGAAAGTCACATGGAGGACAGGGGCAAGATCAGAGCGGCACAGGGTGAATTTATCAAGAGTGCTTTTAGCAAAACACAGTCTCTGAAGGCCATTTATGATTTTTTTGAAATATCAAAATAGCCTCACATGCTGGCCATGCCCACTTCAGCAAAATTCAGTCTGGGACGGGGTTGCGCCATACCATAGGCATGATCTGGGCACCATGGCTCCATGCTACGCCTTTGGCATGGAGAAGCAACACTGTCAAGATACTGGTAACAACAGCAAAGCATTGCAGGCAGTGTAGGAGGAACACACTCACCGTCATTAGTCCCCAGTTACCTTTACACGGACATTTCACAGTGTGCATATTGCGGAATTGATATTTGGATAATTCAGTCCTGTGTTAGATCTACTAATGAAGTCTGGGTTTGGCTTTTTCACCCATGGTTCTGATTTGCATATTTTTATCTTTTAACAAGAAATACAAAAATGGGACACTAGTAACACTTCTCAAACCACATTGTAACTATTAATATCCCTGGGGTAATTAGGATAAATAGACTATGGGCCTGATTCACTACGAAACGCAATGCGAATACAATAGCGATTACGCACGCAGTTCAACTGTGATAGTATGCTAATTCATTACGATCGCAGTGCAATCTCAGCACAACATAAGGACCCCCACTTTACCTTACACACATCCGTAATGTTTAGCAGGACTGCGAAAACACTGGTACAGTCGAGTACCGTCGCAGCCTCACGCACACTTGCACAAGCTCTGACCTTACTCAGAAATTGCTAACGTCCATGCATGTTATCAGGCTTCAGGCTGCGTATGGCATTGCAGTGGGTAATTTATGCATACCCCTGCAACGGCTTTCAAACGCACTGGCACGCCTGTGTTCGGCTGACTACCCCCCCCCCCCCCCGTTACCACCCACATACGGCACTTCCTGTCTATCACTCTGCGATGGGTCTGCGTAGCCGCTGCGATCGCAATGGCTAGTTGCACATACGCACTGCGATGCATGCGCAGTACGCAACAATTGGCCAGTTGCATGATTATTAGCAACTGCGTTCTTTGCTGAATCAGTCCCTAAGTCCTTGAATATTGTAGTCCATGGCCACAATTTTTTGAGACTGTGATGAATTCTGTATTTTTGTGCATCAAAAATCAGCATTGATTTGGTGTATAAATAATCTATTTTTCTTGCTCCCAACCCCTGTTCTAGATGCAAACTGTGTGATTTTGGAGGAAAAAAAAAAAAATCACCTATTTAGGTTATCATGATTAAACTGAATGGCCATAACACTATTTTTGGTGGGTAACTGATCTGTCCTTTTGAATATGCTGTATGATGATATCAACCTTCAACGAACACTAGACTAGACACAGGGTCTAGAGATCTCCTGTATGTTTTATGCACATAAAATAGGTATCTACACATTTGTGACATTGTGTGATTCCTCTTGTAAGTTAACCTGTGACATTTGAGTTGTGCGGGTCCATTGAGTTCAGTGACCTCTCTTACAGTTTATTTGTTCCTCGCCAATAGCTCTCATTGTGTGAGTTTATCACATTAGCTTTCAGTGAAGGTAAAATGCCAAGGTCAGGGTATGACCATGCAGGGAATCTTTTCATCAGAGCAGAGTCAGTGAGTAACAGCTTAGCTGTAACCATGCGAGAGAGCGGAGAAATGCTGCTTATCACAATGGTGAGAGGTTCAGGACATCTAGCTATATATGCTACATTTAGGTGTGTTGTGTAATGATAACTGGAGATGTACATGTATGCCAATTTCACACACAATAACAATTATGCATGATTTACTATAAAGATTGTTTCCACTACACAACCATTTTTAAACTGTCAAATCGAGATTTCTTTCTGTTAAATAAATATGTAGTCTAAAATATGATTGTTTTATTGTACAAAATGTTGATAAATTGTAGTTCTTCCTGTCAGACAGTAGAGGGCAGGCTTTTCAGGAGACACTTTGAAAGGTTATTTAATAAGACCTAGACACAGAAAATGTTATGTTGATAGATTTCTCAATATACTTTGGTCATACTGAGTCTTTTAAAGGACTAGTAAACCTGCAATACAAGCTGACTTAAATAAAAGTCTACAACATTAAAAAAAAATACACGTGAGAGTTTTCATTCCTTAACGGAACTTCAGATCAGAAGGAGCACTGTATTGTGCGTGTGTGTGTGTGTGTGTGTGTGTGTGTGTGTGTGTGTATAGTACTAAATACCTGGACCCAGGCCTCTTGAAGGGGCCGGGTGGTGGCCCGGGTCAGCTGGTAAGGGGAACAAAGCATGGTGTTTTGCAAATGTACCCAGGCCGCAGCTGTCTCAACGGCCCTGCAGATGGTTGGACCACTGCACCACGAGTTCCAATAGCAAAGTTTAGGGGAGATCTTAGTGATCCTGCTACAGCTAAGCCCTCGCTTTGTTCTCAAAAGAGAGTTGTGGGAGTCTCTTCTGGGCATGTTTGGATCTGGCACTTGAAGAGTGAACCGCTAATTGAGGTTTCACTGTGCATAAGCTCTCAGAAGAGTAAAGCGAGGGTATCTTGTACATAGGTCTAATGCTACAATCCAGGACTCTCCACGCAGATGGATGTTCTATTTACATTTACTGAGTATTGTCTTTTCTCAACCAGTTTTTGCAAAATATGGCTAAACGTGCCTGGCTGAATGCTACAAGAAAATCTCTACAGAAATGTACTGCATCTCCCCTGCGATCACTTGTTTTATTGAAATTGCTTTACTTTACATAAGCTTGCATATTTGAAAAGTTATTAGATGTTTTATATAAATCAAGTTGTATTTAAAGTTTTAATAAGATAGACATGACAAAAGCAAAGAATGTATAAAACACCTTGCAAGTTCTTTGTTAAATTCTTGCATGCTGCTATTGAAACTATATTGAATCATAATATTTAAGTTCTTGATGATGAGACCGCATGAAGAGGTATATTGCCTAAAGCCAGTGATTTTATGAACTGAACCAATAATCAGCCTATCCATTCATTAACAAATCACTGAGGCACAACATGGTCAAACGTGGTCTTTCACATCCATACTAATGACCATAATTGTGTTGGCTCTGTTATTTAACCATATAATTTTAAGAACGTTATTACCATGAATGTCCATAACTGAAATACTATGTAATATTACATCTTGAACTATAAATGTAAATTATAACTGCCCTTCCCATTTCAGATGACCTTGTAGTTAAAATACCACTGAATTGCTTGTATAAGGTGGTGTAATCATGTTCAATGAACAAAAGTGGTAGGTCCCGAAGCGCACCCTCAAAAGCAGCTAGCGATCACTAACTAGGGATATCCCTAACCCCAATGAAGAAATATGCAAAGTGAAAAGATGTAGTGACACTAGCGCTGATGGTGAAAATAATTCCAGTAGGATAATCTAGGCCAAATGGCAAACTGAATTTATTAATGATATAAAGAATGACAATATTAGATAAAAACTTGGTGACCAAATAATGTGAGTTTCATAGAAATTTCCATAAAATACAGCAGCAACTTTCCAATAAATAAAATGTAATTTCTTATTCAAAGTGCATATAGTGCAACTAAATACAGCAGCAAGATATTGTTTACCATGAACCATCAGGTGTCATGGACATGCAAGCATAAAGTGCACTGGGTAAAGATAGAGTAAAAGACAAATTGATAGAATATAAACCTTCTGGTATCAAGAAGGATATGAAAGTCGAATAAGTCACAAATCTGTTACTAAACAGTCCACATCATTCCACGCATTGTGTACAGTACCTACCACTGACGATCTACAGCTAAGCCTGTGAGTGTCCAGAACGGGGTGGTGTCCGAAACCCCCGTTTTTTACCCGGAGTGACACCACCACCAGCACATGGTATGGATTATTAACTTTCACTGTTATTATCTATCCATCTTTGGAATGATGTGGACTGTTTAGTCACAGATTTGTGATTTATTTGGCTTTCATATCCTTCTTGATACCAGGTGGTTTATATTATATCAATTTGTCTTTTACTCTATCTTTACCCAGTGCACTTTATGCTTGCATGTCCATGACACCTGATGGTTCATGGTAAACAATATATTGCTGCTGAATTTAGTTGCACTATATGCACTTTGAATAAGAAACTCAATTTTATTTATTGGAAAGTTGCTGCTGTATTTTATGCTATATTTTATGGAAATTTGTATGAAACTCACATTATTTTTTCACCAAGTTTTTCTTATATTGTCATTTTTTATATCATTAATAAATTCAGTTTGCCATTTGGCCTAGATTATCCTACTGGAATTAATTTCACCATCAGCGCTAGTGTCACTACATCTTTTCACGGTGTAATCATGTTGTCTAGGTTTGCGGTACATTCTCCAACCTCAGTGTTTTCCATCTCGTCACATATTTGGGCAAGACTTGTATGTTGACCCATTAGAAGAAGGCAAAGAAGTGTTACTTGCTTCAAAGATGTTCATGACTGGAGGTGTCAATGAGGGGGGACATTCCATTGATTACCTATGAGGTCGTCATAAAGTGACCTCAGGTAAAAAAAGCAAATCGTTTCCTACATGGGCATAACTAGCTTAGGGTGCAAGGGGTGCAGCTGGTGTGGGGGCCCATTTTCCTTGTCAAGAGTTGCATGTGTTCTATACATTTTTCACCATTGGGTGGTACATAGGGGCCCTTACAAACGTTTGCTATGGGCCTTCAAATACCTAGTTATGCCCCTGGTGTCCTACACATTTTGCAATCACTCCAAACTGCAAGCAGAAGTGAGTATAGGATAATTGGAACCAATTAATTTCATTCCTGTACCCGTTTATATGCTTTTCTAATAAAATAATATTTTTTTTCTTAGTGGATTAGGGGCCTAAGCATGTCCTTGTACTGATATTTTTTCATCCATCCTGCAGGAATGCCAGGACTGGGCTGTAAAAGAAAGCTTTTAATTCTAAACATTACCAGTTCAGATACTTGCCTTTGATTTACAACTATTTCAAATGAATCTTTAGCAAATAATAAGCTGAAAACCAATGAAGAGGACAAATGGAAGGTGAAATGTAGCGTTAATAATTTAGTTGCAATAACTTTAAAAGGTTCGCTCAGCACTTTTAACCTCGCATCCAAAACACAGGCAGTGGCATTGAATGATAAAAATGTTTCTTTTCATTAGCAAATCATTAATCTGAGTCCATTCAAAACAATGGATCCATTCAGCTGCATCGGTCAGTAAAGGCATCAGTTGAAAAAGGTGTCTCCTGCATGTGCATCATCTCAGATATTGATGCAAAGTCTACATTTTTTTATTAAAATCACTGACAGGTGAAGTGAATAACATGGATTATCTTGTTACAGTGGCCCCTGTCAAGGGGTGGGATATAGCAGGCAACAGTGAACACTCAGTTAATGTGTTGGAAGCAGGAAAAATGGAGAGAATCTTAGTGACTTTGACAAGGGTCAAATTGTGATGGCTGGAGGACTGGGTCAGAGTAACTCCAAAACGGCAGGTTTTGTGGGGTGTTCCCGGTATGCATTGGTTAGCAGCTACAAAAAGAGGTCCAAGGAGGGAAGAGCAGTACACCAGCGACAGTAGCGAAGTCTAGATCTTCTGGTCCTATGACACAGAAGAGCTACTGTGGCACAAATTGCTGAAATAGTTAATGCCGGCTATGATAGAAAGGTGTTAGAATACACAGTGCATCGCAGCTTGCAGCGTAGCCGCAGATTAGTCATCAGAGTGCCCATGGTGACCACTGTCCACCATCGAAAGCACCTACAGTGTGCATTTGAGCTTCAGAACTGGACCACGGAGCAATTGAAGAAGGTGGCCTGGTCTGATGAATCATGTTTTTTTTAACATCATGGTGGCCGGGTGTGTGAGCGAGGATATACTATGGGAAGAAGGCAAGACAGCAGAGGCAGTGTGATGCTCTGGTCAATGTTCTGCTGGGAAACCTTGGGTCCTGGCTTTCATGTGGATATTGCTTTGATATGTACCACCTACCTAAACATTGTTACAGACCAAGTAAACCCCTTCATGGCAGTGGCCTGCCACACTGCAAACATTGGGCCTGATTCACTACAGATCGCAATTGCGATTATGCACGCAGGTCTGCTGAGAAAATATGCTAATGAATGCAATTCCAAAGCCATCGCACAGCCAGCATAGAGACGCCCACTATCTCGCATCTCTTATACCTTGCAGTCCTGCGTATACATCGGAAACATCAAGTAACATCAGCCCATCACGCACAATTATAGCAGGTCTGACCTTATTCAGAAATTGCTAACCTCGTTGCACGCAGTGAGTACACAAGCTGCGTATGCCATTGCAGTGGCTAATTTATGCACGTCCAAGAAATGGCGTTCAAATAGATAGGCACGCCTGTGTTTTCTCCAACCACTCCCCCATCACCACCCCCAAACGCTAACGTCCCATCCCTGGGTCTGCGATGGCTTTGTATCGCAGACCGAGGGGTGCTAACTCACGCACGTGCACTGCGAAGCATATGTATGCGCAATACGCATAATCGGCCAATCTGTGTACGCTGTTGCAGCTGCGATCCGTGATGAATCCGGCCCATTGTTCAGGAATTGTTTGAGGAACATGACAGAAAGTTCAAGGTGTTGACTTGGCCTGTAAATTTCTCAGATCTCTATCTGATTGAGCATCTGTGGGATGTGCTGGAAAAACAACTCCGTGCCATGAAGACACCACCACGTAACTTACAGGACATAAAGGATCTGCTGCTAATGTCTTGGTGCCGGAAACCACAGGACGGGTTGGGTACAGGATGCCGAAGCTCGGGATCCCGGCTGTCAGAATCCAGACGCCGACGTCCCGACAGGGTCAGTTAGTATACTGACACCTGACGGTAAGTATCCTAATCATCCCCTAACCCTCCTTCCCAGTTGCCTAAATCTAACCCTTCCCTCGTAGTGCCTAAACCTAACTTCCCACCACCGCAGCCTAAACCTCTCCCCCTAGTGCCTAACCCTAACCCCTCCCCCTAGTGCCTAACCCCCCTCCTAACCACACTACTTACAGTCAGGATGCATGCGCCGGGATTCTGACTGGTTTCTGTATTCCGGCGCCAGCATTGTGACCGCTGGCATTCTGACAGCCAGTATTATGACCACATCCCCATAAGACACCTTCAGAGGTCCATGCCTTGGAGGATCAGAGCTATTTTAGCGGACCTACACAATATTAGGCAAGTGCTTTTAATGTTATGGCAGATATAGGTAAATGTGTGTATGTGTATATACAGTATATATATATTTTTTTTTAGTTTTTTTTATCTTTTGTGAATTATGTAGATATCTCCCTCGGGTTGTTAGTGATTTACGTTTTAAATAAAAAGTATTTTGCATATGTAAGAGTGTACTTATTCAGCTCTTAATAGAGATTACCCAAATCAGAGACTTTTTGTTTTTGGAATGTAAATATGCTGATTTTCTTTAAATCAATCAACATAATGAGGCTTTTCACAGCCATCAAGTGCCTAGATGGCAAGCTCCATATTCTGGCATTTGAACCCTTAAGTGGGAAACCCTGACACACTAATAGCGACAGGAATAAATGTTTTAAATCTGCGTTCATTCTGCTGAACATATTGTCATACCCATACTGACATGTCAATCTTCTCTTCACCAAGCCATTTACAGCACAATTTAACTGCTGTAATATTTTGCTATGCGGAAATGAGGTGTCAGTCATCCGGTGCCCTTATGTGATTAACATGGACCGCAAAAGCTCTCTTAAGAAGGATGCAGATTGGATGTAATGGGGGACAAGTGTATGGAATCAAGCACACAATGCTTGCTAAAGACCAGCACTTTCTGATTTTAGAACATATTGTGCTAGTTGGCTGCCTTTGTGTACTTATGGGAAATAAGCTCTTTTTTGATGGGTCTGATCATAAACTTCATCAAAATACTGTGTGCTGCCAAAGGCTCTGATTGCTTAGTCTGTTAGTGCGTCCATGTATATTTGTGTGTATATATATATATATATATATATATATAATCTTTTTTTGTGTGTATGTGTTTTTGTATGGATATGTGTGTGTATATATACTGTATGTGTATATATATATGCATGTGTGTGTATGTACAGGTAATAGCAGCCGGTAAGACGACATCTACGCTTCGGTAAGAGCCTATGCACACCCGTTAATCTGCTGCCACACAGACATAGCGGGCTCATGTCACGTGACAGCATATCCCGGTTCCAGTAGTCCCCCTGGCTAAAATTTGTTATCCAGCCCCCAACTATGAATATATTTTCATACCCTGTTTTGTAATATGTGACAATATGTACCCTGTTCAGGTTTAAACACTTTTAAGTATAAAGGCATCCATGCCTGAAAAAAAGTACTTTGTCTACTTGTGCTCAGTACAGATGACAGCATAAGTCTTGGTTCTGTGCTTACCTAGGGTTCTGTAAACGCCAACTCTTTGCTGTCTCTCACTCAAGTACTTTCCAAGTACTTCACACTGGACCACACTAAATTGTTGTATTATTATTTATTAGTATACATATACCAGTAACTTACTGAAAGGCTTTGGGAGGAGATAATGAAATGTTGGGAAAGAGACAACAACAATGGGTTATTTAGCGCTGTTTGTTGCAACACCTATGTGCAGTAGATAGTGGCTCAATAAAATAGAATTATACATCCATCTTTCCATTAAGCAGAGGTTCTCAAACTCTGGACCTCACTCAGAGGAGCTCGCAAAATGCGAGCGTTCGCTCTGAATGAGGGCGGCCGCATCTATTTTCTGACCCGGCCTCCTGGCCGCTTGCTAGGCTGTGGGTGACCATCGGGGCTTGCGACGAGACCCTTGTGGTAGGGTCTCGTCTGCCGCAAGCCCCAGAGAGCTGGTGATGTCAATGGGGCCGCCCACAAACGGCAGGCGTTCGTTTGGGAACGCCTCCGTTTGTAAAGCCACCCCCCGCCACGCCTAAAAAACGGGGAGAGCTGTCGATCACCATCGACAGCTGCTCCTTTTGTAGTGAGCCAAGGAGTGAGAGAATTTCGCAGAGCCCAACATCTACCTGCTTGAGACCCTCTGTCCTCAGGACCCCACATAGTTCACATTTTCCAGGTCACCCAGCAGGTGCACAGGTGTTTTCATTACTCACTGACACATTTTAAAAGATCCACAGGTGGAGGTAATTATTTCACTTTTGATTCTGTGAGGAGACCTGGAAAACATGCACTGTTGGGGGACCTGATGACCGAGTTTGAGAACCTGTGCATTAGATAAATACAACCTATTGTATTTACTATATTGTAATTAAATATATTAGCACATTTGAAAAGTTTATATTTCTGATCAGGGCTGTAACTATGGGTGTACGACCGGTGCAGCTGCACAGATAGCGATGACTCTGTGGTCAGCACCGTCGCCGCCCCACTGCCCTTGCAAGGTGCCTGGAGTGGCGCACTGCAGCCAGGATCGCTTGTGCACTGCCGCCCTAAGCGTCCTGTGGGTGTTCCAGATGGGCACACTGCAATCTGTGCAGCCGACCAGCATCCTCAGGACGCCCGATCAGCGCTGCACTTACCTGTGCTGCTGGCCCTGCCCCTCTGGCGCGACTTCACAGGGCGTATTTGTGCCCTGTTTCTGAGTGATGGCACAAGTGGGTGTCAGCCTACTGGCGACACAATGCTGCAAAGGAAGGTAGACTATTAGGAGCAGAAACTGACATTATTATTTCTCATAATGAAATATAATTCGGTAAAATGCACAAAAACTAGCACCGCAACATAATTTTCAAAATGTTTTAAATATTAATTAAATATTGCAATAATTGTTGGCAATGTCTTTTTTTAATCTCTCTGGTATAATTTGTTCTTCTTTCATATGCCTTTCTTTTCTTATGCCTCATTCAAATCACATTTTGGTTATTGGTTGAAATTAGTGGCTGTGTGATTGCATCCACCGAGCTAAACAACTGAGCCATTCCCATTTATATTATACAGCGTAGAACCCAAACACCCTCTTTCCATAACCTGTGTACTGTATAAGGTGGGCATTATTTCCTCAGAGCTTTCCACTCCCAGATTCCAGACCCTCTGAGGTGCCATTTGATCTCACTTTTCCCATGTCAGCTGGTAACAAGCCTCTTACGCCAGATGAAAGTGAAGAGATAACTGAGCCCAGTGTAAGTGGCAGGGTTTGTTATGTTATAACATTAAGGGAACAGTCATTGTTTGCTAATTGTAATTTTTTTTTCTTAAGTGGGTTATTTTATTTACAAAATATTATTAAGTTAGAACTAAGGGGGTCATTCAGTTACCCCACTGCGCATGCGCACGACGGAGGGAGCTCCGTCGTGCGCATGCGCGAGACCCGGCTAGCGACCGGGTAGCCGTCGCTCCGGGTCTCGCACCAAAGGGGGCGTGCTGTCGATGTTGATTGACAGCACGCCCCCTTTGGTCGGCGTGCCGGGGCGTGGCTGCCAGACTGAGGCGTTCCCATGGGAACGCCTACCGTCTGAAGCCGGCCCCACTGACATCACTAGTGATGTCAGTGGGAGTGATTTTGGCTCTGATAGAGCAAAAATCACTCCAGGGCTAGCGGCAGCGAGACCCTACCGCAGGGTCTCCGTCGCAAGCCCGATGGTTGCGATGGTCTTGACCATCGCGACCATCAGCATGGACGCTCGCATAAGCTGTGGGTGGTCACCCACAGCTATGCGAGCGTCCTGGAGGACGCTCCATTTTCATGTAGAAGGGCCCTGATTCAGAGCGTCCGGCTCTGAATCAGGCCCTAAGTTCAGTAACTCATGATTGGAGGGACTGTAGTAAGGGAAGATGCACATACAGCATGACATGCTTAAATGCAACTACAAAGCAGCAAAGCATCCAAGTTATACATGTTGGAATCTGTGCTTAGGGCTCATGTCATGTGAAAACAGTGATTTACATTAAAGGATTAAGTGTGATGAAACCGATTAAGTGAAGGCTTTAAACTTCCAGAAAACTGTTCATTTTTTTTTTGGAATGTCTGAGATTAATACATACCTGAGGACATGTATGGGGTTGCAGCAATTTACAAAGTTGTTTACTAAAATGGAACCATTCTGTTTACATCTTGGTGTTTTGTATAAAAATACAACAAATTTATTTTTTCATCTTTTTTATGCTGCCCATCCACTAGGCGATTAAACCGAGCGATAATGACGGTCGTTATCGCTCCATTGCTTGGTAATCGCTTGCAAATCGGGGAGTAAACGGTTAAAAACGACCAGCGATGCGCGCGTGCGCCCGCTGGTCGTTTTTAACATCTATCATTGTCCAAACATGATGGTCAGCCTGACGACCGCCGTCAGGTTGCCATGTTTGGGGATGAATATAGCAGAGTGCCAAGACCGCTGTCACTCACCTGTCTAGACGCTGCTGCCATGGAATGTCCGCTGCTGGGAGCCGCTGAGGAGGGGGTCCTGCAGCCTGCCGACTCTGCCCGTTACCGCCGAGGACTGCAGCCCGTCACCGCCGAGGACCCGGGAGGAAGACCTCTCCAGACTTCACCCCGCGGGAGACGATGGCGTCATAATCATGCCGTCGTCCACGCATCGCCGAGTGGATGGGCACCTTAAGCTTTGTGGTTATTTTTTGCATTTCATTGGCTGCATATATAGTAAATAAATAGACCTTATATCTGCGGGGACACCTAAGTCACTCCGCCCCTCCCATCCTGTTATACTTAACTCCCAGTCCTCTTCTGGCATGTCACTAGGGTGAGCACCGTGTCCGCTAGTTATGCCTTGCGTGCGCTGCAGCCGTGATTAGGTCATCGTGCAAATGTGTGCTATGACCTAATTTTTATCAGGCTCCAGTTTTATAATTGTAGATATATAAGCAATTGGTCAGTGTGATATAAGTGCAAAGGTAGAACAGTATTCATGGCCAGTTTAGCTTACAGTTTTTGTTGGTACCTAGAAACAAATGTTGTCTCTGACACTGGGACAGTTATTACTGACTGCATCTACAGTAGGGTTGATTAATTGACTGCTTTGAGTGATGCTGTTTGTTTTTTCAGTAAAAGATTATTTGCTTATCACTTAAGCTGGGTACACAGACAACTTTTTTAATCGATTTGTTGTCTTCCAGTGGCCCGGAACATCAAATCATTTAAATCGTCCGATGTGTATGCACTATACGCGCTCCCGCGGCGTCCGTCGCATCTTCAGATCTGCCGTACATGCTGCATCTGAAGATGTGACTGACGATCCCTTGGATGCAGCAGGGGAATGACATCGTGCAGATGTTCACTAAATAGTGTGGTGTGTATGGGACCGCATAATATGTTGTCCGTCGCATCTGCCGTCGGCTGGGTACGCAGGTCCTCTAGTGCGTCCTAATTTCCACCATCCAATAATGTCTTGACCAAATTAAGGTAAAGTGGTTTTACCAATGTGTCCTCGTGCATCTAACCTTAATATGCCACGCACCTTGAGATGCCTGACGCGAGTGAACTGCCACGTCCCATGCAACTCTGCTAGCGTCGTTCCGAAAATGAGTCTTAGGTGGAATGAGATGCCACTGTGATGCACCAGGAGGCTGCGCTGGATAATTTGACATGAGACACATGGATATCTTTGTGCAACTGAGTCTGTATATGAAGCACAATGGAACTTGGCATGAAAAAAACTGCGGCCACTGCATCGTAGCACTTCGTATACAGATTCAGAGACTTAGTCGCACACAGATATGTGTCGCATATGAAATTAATCAGTGCAGTCTCTTAGTACGTCCTAGTCGCATCGCATTGTGACACACATATTCATAAAAAAAAAAAACACCCCCGGCACTAGCACAGTTGCACGGGACCTGGCAGGCCGAGAGGGGCTGTTTCACGCTACTGCAGCAATGATGTGTGAGGACACATCTGTATTTTGCTGACAAATATATATGGAGGCAGGAAAACCTCAATCATTTTGATTGTTCTCCATAGAGGTGCAAAGAAAAATAAGCAAGTTTTTACCTACCGTAATAGCCAGAAATATTTGAAGCACATTGTGCTGGAACCTCACATCTAATTGACTCTGCCCCTTTTGTTTAGTGTAATATAACTGGTTTGCAACCTAAACCAGACACATCAAACATTGATTGGTATAAGGAACACATTCTTGGCTAAGTATCTGCCATATAGGACATCTAGAACAAAGCACATTTAAAGCATGATATTTATGACAATCAACTAAGTTTACATTGGTTAGTAATTATCACATAAGATTGTTTGGTGTTTTACATGTTTCATTGAAGCAGACCTCAAACAGTGACGATTATATTTTAAAGTTTGTTTGTTTGTCTACTGCCATTTCAGTGACAAATGCCTTCCATGTGCACAGATTTATCTTTCACTTGTATTTATTTTTCCAAAAGCTGTAAAGCATGACAGATATAAACATACGTCTTAAAGTGTATATAATGTGGCCTTGAGTTCATCAACTTCAGATGGTGGAATATTGCCCTTGAAACACAGTAATGTTTGTTTCCTTCCCAGAGAAAATTAATAATCTGTAGATTGGAGTTATATATGTATGTTCCTGATCTACTGATACATATAGGTAGATGATAAACTGGGTACAGGTATGAGATGTTTTCTTTGTAACCCTAGTTCCGATATAAGCAGATAAGAAAGTAAATTATTGCTGCATTTTGATGATTGTCATAAACAGACATGATTACCAAATGGTTCTTTCTGTTACTATGTTGATGGTAATTCCAGTGGAGATATATGGGCTAAGAGAGACCAATCCTAGTTTTCAGCCTAGTTATCAAACCACTCATATAGGGCCAGCTTTAATTTCCTGCAAAATACTGCTGGAGCTGTGTGATATGTCTACTAGCTGATTTCTGATTGCAGCCTATGGAGGTGTGAACAGGAATCAAGGTGGTAGGATTGCGCTTATACACAAGGTGCCAGTGGCAGTTCTGATTGAATGTGCCCCTTATTGTTTTTCTCTGGATCCACATCCTCTGCTTCCTCTATCAGTTGAGCTACCACAAGGCTCAGTGATGGGTCCTCTTCTGCTCTTATCTATAGTACTGATCTTGGCAAAATAATAAGCTCCTTTGGATTTCAGTATGTTTACTTTGCAGATGATACCAAAATGTATTATCCTTTCCAGACCCCCCAGAGTGTTGTCCCATGTTATGGAATGTCTCTCTGCCATTTCACAATGGATGTCCTCTCGCCACCTCACAAACAATCTATCAAAGAGTGAGCTAATAATATTCCCATCAGTTATCAGTTGCCAACATGACATTTTTTTATAGGCTTTATTTAAGAACAAGTCATAACCCCTTTAGCACTCACTAAAAGGGTTATGATGACATCTGTTCTGTATTTAGTAGACAGCGGTAAGCTTAGCCATCTATGGGTGGCGTTAGCAGTACGTTCCCCATTGCCGAAAATGGGGGACCCAGCAAAGCCTCTCCATCTTTAGGAGTCTTTGCTGAGTCCCTGCTGGGTTAAACGCAGACTACATTCATGAGAGTACATTAGTTAATAGCCCGTCGCCAGCAGCTTTAGACTGCCAACATCACAGCAGATGACACCTCCAAGGAGGGGGACACTGCCTGACCTAGTCAGACAGGTAAGTCAGCTTAAATACTGTTGGCATCACTATGATACTCAACTAAATATGTTGCCTGCAAATGGTAATGTTGATAAAGGGAACCCTATATCGGTTGACAAAATGACAATAACCCTACCGTTCAAGTTACCTCTCTTGACTCAAACGGATCTTTCCTCCTCATATCCATTCTGTATCTAAATCCATTTACTTTCATCCAAGAAAACTTAAAAACCAAATACATGCACACATAACACATTTGTCACTCACCCAGATTTGGGGCATAGTGTGTCAGCTCCCGACTTAGTGGTTAACCCTCCTGCATGCTAATACTTCTTGTCAGTGATGTGGATGAGAAGCCTAGATTGTGTGATTCGCAATGTACTGCAGGGAATCACAGCAAAGTGGGGCAGGTCTGCAATGACTCAATAAGTTGCATCATACCCCACTAACCTGGATATCACTAACCCCCGGACCTGCCAGAGAACAGCCCCCAGTCAGTAAGGTCTGACTCCTATTCTCCAATGGACTATTGCATTTACCTCCTTATTGTTCTACCCATAACCATTCTTTAACCCTTTCAAATTATATTTATACAGCAATTACACTAATTTTCCTTGCAAATTTTCTTCTGCTGTTTAACAAAACCGCACTGACATCTCTCTCCTTGTCTGAAGATATCTCCCAGCTCTACCCCTTCCACTCTGCCGACGTTTTCAGCCTCTCATGTACACACATTACTCGCTCCCCTTCCTGATTACGTGACTCTTTCCCGGCAACAGCCATTCTGTAGAATGCCCTGTATCACACACAACTTTCCCTGAAAACTCATCTCATTAGGCAAGCTTATCAAACGCCTAAACAATCCAATGAACTTCTCTGGACTTTTATACCAGTTTACCTCCACACTGCACAGTTCATACAACCTTACATGTGTTCTCCGTCTGTATTTTAAAAAAACATTGATCTGTAACTGGAACACATATTCACAAAGAGCATTTTTTCCCCGCTGATACAATAAGTGATAAGTGAAACACCAAATCTTGTTTTATTACTGTTTGTCCCAGTTGTAAAGCATTCTAGAGTATCCTGGCCATGGTACTATATAAATAAATGGTAATACTAAAGAGAGGGAGAATAGTTTGGAGAGTAGTTTGTTGGAGACATGGTTCTGTAAGTCGCATAAAAATCCTATATGTGGAGAACCCCAAATCACAAGCAGCAATACAGAATCCAAAAGCTGTGTATGTATATTTTAAATAATATTTTAAGTGCAGAATTAACTCTAAAATATTCCTTTAAATACTGATTCTTTGTTTTAAGATTTTATTGTCATTTCCATGGAAACTCATTAACGTTCCTGAAATACAGTAATGCTGCATACTCATTTGGATGCAGCAGTTATGTACTCCTACTTGGAAGTAGAATGGGATAGGCTACCCAGAGTGTTGGAACTTACCAGTATAACTTTCACTAGTGCAGAAAGCCCCATACACATTTATACCACAATTAAAGCTTCTATTCTGCTGAACACACATTCCAGGACCTAAAGAATAATCATGACCATAAACTCCTTAAAATAAACTTTTTAAAGCGTTTCCTGCCAGAGGGAACCTAGCAGCAAAATTGCCAACTGTGTTCTTGGAGATGAGATAGGAAGAATTAGATTAAGCTGCTTACTGTTGACATGTCTATTGATCTGGGTTCAATGTCGTTTCCTGTCTGCTAGCAGTCAGATTGCTGTATACAATAATATTGTGCCTTTAGTTGAGGTGGAATTGGGGACTCTGAGCATCAATTACCTTAGGAAGACTGTGGCACCGGGAGATAAGGTTAAGCTTCTGCTGGAACCCAGGCAAGACATTCACAGCTTACAATCTGACTTTAAATTTGACAGTCTTCCATTTTTGAGTTTGTGAAGTTATGTGGAGGGGGGAGTGTCCGTGGCTATCATTGCTAAGTCTTCTTGCAAAACATTTATTGCTATGTGCTTAATTGCTGAGCAATGGCATTTTCTCCAACCATTTTAAGCTAAAGAAAGTATTAACTGAGCTAACTGCTATCTTCACGTGCAAGAAGTTTCAGGATGGGTTTCAGTCCCTCTTGACCTTATGTTCCTTAAAAGAATGGGTGATCAGTGTTATCTTTTCTGGCTCAGAACACATCCCATTGCTTAACAGTTCAATGTACCTCTATCTGCTCACTGGTGAGTTCAGTAATTTCTTTCAACACGCTGTAAACAATTTCCGTCTTGAAGATTAAAAGCTTGTTTTCACTTGTGGTTTCCGGAAAATAAGTTCTCAAATTGATTTTTACCAGTTGCAGACCTTCTTGAAAGTCTATGCCTACACATTGTAATGCTTTATAAAAGTGCCTTTTATATATTATATATATATATTTATTTATTTATTTGTTTATTACCAGTTATTTATATTGCGCACACATATTCCGCAGCGCTTTACAGAGAATATTTGGCCATTCGCATCAGTCCCTGCCCCAGTGGAGCTTACAATCTATATTCCCTAACACATGCTCACACACATACACACTAGGGTTAATTTGTGTTTGGAGCCTACCAGTATATTTTTGGAGTGTGGGAGGAAACCGGAGTACCCGGAGGAAACCCACGCAAACACAGGGAGAATATACAAACTCCACACAATTCCCGTGGTGGGAATTGAACCCGCGACCTCAGTGCTGTGAGGTAGTAACGCTAACCATTACACCGTCTGTGCTGTCCATATATATATACCGTACATTAAAAGTGTTATTTAATGGCATACAGGAATTTGAGCTAAGATTATGTAATAAATCCACTGGTAAGCTTTTACACACATATAATAGAGGAAAATTAATGTTTCTGCTTTAACCATTTGTAACATTGGACCTATGTATTATATTTAAAGGTAAATTAATGATACGCTAAATCAATTTAATTTATTTATTTTTTTGCTAGGATTCAACTTTGTTTAATTAAGCAGTAAAACATGTAGACAGAGGTCATATCAGGTAAAGTAATATTTTCATCAGTTTAGTCTTATAAAACAAAAGTCGTGAAATATTACCCTAGGCAGCTTTACCAAATATGGTCATGTATTGTAACAATAACTAATTCCATATTAGGTTCTTGTAAAGCAGTAAAACATAT
Source organism: Taudactylus pleione (assembly GCA_031769625.1). Lineage (NCBI taxonomy): Eukaryota > Metazoa > Chordata > Amphibia > Anura > Myobatrachidae > Taudactylus > Taudactylus pleione. The sequence continues at coordinate 1,917,188 of JAUIMM010000052.1, read as the reverse complement.
ATACTGCTACAGTGCATTTTGACAACGAAGCTCATTGCTTTTCCATAGCATTTCCTTACATTTATTTTACCAAATTACTAATAACCTTGTTTGCAAGGTACAGTATTGTGTCGTGCTTTCTTGTGGCTGCAATACATCACCCTGGAAAGCTGTATAAGCTGATATGTTTTTTTTAAAGCTGCACTTCTGACAGTTTTAAGGTTATAAAGTAAATAAAAGAAAACATTTTAGGGTTTTCATGTTCTCTAGTTATTTAGCTGTGACTCATTTAGTCAAAGGGAACATCAGGTAATCTCAATGACCTATTTATAATGGGTGCACATTTATTTATTACCAGTTATTTATATAGCGCACACATATTCCGCAGAGCTTTACAGAGAATGTTTGGCCATTCACATCAGTCACTACCCCAGTATAGCTTACAACCTATGTTCCCTCATGCGCAGTGATCTCAGTGCCAGCATCTACCCTGCACTGGCCCTCTCCTCTCATAAGATGCCCCTTGGCAGTCCACTGACATCACTCAGCCCTATGAAATTTCATTTTAAAGTGCACTTGTCATCTTCAAATTATTGATATTATTTGGAACCTTCATTTTTATTGCTCATTCTGTATTTGTTTTTTGTTTTGTTTTCCTTAACCCCATATTTGCCAACTCTCCCTGATTGTGAGGGAAACTCCCTGAAATAGTAGCAATCTCCCTGATTGCACCTTACCCCCATAATGTAGCTGTTATATAAAAGAACTATGGAGATATATACATTCAAATGGGATCATTAGTATAATTTCCCTGAATTGGTTATAAAGCACAATGATCCCTATGGTTACATGCATTTTCTGAGAAGTATCAGTGTGTTTTCATCAACAAACAGATTTTACTAACTGCTTTGGGGCTCATATACATTTGGATTGGATGTAAGTCAGTTTTATGACACGCCTCTCAGATGTAGCTGTACACGCCCACTTTACCGCGCGCTCATAGGTGTTGCTTTCACAATCTCCCTGAAATGCTTTTTCAAAATTAGGCAAGTATGGATAACCCTAGTCCTTCCCTAACCACAGCACACAGCAGAAGGAAGTGATCATCAGTGTTCAACCCCTATTAGAAATGCACGTTTACAAATACAGTCTGAAATGTATTCCACGGAATAGCAAAACACAAGTACCACTTGACCATTGTATCACCAGACCATATCACCTTTGTGAAATGATCTGTACCACTACAATACAATTACCACAAAACTTTGCTTCATTTTGCATATATCCCATTACCACGATTGTAGTGAATCAATAGGTTGCAGTATCATAAATATTGGGCCAATCTATAAAATTGTTGTCCCTCTATGGCAGGGGTGGGGAACCTTTTTTCTGCAGAGGGCCATTTTTATATATATAACATTACTCGCAGGCCTGGTGCAGGCCACGTCCCATCCGTGTAAAGTTACACGGGGAAGGGCAACCATCGCCAGTGATTACAGCAATGCCCGGATCATCCTGAGGATCCTCCAGGGAGCTGTAAGGGCAGCAGTGTGACTGTCTGAAGCATCCTAAGAGAGCTCCAGATGGCACTGCTGCATAGATTCTGGCTGCAGGGTGCCATTCTAGCCACCCTGCTAGCCAGATAAGGCTAGCAGAAAAAGCTCAGAGGGCCAGACCAAATGGTTCCAGGGGCCTTATACGGCCCCCTAGCCTGAGGTTCCCCATCCCTGCTCTATGGTGTGTAGGAAAATTTTGATGTAAAACCATAAACCCCTTTATGCTGAGCGAAGATGATTGGTTTAAAGTGTTCATAAATGCTGTATCTTACACAGAATAGCAGTTGAGAGATTAAATTATTTCAAAATGATGCTTTTGTCTTTTAGTTATGCGGCTTTTTTCATAAATACAGTTTCTATGATATTTTTGTTTGATGTATTCATTTATGTACATACAGATGTGTCCACATACATCTAGCCTCCTTGCGCGTTAAATAGCCTTTCTAGTTGGTCCATGCCATTACAGTATCAGCGGCTGTGACACTGTAACGTCGCGTTTCGCATGCAGATACACCCACAGTTGCACACAGATTATAGCCATGCTGCATATCATTTTAATCAGCAGAAGCTGCTTGTGTGAATAAGATGCCCTGGAAGGTAAGTAAAAAGTCGCATGAAAAGACACTTGGTACTAACGAGTCACAGGGCACTCACGTGTTGTGTAACACGACTTGTAGCGCACGGAGGATAGATGTATGTGGACACATCTGTACTGTAAATAAAAAAAAATATAATAAAATAATGTCTCCTTTAGTTTTATAATAATGATCTAATACTTTTCCTGTTGCAGCAGCTGATTGCAGCTAGCCGCCATAGAATACTCTTTCTGTCCTGTGCAAAGTATAAGTAGTTAATGAATTCCCAGTCTTTCACTAATACTGTGTATTTTGGCAGATCTTTGGGGGTGATTCAATTCAGCGGCAGTGGAATAGCGCCGGGAAGTTTTGTCCTGGGGCTATTCAATTTAGCGTGCTGTTTAGTCCGACTGTTAGAATGCCAGTTCTCGCAACTTAACCTGGGTATTTAGTCGCGAGAACTGGCATTCCCTGACTAAAGTGCCGACCGCGAGGCTGTTAGTGCAGTGCTAAGCCAGAAAAACAACTTTGCGGCCCACACTCTAATCGGATTTCTCCTCTCACCCTCAGGAGGGTGCAAGAAGAAATCATTTAGTTGCTCTAACAGTGCGCTGAATTGAATTAATTCAGGACCAACTTCCCGGCGCTATTCAACTCCCGCTGAATTGGATCGCCCGCTTCTTTACACAAAGGCCACTCTAGAGAGTAAACCATAAATTTTACATATTCAAATAGATATCTCTTTTTCAAGGCCTGTCTGATGTAATGTGTCCTTCCCCTCACAATGCCCTGTAATACACAGCTTTTGTATTGTACAAATAGCTTTCACGTTTGTGACATCCCCGTTAATGTTCTTCTCTGCAGGACTTGGGGCTAAATTAACTCTAATACACAGATTTAAGCATTTAGCTTACATGAGTCCTTAATAAGCACCATTAGAGCTATGATAATACCACAGTTTCTTTGAACGGAGTGAGGTTCATCCAGAATGTTAACTGAAGTGTACTCCATCTGTACTGTATTGTTGTAGTAGTATTATTACTATTTAATAAAGCACTATGGGTTGACGACTAGGCAAAACCTGCAAACATTACATTATTCTAAGGGAGGAATTCAATTAGCAGCTGTAATTTACCGTTTGTGATAAAGGATGGTAGCCTTGCACTTTTACGGCTGAGGCTATTCAGTTAGAGCCCCTATTTCTCGCACGATAAATTACTGTGTAAACGCGCGTTAACGCATAGAATCCGGAATAAATTCCCGGACCGATGGATTAACACGTTTGCTGCAGCTGCAAACAGGCTTTTTAACGCGGATTTCTTTTCCAGCCAGCCACAAGAGTGAGAAGTGACTGATTTATATAGATTATTAGGTTTCTTAAGCCGCATCATGACCTGTTTCCATTACTTGCCGAGATAAAACAGAACCAGTAAAGAAATAATCACTTAATTTCAGTACTTTAAACCCTCCATAATTCTGTATTGCCAAGTTTGCTGCCATCTGTGCCCTGTAACATGTATACATGCAGAAGTAGAAGGCAGCTTTCTCCGTGCACAGTTGGAAATGCTATTAACTGTTTAATGCAAGGCTCTCTCATCACTTGTGTAGACCACTCATCTTGTCTACACTAAATTCTACTATGTCTGCTACATCGCCTCATAAGTCTGTGTTTGGCTGATATGTATAAAGTGGAAAAATATTGAAAGGCACTTGCTGAATTGCAAAGAATGGAAAGCACAATTACCCACAGAGATAAAGGATCTTTTGGCAAACTGCACTGAATGCCAAAGGAGTGAACAATGCTTTCTTTAAAAAAAAATGTAATCTAGTTCGGAGCAGAGGGGTTCCAGACAAATGCTGCTCCCCACACTAAGAATGTGTAATGTCTGCATGCGGCTGGCCACACCTTCCATTGTGTTATGTATACATATATTTAATAATAATACAGCATAAGTGAACAGAGTATGTGATTGCACCTTTACTGTTTTTAAATATTTTAATATTTTTGGAATTCGTTCTAGTGTTTACACCATAATGCATCATACTAGCCACCTCTCCCTGATTGTCAGGGAGACTCCCTGAAATAGCAGCAATCTCCCTGATTGCACCTTACCCCCATTATGTAGCTGTTATATATATAAAAAAAAAACAGAGATACATATATTCAAATGGTATTTTTAGTATCACTTCCCCATTTCCTTGCATTGGTCATAAGGCACAATGATCCCTATGGCTACATGCATTTTTTTTTAAATTACCACTGTGTTTTGCTCAACAAGTAAATCTTACTTACTGCTTTGGGTCTCATTTACGGAATCGGTATGATTTACCGGCGGACGCTTGTCCAGCGGTTGGAATCCCGACAGCGGCTGCCCGACATGGGTGAAAATCCTGATCATCCCCAGGTAAGTATTCACTAACCCAACCCCCCCCCTAACCTTAACCCTCCTTAGGGGTGCCTAACCCTAACCTTCCCCCCAGGGCCTAACCCTAATCCCCCCTCTAAGTGCCTAAACCTAACCCCCCCTTCCCTGCCGCCTAACCCTAAGTCCTCCCTGGGGGTGCCTAACCCTAACCCTCCGTCCCCTAGCCTAACCCTAACCCTCCGTCCCCTAGCCTAACCCTAACCCTCCCTCCCCTAGCCTAACCCTAACCGCCTCCCGGAGCCATACACCTAACCCACCCCCCGCAGCTGTCCACGCTCGGCGCCAGGCATCACTTCGATTGGGATGCCGGGCGTCGGTCTCCCGGCGTCTGTAAAATGGCAGGCGTTAGACGCCTGTCATTTAACCCCTAGCCGGGATAAAGCAGCCGAGAAGCCGGCCGTCGGGATTACGTCCGCCGGCTTCCCGACTGCATACCCTCATTTACATTTGGATGTAAGTAATTATATGATACGCCTCTCGGATGTAGCAGTATACGCCCACTTTACCACCACGGTCATAGGTGTTGCTTTCACAATCTCTTTGAAATGCTTTTGCAAAATTAGGCAAATATGTAATGGATGGAGGAGGGGTGCAGGTCTATATATGCCTATGATACTTTATTCATGTTAAAATGGATATTTAGACATAGTAGTCCAATGCAACACATGAACAACATGCGTGCTATTGTATGCACTTTAAGGATGTTTTTACTGTGTTGGGAAAAAAAAGTGCATGTAAAATAGTTTTATCTACATGCATAGACTCCAACAAGTGAGAGGTAGTAATGGACTGCTATTGTAAATGATTAGGATTTTGTGCAGGGGTTCTGTGACTATATAAAGGGACACAGTGGTACATTACAGAGACAGCAGTGGGGGAAGTAATACAATGAAAGTGATGCCCAGCACCATTTATGCACAATAGCTATAAGCTTTGCTTATAATTTACTAGCAGACTGAGCTTCATTACGTTATTCCTACTAGTTAGTCTAGTAATATATTTTATATATGTATAGTATTAATATATTCAGGAAATGGATGAGGTTTAATGATAATCATGTGCAAATGAATGAATAAATACTCTCTGTAAAGCGGTACAAATAAACTGTAATAAATATATAGCAATATAAAGTAAATACACATATATATTGTGTGTGTATTAAAAATGAAATCACAGTTCTTCTCAATAGATCCTAACTTATATAGTCTGGCAAAAAAAAGAATGGTCTGATTTATATTCGCCATGTAGAAAAATAGACATTTGATTGTGCATGTGGTCAGTATTGAAAATAGGACATTTTCATGGATAAATCTATAAAATCTTCCACTTGGTAACTCTCCTTTTGGGCTTACAATGTGTAATTTGCCCTGAGGTACAGTTTGTATAGAACAGGGATGGGGAACCTGGGGCCCGTATAAGGCCCGCCGAGTCATTTAGTCTGGCCCTCTGAGCTTTTCTCTGCTAGCAGGGTGCCTAGAATGACAGCCAGAATCTATGCAGCAGTGCCGCCAGGAGCATCCTTAGGACGCTTCAGATGGTCACACCGCTGCCCTTACAGCTCCCTGGAGCATCCTCTGGATGCTCCGGGCATTGCTGTAATCACCGGCGATTGTGGCCCTTCCCTGTGTGATGTAACAAGGAGGGGGCGTGGCCTGCACCAGGCCCGCGAATAATGTTACATATATCAAAATGGCCCTTGGCAGAAAAAAGGTTCCCCACCCCTGGTATAGACCATAGGCCAGTTGTGTGCGCTTGCTGAAGCTCTTATAAACTTCTCCTCAGCAGTTGCCCAATATTCACAGTCACAAGTTGTTTTCCATCCATTAATATGCAACAGCATTTCCAAAGTTGACCTTAAGCATATTGTATTTGAATATTATTTACCTAATTTTAGAACAAGCTATGGTGTTTATAGTCATAAATTGCATTTGACCACGCTGCTGCACATTTTCTGGTTTGAAGCTGAGCTGTCCATTGACCACCGCCGTGATGGTGGAACCATGGCAGCAGTGCTGACAGAATCACTGTTTTGTCACCTGAGAGAGCTGATGTCACTTACAGAATGGAAGGGGTTTAGCTGACAATGGTGACCTAGAGATTATCAAGGAACAATTTAGCTGGAAGTCAGACAAACCTGGCAATGCCTAATAATTGGAGAGCGCTTTTCAGTCCCTTGTATAACGTGTAGTACTTAGGAATAGTTGTGTATATGCTGTTTACACTTCATATGTGTGATGTTGGCTTAATCTTTGTTCTTCCCAAAACTTTAGATTCAATATACACTTTGTTTATAAATTCTGCAATAGAGCAAGTGTTAAATAAGCTGCCATAAACTTGGTATATTCCAGGTAGAGAAACTTACCATGATAATTCCCCCATTGTGTCAGTGCTTACATAGCGTGCTAATATTTAAATGCTGAATAGGACATTGTCACATTGCAGCTGTTGCGGCAGTTCTTGAATCTGCTGTTCTGTTCAAAGTTTCACCCGATCAAACAAATGTGAAGCAAACGTTCCCGATCTCCCAGCGTTCATGGAGGAGATAAATCAGCATTTGTACAAGTTCTGCTCCTCGGTGAAGAGCTTAAACCATATTGTGCCGTCTACATCATGCTCAAAATCACAATACAGCTCTCTGCTGTTACTGCAGGTCACTTGCTGAGAACGCAGAACATGCAAATAAAGATGTCTAAGGAAGGAAGCATCAATCTTTCCTGACAGCACAGGAGAAAATGAATAGCGGGCTTATAAAATGACTTCATTATTTGCTGTCCCAATATGTTACATGCATGTTATTATTTTCAGAATTATTTTTTTTATGTATACTTTACATCACACATGTACCCGCTTTCTCCTAAATAAAGAACCCACAGACTGAGCTTGTTCCTGATTCCCTAACCGATTAGTTCCTTGTTGGTACAATGTCTCGGTAACGCTCTGAACTTATCAAAAGTTTAATGTGTGTGCAGACTGACTCTGACTGGAAAGTGATACCAGTATAGCGCTGTACAGCCTGGGGAGGGTCTTCTATTCATACCTGCCAACATTTTTTCCACAGTAAGATTCATTCGTAATAGCCAACAGGGTATTTATTCAGCACAGCATGCAAAAGTACCTAGCACAGTCAGTGGGAAAGATTATACTTTGTTCTCTCTGGATACTAACTGCTTAACCTATATGGGGTTGTAACCCAATGCACAGGTGAGAACTGAACACAGACAGTGTGAATCCAGGCATAGTTACTGCACTACATTTGTAAACCTGAACTTTTCACCTGATTAATAGTGGGTGAAAGCAGGGCTGCTATCAGAAATTGTGGGGCCCAGGGCTGACAAAATAGGCAGGCCCCCCCCTCCCGCTGTCATACACCCAGCGCCCCCCCAGGTTACTAAATCCAGTCTCTGCCAGTTTCTGTTTTTTTTTTTTTACCACCTCGCTCCTCCCCCCCAGTTATTAAGTACAGTCTCTGCCCAGGCTTTTTTTTTTGTTTGTTTCTACCACCTCACCCCTCCTTTCCCCCCGTTTGTTAAGTCTAGTCTTTGCCAAGCCTATTTTTTACCACTTCTCTTCTCGAAGGTTGGTTAGGAGATCCAGTCTCCGCCCAGCATTTTTTTTAACAGCTCACTCCCCCCATCCTGTTATTAAATCCAGTCTCTGCCCAGGCTTTTTTGTTTTTACCACCTCATTATCCCCCTCCATCTGGTTATCTGGCCAGCTTATTTTTTTTTAACACCTCACACCCAACCAGCCCTCCAAACCCCCCCCTGGTTATTTGGTTCATTTTATCAAGCAGTGAAAAACTTAGTGAAGTGGACCAGTGGAGAAGTTGCCCATGGCAACCAATCAGCTCCTACCTATTATTTTATAGACTGTACTTAATAAATGTTACTTCAAAGCTGATTGGTTGCCAAGGGCAACTTCTCCACTGGTGCGCTTCACAAAATTTTTCACTGCTTGATAAATAAACCCCACACTCTCTGCCAAGACTTTTTTTTTTTTACCAACTCACTCCCTTCCCCGTTTTTTTTCTTTTATTTCCCCACTTACCTTATATTCGTGAAGAAGGAAGAATCCGGCTTCTTCCACCAGCACTACAGACGAGGCTCCTCCGACATTGACGATCTGTCCCTCCAGCGGTGCGCCGTGACATCATGATGGCGCGTGCGCAGACTGTCATGTAAACTGGTGGAGGAGCGGCCCGAGCTGCTGCCTCCCCCAGTTCCATCCATGGGGACCGGGTCGACGGGCGGTAGCAGCGGCGGTCAGGCCCCCTTCTTCTTTTCAGTTCTTAGTTCCGGCTGCAGGCTCTGCAGTGGCCGTAGAAGCGGCCAGGCCCCCCACCATTAAGCCAGGGTCCAGGCTCCGGCAGTCCTCCCCTGATGGCGGGCCCTGGGTGAAAGTGACACTACTAGTGTCAGTGTTTGTAGACCTGAATTATAGGCGGTAATTGTAGCTTTAGTTGGTAGAGGTGCCTGTTTTACACTCTGGTATTTATGTGGACTGTACTTAGATGAATTTGCGTTTATGTTGTTGGGGAAAAAAAAAGATATGTAGACTGGGATCATCTTGCTTAACAATGGAAATGAGTTTTGAAGGCTGAGAAAATGTGCATTCTATTAATCCTGTCTGTAACATTTTTATGTTTTCTGTGGATACTTTACAAAGATGACTGTGAGAATATCCTTTCACAGATGGAAGCATTTCCTCTGTTTCCTAATCTCACACACTGGGCTTTGTTCTGTCACCTAACCCAATATTAGAAAGAGACAGCAAATATCATATTACTCTACATCTTCACATGCCGTCTTCCCGTTCTCCTGTCTCTAGTGGCATTATCATGAAGAGCAAATATACTGTGAACTTGCTCCTACAGACTAATACATAGCACCAATCAATGGAGCTCTTTGGAGACCCTCTCAGTCCTCCACACCTATTATGGGAATGGTCTGGCTGGCAGAAGCATCACGTTCTGGTCCTTCTAGTGCTCTGAACCAAAAGATGCTGAATCTGTAATGAAACTTTTAAGAATGTCAAAGTACTAAAGCTTTTCACTCAGGCATCGTGATAGTGATTGATGTAGCGGGATTTAGAAGTAATTGATGATATTGCTTTAGTTCAGTCTGTTAGTGCAAATAATTATTAATCAATATGCACTCAGCATTTACTTTGGAAAATAACTTTAACACAGGAGTTATTCAGAACTTTTCAATTTATCTACCTTTACATGGAAGACAATAAATTGGTTTGTGGGCTGAGGCACTTTAATTATGTAAAGAGTTGCATATTTCCTTTTGTTTTTAACTTGAATGGTTTTGTACCTTATATATCTGTACTGGTGCCAATTTTTATTTTTTTTATTACTCCATTAGGCTGAATATATTTTATTGACTTGTGTGCCTAATAAATATTTTTTTTAAGTCTCTAATGCTGGGTACAGACTTGGCGGTATATCGCTCCTTCTATTGGCCATTGTGTGTACACGCAATATGTTTGAGAATGACATCGTTCAGACATATCAGGTCGGCCCTGGAGAACAGCCGATGCCGAAAACCCGTACTTGCTGCAGGGACCGCCGACACTGGCATCACAACTGGGTGGGCAAATTTAAATGATGTGATGTCAGCCCAGACACATCGAGTGGGCGATTGGTAAGTGTGTATGGCTTACCAATCAGCTGCTCAGACAGCGGATTGCTCTGCTGACCGATTTGCCTTCCTAGTGTGTACCCAGATTGTTCTTGAACACTTTGTATAAAATGTGCCAGAATTATGTCAATTTTTTAGTAACTGTTATTTATATAGTGCACACATCTTCTGTAGCGCTTTAAACAGAAAAGTCATTCACATAGGGTCTTACCCCAGTGAGGCTTACAATCCATATTACCGACCACACGTACACAGAGATATACATTAGGGTTAATTATTTTGTGCGAAGCCAATGTACCAACTGATATGTTTTTGGATTGTGGGGGGAAACTGGAATACCCAGAGGAAACGCACGCAACACAGGGAGAACATACAAACTCAACATCGCATCTTGGTGGGAGTCAAACAAGTGCTGTGAGGAAACACGTTTACAATTGATGTGTACCTATTTTCATTTAATCATTATTTGTTTTGTTATACTTCACTGCAGCAATGGCTGGGAATAAGGCTTGGCAAAAAAGGTAAATGCTCTGCGTTCATGGAGGCTTAACAAAAACAAAAAGTCTGCCGCACATGTGGTGATCGTTGTTCTACAGTACATGCACCTATATTGTGCCAGAAAGTGAATATCTAACCTACGTAGTAGAGACAGATCCATGTTAAAGATAAAGTCTTGATTATGAAAATGGAATAAAAAAAAATTCTCTTTTAAATGATAATTAGATTTTTATGAACCTACTCCATTGAGAGTGAATGTAGCTCTGACTTGAGATGTCTAGGTTTATGAAAATGTGAATTAATACACAGAAAATAACATACTATATTCTTTTCACAGACCGTACAAAAAAAATCAATTTAAAATTACAGCTGTAGTATATTATAAATTGCAATAAAAATAGTTGTATTTATATCTAAGATCAGGGAAAAAAAGCAATTGCAGAAGCAAAGAAGGATAGTTTATTGTAAGTTACAGCAATAAAATCTATCTATATAGTTGGAGTTTAGTGATGTCCCTCGTGTCACAGCAGTCATTTGTAAAGTGTTGTATTATGGAGTGCATTGATGATCAGAGATAGACAGACCTTCTCCCAGAGATGAGGATCACTTTATATAAGACATTTGCTCTAAACAGACCATATTAAGGCTACATGGTCACTTCGACCTGGCCTCTAATACTTTTATTTACAGTAATCTGTACTTTATGTATTATACAATAATATCTAAGCTTTATTTGTACACACATCTAAATCTACCAAATCCATGAAGATACTGTGTGGCTAATTCTATGTGCTTTAACATGGCATTTTTACTTAGTATAAACTTTGTCACTCGGTCACAGTGATTAGAGTGTCCAACAGATGGAGACAAAGCAAAATAATAAACCTGATTAGTAGCAACATAGGCCTAGCATCCTGTCTGCCCAGCTGTAGGGATAGTGGCAGCAGCACATAGTGCAATGGGGTCATCTGTATTTTGTGGAACCATAACTGGTAACAGTTATTGCTGTCTGTATCTATTTTGTTGTACTTTTCTGAAAAGGTTCAGGTGAAGTGTTAAGACAATGACTGCTTGCAAGCTGCTGAAATACTACACTATGTGAAGTTATGGACCAAACTTAATTAACTGCTCTTTCTTGCAGCCTTATATCATAGTACTGGTGCTAAAAATAGAGACATCTGATCTCGGAAAATTAGGGACATTAAGCAGTTTGAAAGCACGAGAATCCTCACTGGTGCTGCCCATGTGTTAATTAGGCAAATAACATGCCAGCATGGTTAGGATCATGTATAAATAGGGATGTAGTCAAAATACCGATGGCCGGGATGCTGTCTGTTGAAATCCCGACGAAGGTAAGCCATGCGGCCGTCGGTCTCATTACTACATATCCTACTGGGGAAGGTTAGGGTTAGGCACCACTGGGGGGGGTGGGGTTAGGCACTAAGGGGGGACGGTTAGGTTTAGGCACCAAGGAGGGAGGGTTAGGGTTAGGAAGAGAAGGGGAAAGGGTTGGTGTACTTACCCCTGTCAGGATTCCGAGAATGCCGATGTCTGCATTTTGACAGCAGGCACCCCTACTGCCGGGATATCCTACCCAACCCGTATAAATATGCTACACTGCCCTGGTTGCCTATAGTTATGGCTGCAATAAATGACCTCGCTCTGTGACAGAGTGATAATTATTGGGGCTGATTCTCAGGAGCTTCAATGACCAAGACAGCTAAGCTTGCCAATGTTCCATGTGCAGAGATGTGTAAGGTGAGGTCAGTAAGGAATGTTGAGGGAAAACATTGGGCCACACTGTTCGGAAGTCCATACTCCGGGAATGTTCTATCCATGCATGAATTAACAGATGATCAGCTGCTGATAAATTGCCTGAAATTTTGATCTTTAGTGCGAGCAGTTACTTAAAATAAAAAAAGATGGCATGACAGCTACATATGGCAGGATATCTTATTTGGTTTGCAGTATTTAAACTGTGCTCACCACACCTGGCAATACAAGTTTGATAGCTCAGTGGTCCAAAGAGCACGGGCAATGAACTGGTGAGCAGTGAAGAAAGACTAGATGGTTGTATGAATCATCCTTCACCATGTTCTGGACCAAGGGTGTCAAACATGCGGCCCTCCAGCTGCTGCGGGACTACACATCCCAGCAGGCCCTGCCACAGTTTTACCATGCCCTAGTAGCAAAACTGTGGCAGTGCATGTTGGAATATGTAGTTCCACTGCAGCTGGAGGGCCGCATGTTTGACACCCCTGTTCTGGACAATCTCATGCACCTGTGGCACTGACCTAAAGAACTCTACAGCCCTGCATGCTTGTGTTTAACAGTAAAAGGTTTTTGTGGCCCTGTAATGGTGTTGCATGGTTTGGGAACAGTAATTCTCTTACTGCGACTTATGCTGCTCAGAAATGTTCTTCCCAGAAATTGACAAATAATCATTAACTATCCTTGAAGCTATGGTTTGAGGACTAACCCATAGGGTTCCAAATGTTGGAACATGGCCAAAGATCTTGCACCCTAGGCTAGAGAGGGGGTACTTGCATTTTGACAAAAAATGTGTCCAGCAACAGGTTTGTCTAAAGACCCTTTTTGATAGACCTGACAAATTGAGGTCTTGTTTGGCATGTTTTCCTGAAATATGGTTGCTGTGTTACCAACCTAGCCAATATGTAAAATAAATATTTACATATATGAAATATACACACAAAACCTTACCAACAAAAAAAAAAGTGTATTTAATGTCTGTTTCATTTGACATTCTTAAGGCACACATACACTTAAACATGAAAATGACTGCACGATTACGACATTGTGCAGTTTGTCAGTCTGTGATGTGCTTACATTGAAGGAGCAGTCATTCAGTGTAGGCACATCAAATCAGCTGCAAACATGCTGAACCTGACATTATCGTCAGGTTGTACAACACATTTGCCCGATGATAGATGTCTAAATGACCATCGGGAGCGCGAATCGCTGGTCGTTTTAGAAAATGTTTTGAACGATGTGCAAACGATTATTTAACGATATAGTTATTGTTCAATCGCTCAATTTAATTGTCTAGTGGATGTGTGCCTTTACATGTAATTGTTTTTCTTTAGCACATTTTGTTTGGAGGTTTTTGTTATTATTTTTTCTATATAGTTATCTCCTCTTTCTGCATTTGCAGCATTGTAGTCAAACTTTCGTTTAGTGCGGCTTGTCAGCATGTATATTTAATTCAGTGGGAGGCAGTCAGCTGGCCGGCAGTGAAATGAGACAATACATATATTTTACACTCCAGCATTAGGCTTGTGTAATCATTATAATTGATGTTATACATAGGGCATTTAGCTCTGCAGAGTATAAACAAATGGAAAATATTTTCGCTCTCCGTCATGGTACTAATGATCCTGGGGCATGAATCAAAGCCATTAGCTTGTTGGTTGTAAACAAACTTGTCCAGTTTAAAATAAGTGTTGCACTTCATCCAAAACATATATTTATTGCATCACATATCTGTATGGTTAAAAAATACGGTGTTTACTGTACAAGGTGATAATGTCGTTTGTCTCACAAAGTCCATTTATTTGCTAAACGTTTCTAATGCTTAGTGGTTGGACCTGGAAAAATAAAGTGAAAAAGAATGAACAGGAAGTCTCTTATAAAAGGAGGATGCTGTTTTTCGGTGCACTAAGTTTAGAACAAAGCAAAATAGTCTGTAATAATAGCGTAACGGAACTTCCACGCCGCCGAATAGCAAATGTAGTTGACCATTGAGGACCCAGGCAAACACAGGAAAATCCACTTGGTTTGTATTGTAGATCAAACAGCTGAACTGTTGGCAACTTTCCCAGCAAGACAACCGTTCTCCTCCCTGTCTCTTGCCTGCTGTCTTCAGAGCTTGAAATTCAGGCACTGTTAGATCAAGAACATCTGTTTCGTACATCCATTATGAGGCTGGATAGAAGGGCAAAACCGGAGGTAGTATGTTATCCAAATCCCTTGTTCGCCTGTTTAGCTGACCTTATCATATTGTCACCAATGAGAGTCGGGTCACTGTTTATGTTTCCATCATGCGCTGGCACTTTTCTAGCTACTGTGTTCATTGATGGTAAGAAATACTTTAACTTAAAGTTATCATAAAGTTTCAATGCCTCATTTACTCTTTTTGTATATGAAATACGTAAACTAATTAGAATTTGAATAAGGATAACCTGAATTTATACCCAGGGGCGTTTTAAGAGAGGAGGGGGCCCGTGTGCAGACTCAATGCGAGCCCCCTCCTCTCTGTGGTGGTTCCATGGTGCAGTAGATTCTGTATTAGTGCCAGAATCTACTGCGCATGCCTGGGTCTCTGGGAAAATGGCGCCCACACCGTTTTCCAGGGGACATCAGTGTTGTGCATGCGCGAGTAACCTGGAAAATGGCCACCGACATATGCCACTAAATGACTATTCTGTAGTTTTACTTTATGAAATGCTTAAGCTGGAATTTTAGGGTCAGTATATAGTATATATTGCGCTCAATTACTATTTTAAAAGTAGTTATCGAATCCAGTGACTGTATGAATACCTAGTGCCAAAATCACTAAGAACTTTTTGAGAAGAATCATTGAGAGTTTGTAAGAGACATCTCAGACTGCACTGATCATGAATGCTAGCATTACCAAGTCTACACTACTGCAGTGGGAAGCCGCCTAAGGTCCCACTTACTGGTCTTGGTATGTGCAAGGTTTTCATCAACTTCAAATGAATTTGTTAAGCACTGGGGGCGCCCATCATGTTCCTCCTGAAATGGAGGTCAGGGACATCTCTTCTTCTTTCATGTCACTTCAGTAATGTCTTTTCTCTGAAACTTTCACACAACTCCTAGCGCCCTGTTTTCATTTTTTTTTTTTTTTTGTATATATTCTTTGCCCCAAGTCATGTAATGACTTCCCATCTGTTGTACATTGTTCCCACTGATTTCCTCCACTGCCACGTCTGATTTATATGTGCTGCTTAGGGACTGCATAAAATTCCCCTGGGCACTACATCTGTCTTCAGGGCCAGCAGCTGGCAAGTCTCGGGTTAGACAATGGGGGATTCATTGTCTAAAACAACGTACTCACCCGTCCCTGTCTTTAATGATTTAATCACTAGAGGCATAACGAAGATGAACTGACGACTTAGTCTATGTCACCTAGTTTCACAGCTGCATGCTCCCTTTTCCAATGACCATTCGATGTATGGTATTATAGATATGTATAAATACACATACACACAATTAATTTTGAAAAGAAGAATATCTTACTGTGTTTGTGATTATATGCACAATACAAAATAGTCCACACTAACCTTTCTTGGGCTCACTTTGAATTTGAATAAAGACTTCATCTTCTATATTCTACAGTGAGTGCTTATTTGCTGACTCTAGAGGCTTAAGCCTGAATGGGGTGACATTCCATTTTCAGTGAGAGGTGTGAGTAATGGATGTTATAATGGCAAGGGGGCATGTTGCATAATCTGAACTGGAGGACAATGTAATGTGGCATAATCAGATCTGCTCATTGTAATGTGCTATAATATGAACTGGAGGACACTATAATGTTACATAATATGAACTGGGGCACAGTAGGAAATGAAGGCACTATAGTGTGTCATGATATGAACTGGGGGCATTGTAATGTGGCACAGTGTGAACTGCAGGTGCTATAATCATACATGCCTACTCTCCTGGATGTCGCGGTAGGCTCCCAGTAGATTTGGCACATCTCCCGCATTCCTGCCCTCTTCCTAGTGAAGTGGGCAGAATGGGGAGAATTTCCACAGCGATCGGGAGTCTCCGAGTAGGGGGCAGGGCTTAATGATGCAATTCTTCAAGAACTGACACTTGGTCCCGCCCCCTATTTAAATATGCGCTAATCGCGGCAATTTATCATGAGGGGGCGGGGCCTGCTGTTTCGCATCATTAAGCCGTCCACCACAGGCAAGTATGGCTGTAATGTGGCTTAATATGAACAGGGGGCACTGTAATGTGGCATAATATAAACTGGGGACACTATTAGCGGTGTTCAGTATGGAGCGAAAACTCAGTTTCTGCGCTGTTTTCGCTCAGATGACGCAATTTTCGCCGCTTTTACATTTACGCCGTATTCAATTTGAAAACTTTTCGCCGGTGTGAAAAGTATATTGCATTCGACCCTGCGAAAAAGTATCACCAAGGAATGGGTGGCAAAAAAAAGTGCAGAATTGGGGTTTTGGGGTGCAACATCTCGGAAACCACCCTGCAACCTTCAGACGGTCCCCCAAAGGTAAACTGTGTCAAAAAATGTATAAAAAATACCTCAGAAGACCCCAAAAAAAGCACTTTCATTTTGGAGGTGAAAAAAAAATTAGGGGGTACAAAGTTAAAAACTAGCGAACTACAATCTAGGGGGGGGTCCCCAAGTATGCCCCAGGTGTTTTTTTTCATTGCAGGTGTTTGCGGCAGGTGGATTTTTTACGTTTTTTAAAGCTTCACTTTAGCAACTTTTAAATATGTTCACACCCACTTTCAAGGACCCAAAATTTGCTGGGACTACTTATTTTCTGCAAAAAAAACCTTCTAAATACTATTCTTCACCACCTTCCCAAATCCCCAAAATAGTAGCTATCGAGCCTGTTTAAAGACCCCAAAAACCTTCAGCAGTGCTAATCGGGGGTATCCACAGTGATCCCCCATGTCAGACCATCTTTTTGGGGGTGTTAGTGTGATTTCTCTAAAAATCAGCGAAGTTTCCGCTGATTTCACTTTCGCCGGGTGCCGTTTTCGACGATATTGAATACGGGTATAAGCAGGGGCGCGCGCGATACTTTTTCGCCGGCAAAAGCTCCGATGTGCGGCGTAAACTTCGACACGCATAGACGGCGAAGTTAACGTTTCATATTGAATACCCCTGTAAATGTCATAATAAGATTTAGGGGTAATAAGTGGCATAATGTGTACTGGCAGTCCTTTAATGTTAACTAGGAAAATACTATGGTTCCGAAAATGAACTAGGGCACTACTATGGGGCATAGCATTAACAACCGCTGTGGGGAGGTGTCTTTCTGGAAGCATCGGGACAGGGGCCCCTCTAAAATGTTGTTGTGGGGCTCACAAAGATCTGACTATGCCCCAGATAGAGAGAGATATATATTTATATATGTATAATCACACGAAAAGGGCGGCACTCACTAGTCTTACAAACAGCTTTTTGGGGGTCCTTTATTCACCGTTTCGAGGTTCCCCCCTTCATCATGGATAGCAGTTAATAAATGACCCTAAAAAGGCTGTTTGTAAGACAACTGAGTGCAGTTCTATTTCATGTGATTATATTGAGTGATGCTGCACTCTGGGATGGCACCACAGCAAGTAAATTGGTTTATCCATCATGCGAGTGCTGGGTATATGTGGAGTTTTATCTGTAGATATGTAGATATTTATATAGTGTGTATGCATGTCGTTTTTAGTTTTTTCTCTTTTCAAAGGGGATGTGACAGTGACTGGATGTCATCAGTTGGTCTGCAAGGGTCTGTGCAATTAGCTAAGTGGTAACTGGTGCTTCACTTTTGCAGTTTCAGGAATTCCCTTGAAATATACAGGGGGTTTCCTTTTGCTTCCATGTGCCCAGTGACAAGGTAATCAGCAAGAGTGATGAGGATAATAAACATGGGTTCTGGGTGCATTCCTCAGATTTCACTGGCTGTAAAATGAAGTTTCTTCTTCAGAATGACCACTGAGGGAGACAGGAAGTGCCATCTGGGCTAAAGAGTTGAAAGACTCTATAAGAATGAAGTGACCTCAATTCTGGCTTCAAGACATCCACATTACTGCAGAGATCACATCAAAAGAGCTCTCCCTATTAGCTGCTAACAAGCAGATTTTATTTTTGTCTGTTTTTAATTTGTTGTGATTTATTGCACGGAGGTGGGTGTGAAATGCACAACAAATCACTATGACAGAATGTGGAAATTAATTTTATCATCTGAACAAAATAAGTGCCCCTGGGATCCGCATAACTCTTTAATATAATTCCTTACACATTTACATTC
This sequence comes from Taudactylus pleione, assembly GCA_031769625.1. NCBI lineage: Eukaryota > Metazoa > Chordata > Amphibia > Anura > Myobatrachidae > Taudactylus > Taudactylus pleione. The sequence goes on along the minus strand of JAUIMM010000052.1, from coordinate 1,898,470 downwards.
AGGCGCCGGATCGTGGAAAGAGAATATGACACATTTGCCAAGTGGCTACTTTACAACATCCAAATTGTTATCTTACCTATTAATCTTGCTTTCTGTACTGAGCAAATCTAGGCACAATTACTATAGTGTAAACACATTTACCATCTGCAGAATGTAGGCAAGTCTTCTATTATTCATTTGGGTTGCGCTCAAGTCAACTTACAATCTGTATATAACTTTTTATATTTCTATTAGTGACGTGAAAACAAACTGTGGTTAAAGACCAGTGTACAGTACACCTCAGGACTTACTAGTAAACCTTATGCCAAGGGTTCCCAAACTCTGTCCTCAAGGCACCCTAGCAGTCCAGATTTGCATAGATGGTATAATCAAACTGACTGAGGTACTAATTAAGTTACCTGTGCTTAAGTATGGATATCCTGAAAAATTGGACTGTTAGGGTGCCTTGAGGACCAAGTTTGTGAACAATTGCCTTATGCCATTCTGTTACAAGTCTCCACAACAGTTCAGGTTTTAGAGATATCCATGGTTGAGCACAGGTGACTTAATTAGTATATCAGTCAATTTGATTTGACCACCATGGTTATCTTTAAAACCTGAACTGTTGGGGGAGCCTTGAGGACCGTGTTTGAGAACCTCTGCTCTAAGTATTGTCACGTATAATGCACTGCACGCTGTTTAAGTCGAGGACATGTTGAACAGGGATTGGGTTAGGGATGCCCATGAATGGATAACAACCATTTATGGTTTTTCCATCGATGGAGACATTGAGGTTATACCTCCAATAGCTATTCCTAGATTGGTGGGTGACATCAGTTATATCTATAGACCACAGGTCTCAAACTCGGTCCTCAGGACCCCAAACAGTGCGTGTTTTGCATGTCTCCTCACATAATTACTAGTGATATAATTAGCTGCACCTGTAGATCTTTTAACATGTCAGTGAGTAATGAACACACCTGTGCACCTGCTGGGTGACCTGCAAAAAGTGAACTGTGTGGGATCCTGAGGACCGAGTTTGAGAACCACTGCTATAGACTATCAACATTGTAATCACAAGGTGCTTTTTCTCATCTCATGTGGAGGGTTTCATCCTATTCTTCAGGGGTCATCATCATTGCTGTAGTGGTTAACATTACTGCCTCAAAGCCCTGAGGGTCATGAGTTCAATAAATGACCAAAGCAAAATCTGTGTGGAGATTGTATGTTCTCTTTGGTTTTTTTGTGAGTTTCTCCACAGTGCCTGGCTTCCTCACTCCAAAAGCATACTTGTAGGTTAATTGGCTTACGACAAAAAAAAAAAGAGCCCTTTTATGTATATATGTCATTGTGACAGGGCAGGGGTTTTCAACTCCAGTCCTCAAGTACCAACAAGAAGTCATGTTTTGTGGATTTCTTTAATCATGTACAGGTGAGTTAATCTATTTTGCTAGACCAGTGATTATCCCACCTGCTTCCAAAGAAATCCACAAAACATGACCTGTTGGAAAAACTTGAGGGTTGAGGTTGAGAACCACTGTGATAGGGAATATAGATTGTAAGCTGCACTGGGGCAGTGATTTACCTGAATGACTGAAATATTCTCTGTAAAAGTGCTGCATATTATGTTTGCTGTATAAATAACTGTATTAATAAATAATTATTTAAGGGCCCATGTATCAAGCTTATTTTTCTTAAAATTATGTAGTATCTTCAGTTTCTGCATCATTTTATGAATAATTCATATGTCAGTGGTTCCCAAACATGGTCCTCAAGGCACCCCAACAGTGGTACTAATTAAGTCACCTTTGGTTAAGCATGGATATCCTTAAAACCTGGACTGTTAGGGTGCCTTGAGGTTCAAGTTTGTGAACCTCTGTCCTATGTACTAATTGCACAGTGCAGGAAATGTCACTGAAAGCTCCAGCAGAGTGCTAATTAGCACTGCAGATTGCATTTTCAATTATTATCAATTGGGACTACAATCTGACCCCTGCCTACGAAATTCCAAAAAGAGAAGCTTTTTGGAGATTGGCCTCAGTAGTTTACACCATCTTCAGGTGGTATAAACTGCCTTAAGCCTATGGAGGCTTCCGAGCAGGAGGCGGTAGCTGACACTGTACATATGCACAGTGTCAGCTATCTTAGGTGAAGTCCTTCTCTTCTGTGAAAGACGTCTTCAAAATGCCGGGGATATAACTTGCAGGGTCAGTGGTTTCCACAACCCCACAACCGATGTCCCTTCCAGTTCCCCTAAAATTAAAATATTTGAATGTAAAAAAAACCTATGATAATAATTAGCTTCTCAGATGGCAATTTGGTAACTTACTGCCTTTTCTTGCATGTGTAAAATTTGTCATCAAGTGGCGATCCTAGTAATTTTGACATTAAGGGGTCTATTCATTATGTTAATTATCAGAGTCTGAACCCCGATAATTAACATACTAAGGGGTTTATTTATCAAGCAGTGAAAAACTTAGTGAGGCGGACCAGTGGAGAAGTTGCCCAGGGCAACCAATCAGCTTTTAAATAACATGTATTAAGTACAGTCTATAAAATAATAGGTAGGAGCTGATTGGTTGCCATGGGCAACTTCTCCACTGGTCCACTTCACTACATTTTTCACTGCTTGATAAATATACCCCTAAGTCACCGCGAGCGTCGGAGCAATTCATTATTGATCTGGCGTGGAGACAGCTGATCCGAAAATCAGCTGTCTCCGCGAGCGGCTTCATTACTCCTTTTGGAGCAGTGAGACAAGTGCGCATGCGTGACCTACAAGTCACACTTGCGCACCAGAGCCCGCCCCGATGTCCGTCGGAAGGAGCCGGGCAGGGACAAAGGGATCCAAAAAGATCCCTTATCACAACCTGGGAATCCCTCCCATAGGGAAGGAGCGGGTAGCAGGAGCATTAGCCATCTGAAGATGGCGAATGCTCCCGCAGTCAAGCTCTGAAAATATTATTTTTTCGGAGCTTGATGAATTCTCTTCCCATACTAGTGAATGGGGACAGCGGGCCATTCAGGTAAGCAGGAGATATGTGGTATCTCCTGCTTTACCTTTTTGATGAATGGCCCGGACACTTCATTTCTACAAAAGCAAATGAAAATTAACATTTGCACCTGGAATTGTAGAAATTAAGTGATGATGAATAGACCCCTAAGTAACAATTTTACCACAAAGCAGAACTGAAGCCCTACTACATTTAAGCTAAAGAGTTCTTTGTACTGTATGGTGTAATATATTCCTTGGCGCAGTGCAAAGATAAAAGCACATTTAACATAGGGATACATTATGAACCAGCTGTCTAGATATCTTGTCTGTGGTTTTATTAATCACTGTGACATAATCAGGTCAGTTGTTTCATCATGACTACATACTCCTTGGAGTTTTTGTCCTCTTGTGTCTGCTTGTCATTATAAGGATTTCTAGGCTGTCACTTCTTTTTTTGAAAAAGTAAAACCTGATCCGTGCAAAATTAGCAGCCGACAGGGAACGCAACTAATTTGTCATCTATTTGTGTACCAATACATGATGTGCGGCACACGTGTCTCTCCTAGTCAGTGTAGTCTCTCTGGTCTTACATCTGAAGTCTAGGGCAGCAGAGATTCCTGGCCAACCACTAACTGTAAATCTCACAGATGATTTGAGGTTGTTGTTATCTGTATATATTTCATGCAAGTCTTTTTTTCAGCCATAAATGTTTGTATTTTGGAGGTTAACCATCATCTCCTTTTGAAAATCAGTGGAGCAGTATTGAGATTTATGGTGTCGCTGACAGTCATCACACAGATCTTTTCCACATGGACCTGATTCATTCCAGGCCTTTTTCCTCAAATTTCCACTGTACCATGTATATTATGTGTCTTTTAGTCGCGTGTCGTCTTGCCTGCGGGTTATTTAAGCACACCATTGACATTATTCTTTGTTGTACTTGTAGCTGTTCTGTATAAACCAGGGAAAATTGATTTACAGTACAAAAAGAAACCACCATAACATTGGAGAAATTTGATAGGAAAACTATGTTTTTAACCCCATGGTAGCCTCAATTCCTTAAGGGTCAATTTTTGTCATTTTGTTTTCCTTCATTTTGCTGTAGTGCATAGTCTTGACAAAAGTAAATAACCTTTGTCAAGACTATAAATATCCATGTTCAAATAGTCCGATCCCTCATCATTACCAGCCGCGGTAAATGTGCTAATCAGTCTACTGTTATGTAGCAGTAACTATAAGGGTGGTCCATAGCTTGCCTAGACTGCTGTGGAATGGCCAGACATGGGGTTTGATACCCGATGACTTGTCCGGTTACCAGAAATATGCTGCGTATTTGCACTATATATTGTACTCAGACTACTAACAGTTTCTCCTCTTCCTTTCGGATGCATGCGACCTGTCCATCAGAGCGGTGGGCACAGCTTGTATTTCCACAGCAATACAGGTACTGGACCCATCATCAATCTGCTTGGTGCTGTACTGTCATGTGAGAGGGAAGTTATTTTATCAGGCATTTTGGTGGCATGAGCTATGATCAGCCTACTCTTAGCAAAATATTGATATCTAGTGGTAGATTTACTAAACCTTCTAAATTATGAAAAGTGGGGTTACTCATAGCAGCCAGATTCTAGCTGTCATTTCAATATTGCATCCTAGAAAATGATAGACAGAAACTGATTGGTTGTTATAGGCAACACCACCACTTTTAATTTTTAGCTTTAGTAAATCTCCCTCCAGCTGTTGTGGAACTACACATTCCAGCATGCCCTGCCAGTATCATAGCATGCTCTAATAGCAAAATTCTGGCAGGGCATGCTGAGATGTGTAGTTCCAGAGCAGCTGGGGTGCCGCGTATTAAATACCCTTGCCCAGTTGAGGGTGCATACACACCTATAGATTTATCTGTCCATTCTGGTGGGAAGGAGACAGATTGGATAGATATATCTATATGTGTGTATGCAGCCAAAATGTACTGATAACTGAGCTGCTCCTCCTCTTTGTCTAGATAAATGAAAATGTATTTTGACAGCTGCTTTGTTTTGTTTATATGACAATGATTCCACTAGCAAACAAGCGCATTATGCAGTGGTAAATACAAGGTGTCTATTTCACCTGTCTCAGGTCACAGATACATAACTGAAGATTCCAGCTAGTTGATGAGAACTGGGAAATACACTCCCATTAGGTTATGTGGTTGTGCTGCCTTATAATAAACGTGCACGATCTAAGCCGCATTACTGGATAGTACAACAGGGTAATTTGCAGGCTGTTGGAGTAATTTACTGCTCTGGCTTTATAATAAACAGTGTGTTCTGGAAACATTGATTCCCTGGGCTGTCAATGAGCCTCTTTGCAGGGGAGCAGTTACTCTCTTTGCACAGCATGTTTGTAAACAGCAGCTCTCAATGGAAAAAGGCATTTTGATCCTTTCCATTTTGAAGAATGTGATCAATCTGAGATTGATCAGCTCTTTTTAATTGTGTGTATACTAATGGCAGGTTCACCAGTTGAATTTCATTCATGCATCATTAATCTCGTCAAGGTCTGCAGCATAATACAAATTCCTGAACACCAATTTGTTAAATTGTTTTTCCTATGCTATTGAGGTAGGGGTCATTTTGTTGTCTCCTCTGCTATCTGTATACCATTTAACCCATTCACTCTCCATTACAATATGTTACCGCACCTGTGCATATTCTTATAATATTCCTATTAAAGTAATTGCACTATTCTGAGCATGCAGTTTAATTCACTGCATACACTTGTACATGTTATTAATTAGAATGGCCCAGACTGAGGTAAATATACATTTTGTTCCATGTGTGCATTATTTATTTATTTATTATCGGTTACTTACATAGCACCAGCATACTCCATTGTTCCCATGGACTAGTACATGGTTTGGTTTCTATGTGAATTTAACTTGTTTGGCTCTGTGTTGTCTCTTATCGCTGTTTGGTACATTTTGGTATGTCTGACGTGCATTGACACAGCTGAAAGTTCGCATTTATCTTAATGAAGAGAGCATTGTAAATGTGACCAGATGCGGTTAGATTAGAAGCATTTCCACATGCGTTTGGCTTGAAAGAGAAAACAACCATGATATTTGTAGAATGAGACACATGGTACAAGTGTATGTTATAATGTGGATGAACCACATACAGTATAACTCTGATTGCCCTGGAATTACAATCTGCAATAGGTTAAGTACAGCCTTAGAGCTGTAATCATTGGATGACTTGGGTGTGTATGTATTCTGTCTAATATTTTGAGTTTGTGTTTGATTAAAAAAAAAAATTAATCCACAATTCTGCAATTTTTAGCCGTGAAGATAAAATACAATATTCAGGATTGATGGTCAAATATTATCCTGTTACTGTAATTATTGAGAGGTGCAATAGTATTCTCCACCGCTAGTCATTGGCTCATAGATCCTGTAACCTGTTGTTCATGTAATAGTGAAAGTATTACATGGCTGACTACTTAAGCTTTCCAGATGATCCAATAAATCCTACAGAGTAGGCAAGTACCTTAAATGGAGACAAATGGAGCCAGGATAGTGCTCAATAAGTGAGTAACATTGTAGCTGTGCCGCTGTATGAATCATGACATTCTGATCCCAGGCACTTACCAGAGGTCACAGATAAAACCTCTGACCTGTTTTATTCTGTGCTGCAAAACTAACAGCCTGCAATCTTCCACATCATTGCCTCCTTGTTTCTGAGACTTATCCCTATATCTATCATCCACCAGGACTTGCTTTACCAGGTTTTAGGATTAACTCCTTTGTGACTGTGTGTTACCATCAGATTTATCATGTCCTTATGCTTCTCTGGTCTCCAAATCCAACTTCTGTGTCAAGAAAGATAATAGATAATGTTGATATTCAGGAGGTACACAGAGAATGTAACTGGCAGCCAATGGTATTTTATTCCTGTTTTATAGTACTTTCTGAATAAAAATACCCAACTTTCTATTGAAAAAATATATATTTTAAGATTACCATTATTTAGTATTTTATTTTTGTCAAGTAACACCGTTAAATCTTTTGCCAAATGCCCTGCTGTCAAATCCCTCTATTTGTAAGCTTCCTGTGGCAATGTCAATAAGGAATTGGCTTGTACTTAAGAATGTCAATAAAATAAAAATATGGAACATAATTTATTTCACAGCAGATTTGGTTTTCTGTTTGCATTAATATTTAGTTAATTCACTGTAGTGAAGAGATAATTAAGGGAACGTTTATCTTGAAAAATAATGTGATCGGGCATTACAAAATGTAAAATGATTTGTCGTTGGAGTTTGTTGCTACAAAAAAAATGACTTAATTATGTATAGTAAACTTTGTGGTACTTTTTATTAAATAGCTTTATTAACAAGCATTTGAGGTGTTTTTATTACTCTTGACATAAGCAGTGCTTTCTTTGAATGTTTGCTATGTATATTTTAGCTGCAGTACCCGCCTCCGTGCAGATGGAAGTCAGTGACCTGTCTCTCCCTAGGCAGCCGGCTCCCTCCCTCAGTGGGCTGCACTCTGGTGATCTTGGTCACTGGGACACCAGCTCCCCTGTACATAGCAACACCGCCTGCACAGGAACTACCTCTAGGTACTTGTACTGTGCCGGCCTCTCTGTTCTGTTCAGTGACTGCCCTACGGTATTCTCGTTACTGAGTGTTGTTGCTGCAGCCTCCCCAGATGACAGGGAGCTCCTTTGGTCACCGCACATAATGGGTCCCTGAACAGCAGGTACAGCAGCGCTTCTGTAGTGGGTCCTCAGGTGGCCGCTGCCCTCTTTACTGCAGGCTCTGGGCTCCTCTCACAGCAAAAGCTCCTCTTCAGAGCATAGGGCTGAGAATAATTTAGACTTGCCGACCCATGTTTCCCCGCCCACAGCCCCCTGACGACTGATCGTGATGATCCTTAGCCTAAAACCTGTCGGGTAAAATTACCTACACAATGGTGAAAACCACATCACAATTGGTTAAGTGGTTGCGGATTATTGCAACCAGACAAACAGACATTCTCATTTATAAGTATTATAGATAAACTCATCTAGATTTGTAATTCTGCTAGTTACTAAAGGGGGAATTAACAGCCCCACATACCAGTGACTCCCCTAGTTATTTCATGTCTGGACAACTGCTTGAAAGCTGTGTGTCTGAGTGACGAACTAAAAGATTCAGAATGTTCCAAGGAATTCCTAATGCCTGAGCACGGGTTGGGTATGAAATCCCGGCAGCTGAATAGCCGCTGGGTAAAATGCAGACGCCGGAAGCCTGAACATGCATAATCCCGACTGAGCAGGTAAGTCTCCTAACCCTACCCTCCCCCCCCCTAACTCTAATACTCCCTCAGGGGTGCCTAACCCTAAAACTTCTGGGGTGGTGCCTAACCCTCCTCCCCGCACCCTAAACCTAACCCTCCCGGGGGGGTACCTAACCCAAACCTCCCCCCAGTGGCACCGAACCTCCCAGGGGGGTGCCTAGCCCTAAGTCCCCCCGGGATGCCTAAACCCAACCCCCCCCCGCGACTAACCACTAAGTGTCCCCACTTACCTTAGTTCGGGAAGCCGTCCTGTCGGGATTCCGTCGTCAGGCTGAAGATAGGGGCCTGGATTTAGAGGCGTGTCGGGATCTAGGCAGCGGGATTCTGACGGACGGCTTCCTGTCTGCATAGTGACTGTATCCCCTGAGCACAGACACCTACTGGAGCCATTGTTACTATAGAACCATACCCACCGTGCACCCCCATGGCCTACAACTAGTTGTTCCACACAGACATGTCATGGTGCTTGGTAACTGCTACAAGTTCCAGTGTTTCTAGCTCATTAGGTGGACATTTTCCAACCGCATTGATTTTGCTATTATTACTGGGTATCGCAGTCGCTAAAGGCCACATGCTGCTGTGGTAATACTTCAGAATATGTCTGGGATTATTCAGTATCCTGGAGTACCTAGATTGTCATATTCATTGGATTATTTTAGCCATCAGGATCTCATATATTATGATTTTCTTATCGGACTGTCTGTCTTTTTGTAAAATGTTCTGTCTTTGAGATTCTTGAGGGACATCCACATCGCATCCAGCTAAAATCATAATGTTTCTGTGGTGACAGGTTGAAGTGAAGGTCTGCCCTGCACAGGTCCAAGTCCAAGTCCCTGTGCACCCACAATAATATACACTTGAATGGAGCACTCACCACGTTCACAGTAGAAAACCTCAGTTAATTTATTGCCACCACAAACCACCATGTCCTGCTTCACATTTCCCACATTCCGCTGTCTATTTGACAAATCTTTAAGAAACATTGCATCCATGTTTCGCTCCTCTGTCAGACCATTTTCAAGATCTAACATGATATAACACCAACCGTTCTCAGACTGAGCAAAAAATCTATTTAGAAAACCGGTTTGTATAAATATAGTAAAGTGTTTTATAACTGAGCTTTGGCTACTGTTGCCATCCTGCGATGGCGATATCATTGCGAGATTTGCTGCAGGATATGCACAGTCTTTCTTAAATAGGCTTCTTCATTGGTTGCACATGGAAGCTTTTGCTGGAGATAATTACAACATATAATGTGGCTGCTAATAGTCTGCTAAAATAAAACTGTTAGTTTTCATTGTGAAAAATAGTCGATTTGTCAGGATTATATTGCCCGTGAAATAAGCCTTTCTCCCACCTGCATAAAACCATATTACAGCACTCTAATAGCACAAGGGGACAGAATTTTGGGGCCGCATTGTTTTCTCTCTCACTCCGGAGACAATCGATGAGGAATTTGAAATATCATCATTGAGGAAACCGTACATAAAAACATGGACATATGGTATTGGAAATAAGATGATTAGATTTCAGTAAATCTATTTTTATCTAGAAGCCTTATTCTATACAGTTCTAAATCACAAAACACAATCACTGGCCCACCTACATGTAGTTATGGGCTGTCCATCTGGTGGAGCTGGACCAAATGGGCACTGAAAGGTCTTTTCTGACAAGTACAATATATAGGACTTTATACCTAAAATGGTGATGTGTGACTTATCCATTAAAGTCCGGCCAGAGTGACACGCTGCCTGGTATTGGGCTTTGAATGGTAAACCTATTAGATGGTGGAAACCTAAATGCCTTGTGACATAAACCCTGATTTATTCACTGCCATCTGTAATCCTCCCAATGATCAGAGCTTTGCAATATGTGCAGTACTTTACAGCTCCCATGAGCAGAACCATTCTTTCCTCCTTTTGCTTTCTTCCTTTGTATATTTAGCAATTACAAGGAAATATCTGGTTACCAAGGGCAACATCAACTTTAATCATGGCACCCATTTTAATGTCCCAATTCAATTTTATTGTCATTAAACATTGCTATGTAAAGTGTTTGCACTTTATGTCAACTGTATAATATTACTGTGTTTAAAAGTTAAAAGCATCAATAAGTTGTTATCTCTTTAATGCAGTTGAGGTGGAAGGGTTACTCCTAGGGTCATATTTAGATTACTAATGCAGGCTGGGGCTTGGATTCCGAGTTAGGGAATATTTACCAGAATGGTTATACGCCTTTTATACAGCTTAGCAAATAGGTAACTATTACATAGGATAATGAAAGTTTGTTTTGCCCTGGGCAGAAATGAGTGATCCCGTTATCTCGGCAATTTGATGGAGAAATCCGTAAGTGTCACACAAGACTAAACACAGCTGGTTTTCTGCTATTAAATCTTCTTGTTGCTCTGTTATCAGGGATCATTTTATAACAAATGTGCTGCTATGTTTGCAGTTTATTTTGTTATGTCTATATGGCTCATAAATTGTTACTTCTTCCTAATAAAGTTGTCTTCATCTGCTTTTTAACGACATACCATGTTTTATGCACATACTGTGTTTACCATATCATTACGTAGAATGTAGCACATACTGTGTTTACCATATCATCACGTAGAATGTAGCAGATACTGTGTTTACCATATCATTACGTGTTTACCATATACCATTTACCATAATACTGTGTTTACCATATACCAATAAAGTTGTCTTCATCTGCTTTTTAACGACATACCATGTTTTATGCACATACTGTGTTTACCATATCATTACGTAGAATGTAGCAGATACTGTGTTTACCATATCATTACGTGGTTACCATATACCATGATACCGTGTTTACCATATACCGTTTACCATGATACTGTGTTTACCATATGATTACGTAGAATGTAGCAGATACCGTGTTTACCATATTATTACGTAGAATGCAGCACATACTGTGTTTACCATATCATTACGTAGAATGCAGCACATACTGTGATTACCATATCATTACACAGAATGTAGCCCATACTGTGTTTACCACATCATTATGTAGAATGTAGCCCATACTGTGTTTACCATATCATTATGTAGAATGTAGCCCATACTGTTTTTACCATATAATTACGTAGAATGTAGCCCATACTGTTTTTAGAATATCATTACGTAGAATGCAGCACATACTGTGTTTACCATATATTACACTGAATGTAGCCCATACTGTGTTTACCATATCATTAATGTAGAATGTGGCCCATACTGTGTTTACCATATCATTATGTAGAATGTAGCACATACTTTGTTTACCATATCATTACATAGAATATAGCACATACTGTGTTTACCATATCATTACATAGAATGTAGTACATACTGTTTTTACCACATCATTACGTAGAATTTAGCACATACTGTTTTTACCATGTCATTACGTAGAATGTAGCCCATGCTGTGTTTACCATATCATTACATAGAATGTAGCCCATACTGTGTTTACCATATCTTTACGTAGAATGTAGCGCATACTGTGTTTAACATGTCATTACGTAGAATGTAGCCCATACTGTGTTTACCATATCATTACATAGAATATAGCACATACTGTGTTTACCATATCATTACGTAGAATGTAGTACATACTGTGTTGACCATATCATTACGTAGAATGTAGTACATACTGTGTTTACCATATCATTACGTAGAATGTAGTACATACTGTGTTTACCATATCATTACGTAGAATGCAGCACATACTGTGTTTACCATATCATTACGTAGAATGCAGCACATACTGTGTTTACCATATCATTACGTAGAATGCAGCACATACTGTGTTTACCATATCATTACGTAGAATGCAGCACATACTGTGTTTACCATATCATTACGTAGAATGTAGCCCATACTGTGTTTACTATATCATTACGTAGAATGCAGCACATACTGCTTTTACCATATCATTATGTAGAATGCAGCACATACTGTGTTTACCATATCATTACATAGAATGTAGCCTATCCTGTGATTACCATGTCATTACGTAGAATGTAGCCCATACTGTGTTTACCATATCATTACGTAGAATGTAGCCCATACTGTGTTTACCATATCATTACGTAGAATGCAGCACATACTGGGCCTCATTCAGAGGCGGTCGTAGGATACAAGCAGTCGTTCTGAAACAGGGCGGCCGCTTGCATCCTGAACGGCCGCCTCCATGTCGGTCGTTAGGCTGTGGGTTAACACCCACAGCTCTAACGACCGCTAAGGGTGATGGTCGCGATGGTCAAAACCATCGTGACCTTCGGGGCTTACGACGAGGCCCTAAGGTAGGGTCTTGTCAACCTTAAGCCCCAGGGAGCTTCCTGCTCTGTTTGAGCAGGAATCTCCCCACTGACATCACTGATGATGTCAGTGGGGCCGCCCCCAAACGGCAAGCGTTCCGACAAGAACGCCTCCGTTTGGCCGGGCATGCCCCCGGCCCGCCCAGCAAACGGAGCGAGCTGTCACTCAACATCGACAGCTCGCCCCGTCTGCTACGAGAGCCCTAACAACGGATCACCCGTCGTTAACCGGGTCTCGCGCATGCGCACTGGAGCAACATCGACCCGGTTGCGAGCTCGTAGAGCTAAGGACCGGGTCTGAATAAGCTCCACTGTGTACCATATCATTACATATACTGTGATTACCATATCATTACGTAGAATGTAGCAGATACTGTGTTTACCATATCATTACGTAGAATGTAGCACATACTGTGTTTACCGTATCATTACGTATAATGTATCTGATACTGTGTTTACCATATAATTACGTAGAATGTATCTGGTACTGTGTTTACCATATCATTACGTAGAATGTATCTGATACTGTGTTTACCATATCATTACGTAGAATGTATCTGATACTGTGTTTATCATATCATTACGTAGAATGTATCTGATACTGTGTTTACCATATCATTACGTAGAATGTAGCTGATACTGTGTTTATCATATCATTACGTATAATGTAGCTGATACTGTGTTTATCATATCATTACGTAGAATGTAGCTGATACTGTGTTTATCATATCATTACATAGAATGTAGCTGATACTGTGTTTATCATATCATTACGTAGAATGTAGGGCTTTATGTAACCAGTAGATGCTGCTGCTGTGGCGCATATCAGGCTTTGTCATTGACTAAACTGACAACAAAAGAAACAAGAATGAAGACGGAGGCTGCACATTCTTTATTATTATATTTATATAGATTATGCCGTACAAATCTGTGGAAAGGCAGATCAGGCGTTTTTATCCTTGAATTTTAGTCTGTGTGTTTGCGAAAAAAAGCAAAGCTTGACCCTAAACTACTATTTAGTTTTATTGTCTCTGGATTTTTTTTATTTTTTAGTATGTTATGTGATATTCATGGTCATCTGGTAGGCGCTGTACTATTATGAAATATAGTGCATGGGCAAGTCATAGTACTGGGAAGTGTAACATTGTTAAAAAGAAAAATATAAATATATTTTTCTCAAATATGTATTTTGATGATTAGTGAATTGTAACACATTTTGAAAATTGAACTGCAAACTAGTAGAGTTTATATAGTGTTCTAGTAAATGGACCGGCATCTGCCAGGTCACCCCAGCCACCAATTCTCATCCTCTCATCGCCTTCTCCAGTCCCGTTACACTTACCCTCCTCCGCATTCCTGGTCCTCTTCTGTCCTGTCATCACGGCTGTGGCATGTTCATGTCACACCTTTGGCTTAATTCTGAGTCCCAGGCAATGCTGACATTCGCACAATGGTTGATGTTATTACAATGCGCATGCATCTAACTAGCTAATAATTCGCACAGCGCCTGTGTCCCACGATGTGTACGCAGAGCCGCAGTACAAACTCCGATGCCTAATCATTTTGGATCATTGGAGGACATACTCTTAGGGAGAATGTGCATCAAGCATAAGGTATAGATGTGCAAAGTGGGCCTCTCTGTCCTGCACATTTAGATGGACATTTGTACCCTCAGTAGCATAAAGTGTTAGACAGGAGTGCGTCAAAAGATGCTAAAATGGTTGCATCAGGGTGCACCTGAAACAGCCCCTAATGCAATGATAGCACACAAACATGGTGACCTAATTTTTTATCAGACTACAATTATACATATATATTAGTATCCAGATATAATACGCTCACATTCCACTGCAGCTGCTGGGGTGCTATTCCCAGGGGATCACTGAAGATGAAATCCGGCTTCTGAATATATAATACTTATTATGGACAGCACTCACCAGTCTTTATGAGACTCAAGTAGACTGGTGAGTGCTGTCCTTAAACAAACAAATTTATACACACACGTGCGGTATACGGACGGCACTCCAAGGTCTCACAGTCAAGAAAACATTGAAATACAAGACATTGCTCCTATAATTGTATGTAATTTTTTGTATTATACTGTTGCCATGGTTGTCATGGCTTGGTATGTGTGTGGATGTCATTCTCGCCGGGTAATGACATCACATCTTATTTATCCCTGAGGAAAGTCTTGAATTAAATAAGACTTAAACGATGAAAATACACTATGGAATAGTGTCTTCTTTTCTGGATTGTAAAACTGGAGTGTCACCCAACTATACGGTATGGTTGGGTATGGCATGCTGTCGCTCGGGATCCCGGCAGTCAGAATCCCGACAGGGTTAGGATACTGACACCTGTTGGTAAGTATCCTAACCCTACCCCTAAACCTCCCTCCCTGCAGCCTAAACCTAATCCTCTCCTCTAGTGCCTAAACCTAACTACCACCACCCCCCACAGCCTAATCCTAAACTCTCCCCCTAACCCCACTACTTACCGTCGGGATGCCAGTGCTGGGATTCTGACTGGTGTTGGAATTCCAGTGCCGGCATCCTGAGTGGATTGAACAGCCTGGATTGAAACTACATTCCCTTGGTATAGTAAGTGAACATTTGACACTGGGAGGGCAAAGTGCTATGTTGTTGGAGTGGAGTGCCACTTTTCTTATGCATGTGTGTGTGCATATATATATTTATTTGATCTTATCCTGAGAATATTCTGAGTCGAACTGGAATAAAAATCTCTCATTGTTTCATAACCCTGACGTGTGTAAATTGAGGTTATAGTTTAAATGTTGTCATAATTAAAACCACTTTTGTAACAGTTACAAGGCAAACAAATAGAAGTATGTTTAGAGCTATATATTTTTTAAGTGTTATTGATATGTACAATGCTGATCAAAGAGAGGAAACATTGTTTGCACTCTAGTTTTTGGAGCCAGGCGGTGGCGTTATTTATGTACATAAGTATAAATACAGTAAGTGTAGGTTGTAAAGACACCAGTGCTTTGCTGTAGCAATAAACACAGTGCTCTTTAGTTGTGCCACAGGTTTATACAATGACCTTAACCAAATACCCTGTCTCAGAGGGAATTCAGCACCGTTCGCTAGCTTATTCAGCAAAGAGTACAGAGCAACAGTATCCGACAGCTCTGTGCTCCCTTCTCTGTCAAATGCTGGGCAGGTCTGGAACTCCCACATTAAAGTATCTGTGATGTACACTTGGAATTCACCGACCCCGTGCAGTGTCATGCATGGAGTTTTACCTTGATCTCATCAAACTGACGCTGAGAACTGAGCTCATCTAATTGCCCTGTAAACTGCAAGTTGGTCACAATGAATTGTCTTTTGCAGTTTTCCTTCATTTTTTTTACGGAGCAGAGAATATATATAAAAAATAAAGTTATTTAAAAATAGCAGCTTAATTATTATTATTATTATTATTATTATTATTTTAGTAAATAAGTATTGCAGAATAAAATCGCAAAGCTGCACAAAAATATTAGCATAAATTATTTTTTTCTGTAATTACTAAAGCTGTCCTTGGAATATCTGGACTGTTGGGCATTGATAATATTATTTAATTAAAGTTAAAACAACATTACTGACACTTTTATTACTTACACATTATTTACATAATTCTAATACTAATATGTATAAAGCCATGAAGGATAGTTTGAATTTAGAGGGTGATTGTAAACAATCCTATTCAGACGCATACCCATTGTGTAGTTGCTGGTCTTATACTTTTACCAATTTAATTTTTTTTAATTATTTAAACTGATGGACAAAAATTTTCTTTATACACTCAACCAATTTACAGTGGCAAACGAGAGTATAGGCAAACTCCGTTTTCTGCCGCCATATCAAACCAAAAGAGTCATATAGTTTATAGAGCAGCTGAAACCTAAATCTTCATTTTGAAAGGAATCATTTCCTCCTGTATTCAACTGTTATCTTACTCTCCGCTCGTCATTTTATATGTAATTGAATTATAATGTGGAATTTTGATGTCTGCACATAATCTCTGGTTTTCAACCTTCCCTCTATATTGGCCCATTTATTACCTCCTCCTTCCTCCACATCTGCCAATGGTTATACGTGAAGACCTCTTATTATTTTGCTTGTCACATATGCTTTAGTTTGTCATGGTATGTCCACAGCATAAATGCTTTGGTTTTGCATTAAGATAAATTGGTCCGTTCGTTTACACCAAGAAGCAGATGTGGCGAGACAGGTCTGATATCTGTGCTGCTCTCTTTCTATACATCTCTTTACTATATTATTACAGATTGCTAGACGCATGTAATTAGTTTTCCTGTGAGCGAAGGATTTGTAGTTATGCATTGAAGAACACACAAATACACATCTGAAAGCGCATGGAGGTATGATGTGTTTTGCATGACTCCAAATGGACAAATAGCAAAAAAAAAAGTTGTTATATGAAACTGCCTACTGAAATATATGTGCTATACCCAAAGCAGTGTAACATACAGATGGAGCTCCATTATTGTACATTACCAGTTACCTTTAATAGCCTAAACTCACACAGAACAGAAGTTAGTGATTTGCGAGTAGGCGAGGCTGATGTGTCACATTACAGCACCTGTACATAAATTAATGTTATATAGGAGCACAGGACTTATTTAAAACAAAATATTGAGATCTGTCATTAAAGAAGGCATATTGTTTAGGCTCAATGTATTGCTCATTAAATTGTTTTATGATGCTTGCCACATACACAGAGATCGTTGGCAAATTATGCCCAGTTATTTATGTAACACAATCATATTACACAGTCCTGTATAGAGAATAATTAATATATATCAGTTCTTACCCCCATTGGCGCTTGCAGTGTATAAGCTATATATTGTGTGTAGACCGACTAGCACTGTTTGTAAAAATGATCTGGTCATTATTTAGCAGGTCTGTAAAGGTTTTCTGATGACCACTGTCGGTCGGTGTGTGGGGGGGGGTGATTAAATTGCGTGTCCATCAGCCGGTATTCATTTGTCATGCCGATAGACACGACTGCTGCCGCGTCCATTACGTATAGTTCTTGTCGTAGCCAAATGCATCAGGAGGCTGGGAGCAGAAATAATGGGTGCCCACGGCACTGACACTCATGCCTGATCAGCGCAAATAATTGAATTGCTCTGTCGGGCGCCCACTCGTTACAGCCGTGCTAAAAACAACTGAATTCACCACTTGGTCCACACACTTTGAGTCTAAAGCCGGATACACATTAGACGATATGTCGGCGGACCAGGCGACATATCCTATACATCGGTGAGTGTGTACCTGCTATGTCGCTGATGATGCGTGCTCCTGTGCGTCAGCAACATCTCCGACTGGTGATATCAGCAACGGAGGCCATGCTGCATTCGCTACCGGCATCGGCAAGTCTGTATGTACTTGCCGATGCTGGGACCCGCCGCATGGGTACACATCGATAAATGTGTACCCAGCATAACTCTGCCCATTGCAGGTAAAGTGATCCACATTCTCTTCTCCTCTTAGTCCATCTAGCACACCTTTAAATGTCAATCATTGATTTCCTTGCCCTCTTCCCCATATTACTGCCCCACGTTTCCCCTCTCCGCACCTCAATAAGGAGTTCTTACTGTGTCTGTATTTATTTGCCAAACTAGTCTGAAATGTCATTTTCAAAGACTTAAACAACTGTTAATGGCAGTTTGGTTCTCTGTCTGGGAGTTGGCCTTGCTCTGACAGAATCATTTGTTTCTCAGCGTTTTAAAGCAGATGAAATATCTTTGAAAGGTTTTACTTATATTAGCATTTGTTTTAAATTGTGTTAGACTAGGAGATTTAATTTTCAGTTGAGAATTGTTATTAAATAAGAGTGTAAAGGAAATGATTTGTTACACTATTAAATTATGTATGAACTATTGAAGGCTTGCCAGAAAAGCTGATGTATTGGTTCATTTTCATACATTTATAAATGTATTTCTGTGGAAGGCGCTCTTATTGCCAACTAAGGTTACATAGATGGGAAGCTAAATCATATATTTAACTTACATGAGACTTAAATTTGTGTTTTCATAGGGCATACATCCCTCTAAAGCCTTGTAATCAAATGGGTGGACATGTTCCTCTAGGACTCAGTAAACAGCTGTATACTAAGTCAGTATATAGCATGCAGATTTAATTCCTGGCAGAATTGCTTTGCTGTGCTTTACAGCTCAGGCATAAATGCAGTCTCAGAGCCGTCCGTTCACTCACTGGTGAGAGCCTAAACATAGGGATCCATCAGTTTATTTAATAGGAATTTCTGTCTATAAAAGATTTTTTTTTTTTGTAAATCATATGACTAATCTCCCAACGCAAAGGAATCATTAAATCATTTATGAACATTCATGCACTTTATAAATTCCTCTGTGCAGTGGTGATCTATTTAGCATAGTCAACAGTAGTGACAGACTTAGGCTGGGTACACACTTAACGATATTTTGAACGATTGGAACGATAAATCGGCAAGTGTGTACCCATTATGTCGGCCATTGCACACTCCCGCGGGGTCGTCAGCCGCATCATCAGGTCGGCCCTACATGCAGCTCAATCTGACAATGCGACTGACGACCTCTTGCAGTGGGATGCGGCAAGAGCTAACGTGTCGGGCATCGGATTGTCTAATGTGTACCCCAATATATCGGCCTGTCGGTGGGGGGGAGGGGGGTCGTCAAGTTGCAGCACTGGGTACACACAACGTTTAGTGTTTTGGTCAGTTCAGTGTTTTGAAGCTTGTTGTGTGTCTGAGCACTGAAGCTGGTGACACAATTGCTTGATGGTCAGTTTGGTTATTTAAGTTGTGTTTGAGCAGGCAGAATATAGATATGTAAAATGAACTTGACTAGATGGAAGTATCTTTTTTGAAAGCTGCTCAGTTATAGAAGAGTCATATAGTTTAAAAGCAAAAAAAACGAGCCCTGGTACTAGGGGTTAAATGAGAAGTGAATCTGGTGCCTATCTAGACATTGTCTAACTGATTACTGTGTATCTCTTATACCACACCCTTTTTGGGTCAGTTAGGGCAAATTGCTCTGGACTTAACGTTACTGCACGAGTCCTGCCTCATATGTTTTTCAAAAGAGCTTAAACATTTCATGGTTTCAGTGGTGTATATGTGATTTTATTTTTTCTTTGGTTTTATTTGATTTATCTCTTTTTTTATTTATTTTACTGTTTATTTACTTTATTTTTATTTGCTTTTTAGTCTCTCTACTGTTGACATCTTAATTTATTCACTTCTCATTTAACCCCTAGGGGTAAATTTACTAAAGTGAGAGTTCTTTGAAGTGAGTTTTAGAAGAGATGTTGCCCATAGCAACCAATCAGATTCTACTTAATATTTTACAAGCACCTTCTAGAAGGTAATAGCTAGAATCTGGTTGTTATGGGCAACATCTCTTCTAAAACTCACTTCTAAAAACTCTCATTTTAGTAAATTTACCCCCTAGTACCAACGCTCGTTTATTTTCCTGTTAAACTATGTGTTTGAGTAGGGTTAGAGCTTCTTTTTTCCCCTAGTTTTGAATGGGCAAAAAATGAACAAACTGCACAGAGTACTTCAAGAGATAAGTGCAATATTCTTGCGGGAGGCAGTGACCTGTCCTCTACTGCGATCATGTTGGAGAGTACAGAGCTGCATATGACCAGGAGAGGAGGGGAATAGTGGCAAAGGGGAAGACAGATAGAAGGAGCAGGGTCACCTACTAATAGTGAAGGATCTAATGTCACAAAACCACTATTATTATTATTATTATTATTATTCATTATAGTTTATCTCAGTGGATCCCAAACTGTGTGCCTAGGCACCCTGGGGTGCCTCGGGACACTTGCAGGGGTGTCTCAGGTTGGTGGTCTAGCACAAAATAATGGTCAATGTAATTTAAATGCATGGACAAGCAGAACCACAAACCTGTCCACCACCACATAACTGAACCTAAATATGACAGGTAAACACAATTTACTTTGCTACATTTTTTTCTGAATTTCTCAATAACAAACATTTGGCTTAGGTGTGCCATGAAAACAATGCTGATACTCTAGGGTGCCGTGAGTAAAAAAAGTTTGGGAACCTCTGGTTTATCTATAAGGTGCCACAAAGTGTCTGCAGCACTATACAAAGGTTAAACCAGGAAAATCCCACAATTACAGCACAATATACAACAGTTATCCATAGTGTAAGTACAAATCAGAGACCAATACATTACAGTAAAATCACACAGTATGTGAGAGACAACTTGTACTGTATCTTACGTCTTGCAAGATACAAAAATATATGTCTATTCATAACAAATCAGTGTGTTTTTAACTTCCATTTTAGGAGTACAAAAAAACATGTTGACTGTGTATTGTATCCTGTAGAACCTTTGGCCAAGAGTCACATACTTTAGATCAGCCACAGATTAGGTGACATAGTTTGTTTCCACATGTTCAGTCATTTCTTTATTTAATTAAGGAAGCTTAAAGTGATAAGCCTCCAAAGAATGCTATAAACAGCATTATGTGACCTATGGCTAAGACCCCAGTCAGCTTCCAAACGTTCCAATTATTCTCTTTACAGAACATTTCTTTTTTGCATCTTGACCTCCATAAAAAATGATTCAGTAGTCATAGTCCCGAATCTAGTGCTTGCTGTGACTTACTTACTGCTGTGTATCAGTGTGTCCCTGGTATAGATATTGATATATAGATAGTTTGTTGAGAAACCTTTTCTAGAACAAGCATCAGTTAATTAGTTGTTCAGTTACAGAGTATGATGTTATGTTAATATAATGGACCATGGATGTCTTTTACCAAGGCTACAACTTATGTGTACTAAATAGGTAGTAGATTTACGTACACCATGTACTTGATATCTAAGTGCAGCACATGTCTATACTTTTCCTGGTGAGAACATGTAACAACTACATTATTTTATTTATTATTTATTTATTACCAGTTATTTATATAGCGCACACATATTCCGCAGCGCTTTACAGAGAATATTCGGCCATTCACATCTGTCCCTGCCCCAGTGGAGCTTACAATCTATATTCCCTACCACATGCGCACATACACACATACACACACTAGGGGTAATTTTGTTAGGAGCCAATTAACCTACCAGTATATTTTTGGAGTGTGGGAGGAAACCGGAGTACCCGGGGGAAACCCACGCAAGCACAGGGAGAATATACAAACTCCACACAGTTAGGGCCGTAGTGGGTATCGAACCAACGACCTCAGTGCTGTGAGGCAGTAATGCTACCATTACACCGTCTGTGCTC
The DNA here is from genome assembly GCA_031769625.1 of Taudactylus pleione. Lineage (NCBI taxonomy): Eukaryota > Metazoa > Chordata > Amphibia > Anura > Myobatrachidae > Taudactylus > Taudactylus pleione. The sequence goes on along the minus strand of JAUIMM010000052.1, from coordinate 1,876,554 downwards.
CCCTAGCTGGTTCCGGACTATAGAGAGACAGTAATTAGTTAGACAATGTCTAGATAGACACCAGATGTTAGACAGTTAATAGTTAGACAAGGATAAAAGTTTGACACAGACAAAAGTCAGACACACTAATGTTAGACATGCAAAAAGCTTGATAGGTACAAAAGATCGACAGGGTCAAAAGTTTGACATGAAAAAGATCGAAACAAAAATGGTCGACACATTTTTTTTATTTATTTTTTTAGGATTAGAGTTAGGTTTAGGGTTAGGCACTTACCCCCACGGTTAGGGTTAGGCACTTACCCAGACGGTTAGGCACCAGGAGGGAGGGTTAGGGTTAGGCACCAAGGGGAGGGTTAGGGTGAAGATTAGGGCTAAAAACGTAAAAAAATTAATTGTTGACCATTTTTGTGTCGACCATTTTCATGTCGAACTTTTGACCCTGTCGACCTTTTGTACCTGTCGAACTTTTACATGTCTAACTTTAATGTGTCTGACTTTTTTTGTGTCTAACTTTTTTCCCTGTCTAACTATTGACTGTCTAACATCTGGTGTCTATCTAGACATTGTCTAAGTAATTACTGTCTATCTCTTATACCACACCCTTTTTAGGTTTATAAAAAATAAAAAACGGGAGGAATAGCTAACAATGCATATGATATTGTTAAAAAGCAACCCTCCACATTTATGCTTTGTATTATTATTATCCTTTATTCATAAAGCACCACAAGGGGTCCACAGCGCCTTACACAGTACATAAACAGTATAAGCAAAACAAGAAAAAAGTGACTTACAGTACAAAACATTGCAGGACATGGACAAGAACCCAAGGGCTCGGTGCTGTTGAAGGCAGTATGGAGTAGATGATAGTATAAGCAAGCAAAGGAAAAGCTCAAGGGAAGGAAAAGCACATGAGGGTTTGTGCTTTTCCTTCCCTTACTTATACTATCATCTATTTCATACTGCTTACAATTGCACCTTACCCTTGTCCTGCAATGTTTGTTACTGTTAAGCTGTGTACTCTGCAATGTTTGTTACTGTTAAGCTGTGTACTCTGCAATGTTTGTTACTGTTAAGCTGTGTACTCTGCAATGTTTGGTACTGTTAAGCTGTGTACTCTGCAATGTTTGGTACTGTTAAGCTGTGTACTCTGCAATGTTTGGTACTGTTAAGCTGTGTACTCTGCAATGTTTGGTACTGTTAAGCTGTGTACTCTGCAATGTTTGGTACTGTTAAGCTGTGTACTCTGCAATGTTTGGTACTGTTAAGCTGTGTACTCTGCAATGTTTGGTACTGTTGAGCTGTGTACTCGGCAATGTTTTGTACTGTTGAGCTGTGTACTCGGCAATGTTTTGTACTGTTGAGCTGTGTACTCGGCAATGTTTTGTACTGTTAAGCTGTGTACTCTGCAATGTTTTGTACTTTTAAGCTGTGTACTCGGCAACGATGCGTTGTAACGATACACCGTACACGCCATACACACTGCGCCATCTGGCGTTTGACTGTGCATTGTATCCGTTACATGGTGCAATGAATGACCTTTGTCAATAACGGATTGGACGTACGCACTACATGATGTGTACGATCTATCATTCCGATCTGCGTTAGAACAGTATATTGTACGATACATTGTATAGTGTGTACCCAGCGTTTTTTTCTTGATTTGCTCATTCTGTTAATAGTAATGATAACAACTATGTATATGATATTGGTGATTATCAAACCTCCACACTTACGCTTTGTAATAAACTAGATACATGTATTGTAATTATATTTTGTGTATTACTGCTTAAAGGGAAATATTCAGAAGTTATTATTACACTTTATTTAAATATGAAGTAAATTAAGTGAACATATGTCCCATTTGGCACTGGAATCCCCCTATCTTTGTAAACTGGCTTGCTGTATAAGGTATACTCATCCATCATCCACATATGTAGATTTCAATGAGATTTTGTATCCAGGGGCCACATTGTCTCTGAACAATGATAGAACACGTTTTGCAACGTTTCTCACTAACGCTAGTACAATTTTACTTTAGGGATCGCATGAAAGCTTTCAAAGGCCATATTTGGCCCTAGGCTTGATATTTAAACAACACAGCACTGTTTCAATGTATTTCAACTGAATGAACATTATAAAATAGTATTTACTGTATCTATACACTATGTATCACAGAATTACCTTTAAATAACATTAAAACTACTAGACACTGAAAGTGTAAATAAAACTCAAACATAGTTGTCATAAAAAAAAAGACCTGAAAACTTAGTGATGTCATCTACTTCCAGGCTCTGTATTGTTCAGGGAGCAAGTTGGATAAAGTTTTCTCTACTGCTGAGTTCCACAAGTAAAATTCTGTCTGTTTAATTTAAGCGACATGGGACTTCATTATCTATCTTCAAAACATGCGATTCTCTCCTTCTGTTCATTCTGCAAAGTTCTCCTTGGATGCTCAAACTTTGTGCAAAGGAAAAGATGTATTATTGAGATGTGTTACTGAATATATTTGCTGTGTTAAGAGATTCCCACTGCTTCTAGTCTCATGAAGACTTGATTTGACATTTTAGTATCCGACTACAGAATTAACAGCAGAACTCCCTTACGAACCCTTCAAGAGCTGACCCAGTTGCTTCAAAGCAAAGCTTCCTAGCCTCAAGCGTTTTCCTCTTCTGTGCTCCCCAAGGAAGCTTTGTTGCAGAAAATCATAGCAAACTTCTATTCACAACAATTTTTTAAGAACCAACTTTTCATTTCTGTTGTCTCTATAAGCTATTTTTATAGGTCCTGAAAATGGCACATAAAACAGTTAAAGTGGACTAGTAACAGAAACACAGTTACACCGTAAAGCAGCATTCCCACCTAGTATGGTTTTTCCTTTAAATAGAAAGCACATTTTAAGCATGATCTGGTCTCTCTTCTACAAATCATTATTGCCTTTTCAAAATCACTCTGAATGTAAAACAGTTGTAGCTTTGCACTGTCATCATGTTGTGGGGACAGGGATGGAGAGGATGTCACAGTGAAAACAGAGCTCTAAGAGGTGTGCCATGCCTCTTTGGGGGGAATTCAATTGATTGCATTGTTGAATAGTGCCGGGAATGAGTTCCCAGAGCTATTTAATTGGCTGCGCTGTTAACTCGCGGCTAAAGTATTTCTGCTCATACCCTCCTGAGGTGCAAGCTGAAATCTGACTAAACTAGTGCCGCGATGCTGGTTTTGGGCTTAGCACGTTCGCTAACAGCATCATGGCCTGCACTTAAGTCGGAGAATGCAGACTATTGCGACCAAACACCCAGCAATAGGCACCGTAACGTAAGTGTGGCGTGCAATGAGGACAATTAAATAGCTCCGGGAACTCGTTTCCGACGCTATTTCACATCATATTTAATTGAATTACCCCTTTATTCATTACCTTATATGCCATATGACCATAGTCATGACAGGCGGGGGGTGTGGTGTGACATAGCGAGCGGTACGAGGTGGCATGGTATTAATGGCGGGGGGTGGGGCTACGATGATACAACTCAGCCCAAATCATGTTATCTGCCCTTACTGTGGGCGGTTCAGGCAGGCAGAGATCCTGGAGATCTGCCCACTTTTCCGGGTGGCTGAGAGACCCAACAGATTTTCAGGAACCTCCCAGTCATTGCTGGAGAGTAGGCAAGTATGCATGTGACTGTGGTTCCCATGGTAGTCACAGAATAATGTGAAATTTCAGTCTTGAGAAGTAACCAAGGAGAGGATGTAGTAGTAATTTGTAAGAACGTCTCATGTACTGGCAAGGGCAGACTTAAGCTAGGTACACACTGTGCAATAATCGGGGCGATCAGCCAATTCTCGTCCAGTCAGCCGATTATTGCATAATGTATACATAGCACCTAGGGTCGGGTGTCGTTCAAAAATCAGTCAGACTGGCTCCTGATATCAGGTGTGCTGTATAACATTTGAACGGTCCCAATGAACCGATATCGCGCAGCAAATGTAAGGTGTACACAGTCCGGCACACTGCATGTAAAAACATCACCTCAACAATATTTAGGGAATTCTATGGCTTATGTAGGAACAATAATACCCCTTTTACACTGGCCAATTACATGGGCTATTGCCTTGTCAACCCAGGTCACAGATCAGTGGAAATGGGTTCCCAAAAAATAACTCTGGTCCAGTGACCGGGCAATTTAAACCGGCTAGCAAGCAGGGTTGGACCCAGGAAGGACTTTGGTTACATGGTAGTGTAAATATGTGTCCCGGGTCATCTGACATGGGTCCTGTTTACAACATAGGAACAGCCGGCTCACCTGCGCGTGGAGGTGATGTCATCTACAAGCACCGGCAGAAAAGTTAACATTGCACCAATGTGCAGTGTAAACAGGCCGACGCGGGAATAACCCAGATCGGAGCCGCAATGTGAACGGGGCCTGTCCCGGGTTGGAGCAGTGTTCCAAATCCTGGGTGAGACCCAGGATTTTGATGTAAAAGGGTTATTATTGTGTAGAGTGTATACAGGAAATTTTATATTCTTTGGATCGTGTCAGCTGTCAGGAAAAAAATGTGGATCATTGCTCTATATCTTTCAGGTGTGAATTTAGCATTACTCTGCTAGCGAGACACCTTAAGATAGAAACATAGAAATTGATGCCAGAAAACTACCTACGTATCCATTATGTATGCTCTTTAGGTTTGGGATATACAGTTGACAAGTGACACTGCATTATCTCTAGTATTCAGTTAACATCCACCAACACGTCTATTACTAGAGTTGAGCAGGAGGTCAGCTGTGTCCTTGTTTTCAGCATCTGTTTGACCTAGTCTGACCCACTGATAAACGATGATAGGATTGTTACAAGTGTTACCATTTCACTTTCTTATTCTAAACTGTTGATTTCACGACAAGTCTGCGGGCAGCTGGGGGAATGTGGGTAAAATATTTCAGGCTGATTTGAGTGATGGCTGCCTGTGGACTGTTTTCTTAGACGGCTATTACATGTGTAAACCTGTAACAGTGCCTTGTCTACACTGATCATTTTCCTGAAGGCTTTTAGTACAAGCATTGATCCTTTGAACTAATTGAAAAAGATAATTGAAACATGGCCAGCGCCTTGTGTTATGTGACCATGTGTTGCCATTAACAGGGGCCAAACCTTTGACCTACTCTCCTCCCTAGAGGACACCTATGGTGTGCCATTGGAATATACATTTTTAGAAAATCATTAAAAATGGTGCAGTCATGACGTCTTCCCTTTAAGTCAGCACTGTGGGAACGAACAAGGGGAAAGCAGAAAAAAAAATAAAAGTACCCTGGAAATTATATTTATCAATTTATCATATACACCTTCTGTCAATGCTGGCAAACATCCTAAAACATAGCACGTGAATATTTAATGAAAGAAGCTTCTTCATTAGTGGAGGATGTTAATAATTTACAAAATGATGTACTGCTTGGTGTGCTTTTGACATTGGCGTTCAGTACGCATTACTGTGATATTCTGTACAAAAGCCTGTGAAATGAATCCCTCCTCACACACTTTCTGTTGCCTCATTGTTTTAGTGTAAATGATATTCTCCAAGTACCTGTGAACTCTCTGATAATACTCCCTCACTGCCAATTTTTCTTTTTCATGAAGTACAGCGCAACAAAACCAAAACTGGTTCCACTCATGTATTAAATGATTTATACAGCGGGTGAGGTGTGCCATTAATCAGTCCATTTTATGCACAATAACTGGGAATGTCACAAGTTATGCACCAGTGCAGGACATATTTATCTTTGTGTTTTGAATCATCGCAATCTGTATCATTTTTACATTAATTAAATGAAGAATTTAAAGTATAGTTCTCTTGTCAAACAATAGGGCAATAATCATGGGATGCCTGTGTAATTAACGCTTTATAATCATTTGCTTTTTATATGATTAAAGGGGTAATACATTTAATATTCACAAGTGAAGGCGCAACCATTGATGATTGCCAAATCTCAGTGGTTAGCATTGCTGCATCAACAATGGGTTCATGAGTTTGATTCCCCAACTGTGGCACCATCTGTTTGGAGTTTGTATGTCTCCATGTGTTTGTGTGATATTCGTACATGTGCTTATCTTTCCTATCACATTAAAAAAACTTACTGGTTAAGTTAATTGGCTCCTGCATAAACCCTAATTTGTGTGTATATATGTTATGTGTGTTTAAGTGGGTGATAGGATGTTACTTTATACAGAGAGCATCCCCCAGATGGCAGCCTCATCCTAGGATAAAATATAAAGTACTTTGCGGCATATTCAATTAGCCGCGAAAAGTCTGTACTTTTCGCATGCTGGACTTTTCGCCAACATCGCTGGTTTTCAGTGCGAAAAAGTGTCGCGCTTGTCCCCACTTATCCCTGTATTCAATAAAAAATCTGCGAAAACGGGACTTGGCAAAACATGCGAAAAGTACTGTCAGATTTGGTGAAATCAGCCTGACACCCCCCAAAAGACGCACTGACATTGGGGATCAATATAGATACCCCCGAATAGCCCTGGTGAAGGTATTTGGGGTACTCAATTGATCTCAAAGCTGCTATTTAGTGTCTTTGCATAACTGGTGTAGAATAGCATTTAGCAGTTTTTTTTTGGTGAAAATAAGTTGTCCCAGCAAATTTGGGGTACATGAAAATGGGTGCTAGCATATTTTAAAGTTGCTAAAGTGATGTTTTTAAAAACGTAAAAAATCCACTTCCGCAACCACCTGCAAGCTTAAAAAACACTTGGGGCATACTTTGGGACCCCCCTGGAGTGTATTTCGCTAGTTCTTAAGTTTGTCCTCCAAAGTTGGACTTTTTTGCCCCCTAAATGAAAGTACTTTTTTGGGGTGATCTTTTTTTTTTACACAGTTTACCTTTGGGGGACTGTCCCAAGGGTGCAGGGGGCTTTTCCGAAGTTTGCACCCCAAAACCCCAATTCTGCACTTTTTTCCGACACCTATTCATAGGCGAAACTTTTTCGCCGGTTCCATTGCATTGAGTTTCCGCACCGGCGGAGAGTCTCCGGAATTGAATACGGAGGAAACTTTTTGCATGGCGAAATGACATCACTCGTCACTTAATCGCCGAAAATGGCTTTTCACACCTAAATGAATACGGCCCTTTGAGTCACATTGGAAAAATGGCTCTATCTATCTATCTATCTATCTATCTATCTATCTATCTATCTATCTATCGCCATTATAGTGTATTTAAGAGTTTTCCAAACTCCGCCATTACATTCCAGATTATAGAGAGATCCCAATATTTCCATGCTTGAATACACAGGTGACTTGATTATCCTTAAAGCCTGGACTGTAATAGCAGAGTTTGGGAAACTATTGTATTTGGTTTAATATGTAAACAGGTATGCCAATGACCAATTAGCCTACCGAAGCATACAATTATAAATAAAGCCCTACATATTGATCTAAGTCAGTGACTAAGTATATAGAATTCACAAAAATATGGTACTGTAAGGTGAGTACATTTCCTACATCGACAGAACTGTTCTGCAATTCACACATGATAAAGCAGACAGACTTATTTTAGTTTAGTTTCACTGTATCAAGATATGAAACATGTACATATGCCTTACTCCAAAATGGCTTTAATATATCTCCTCTGTCTGATTGCCATTTACACCAAAGCTACATCAATGGTGCTATTGACCTGTTCTGTGTTGGAAGTACTTACCAGCTGGTGCTCATCCCAGTACCACCCTGGTCCATATACTGTATAGAGAGCATTAGGAAGGTTGCTCCTCTAGGACTGGGTGTTATTGTGCTTCCTCCCTTTTCCCTGATCAGTTGTAATTGGTTTGAACACCAAAAATAATTACAGAAGATTATACCTCTTTGAAGGCAATCTCTGTATCCACTTATATAGAAGAAAGGCACACAGTGTGTAAAATATAGTGTGTCTTGCTTTGCAATTACATATGTTGTTATACCTAATTTCAAAATGCCTAAATTGCTTTTTCCCCCTCCTGCTATAGAGTCTTCCAGTACAATTTTGTATCCCCACAGTGAGCTATAAAAATGTCTGCCAGGTTTTTATTTTGCCTTTTTTGAATTATTTTAAGAGTAGCATTTTTAGTGCTGTGGATAAAGAGGCTGTCTCATCTTTGTTTGGATAGCTGAGGAAAATTCACACAAAATTGTTGTGCTGTCACACCCCCTACAAGGAGGACTCTTACAGGAACAAAAATTGGCACTTTTCTCCGCGGTATGCTCCCAACTGGGAAGCATTATTCTGAGTAAAGTAGTCTATCTATTCAGCAATTTTAGGGTTAGCTGTCCTTCTTTTTATTTTGTTTCCCCATGATTGCACATAATGCCAGACTCACATAAAGCTACTTTAGAAAATCAATTCCAAGGTTTAAAATTGTGTACACGCTTGATGGGAAATTAGACTGCAAGATGTCACAAGAAAACACTGTCTAATACATACTAGCCAATAAAAAAGAAGTCACAGTGTATTGGGGTGTTATACTTTTAATTATTATCTAGATTTATGAGGATAAATATTGCAACATTATGACTAACCCCACTACCCCCACCCCATCCCCTCCGTCAAGCAACATTATAAATTATCTTTATGATGTTACATTAAACAATTTGCTTTTGCTTTTATGGTAATTAAAATAAAAATTATGATAGTAATCTTATGCTTCAAAGAACCTGAAAAGAAAAATAATAAAACACTTTTAGGATGCTGACTTACTGCCGTTATTATCATATCAATAATCATATTTGTATTCACATCTTCGTTCCAGATAACGATGCTACTTACAGTTAGTTTGATTAAATTAATTTAAAGGGGGGGAAAAATATTTAGTTAAATTAATTGCCAGTTGTGCTAGAATATGTTTGTACTCTGGTTAATTACCAGTTCATGCCAAGGTAAAATAATATATTTTCAGCAGAATCAATTAATTTGGACTTGTGAAGAATATTAAAATGAGTTTTATAATCTATCCTGCAGTAAATGCTCTGTCTGATTAGACTAGTTTTAAAATAATTTTTTAGTACCGTCTTTAAAAGATTTTTTTTGTTTTTTGTTTTTGAAGGAAACCTTGTACACAATTTGTTTTGTTTTGTATTAGATATTTATACAGTACAAGCAAATGTACGTGACTAATTATACAATGCAGCAAGCTTTATGTATAAGTCAAAGGTTAATATAAAAATGTATCGCCTGCTTCCCAGAACTAAAAAGAACCACTGCACCAAAAAAAACCAAGCTAATCCTACTTAGCATTAACAAACTTTTAAAAGAAAAAAGTTGCCACATAATATAAATGGTATTTTAGGTGTTTGAACTCTTACTGTATGTAGTCTTGCTCACTAGCTAAGTGTAGGTGTTATTGTTTTTTGTGAATAAAATAAGGCTCACCTATGGAAAAACACAAACTTCAAAAGTACACAGAATGTTTCTATACATATTTGTGACCATTTAGCAATAGTGTTGTATGTGCGCTATTATTACCCCTCTGACTGCCTCCGACCTTGCCCCATGGTGTGTTGTTTCTTATTAGAAGTGGCTGGGATTATTTATTAAATAGTTTAGATTAATGAAATACAAAGCACCATGCTTGCCCTTGCCAAGGGGAGGGGGGGGGGGGGGGGGGGGTTTATTCACATTACAAAGAATTTGTAGCATGCAGTCAATGCAAAACAACATCACAGAATTGTTTTGCAGACATAATGAGCTTGCATTAAAATTTAATTCTAATTTCTCTGATATTGTACCATTTATAATGTCTGACCTTAACATAATCAGGCTTATTATGGAGATGAGTGTGTTGTTCTCTTTGAAAACAGTTTTCTGTGTACTTGTGGCTAACACACTGTGCCATTTTTCTCCCGCACTAGATGTGTTGCAACTAGACGTATGTAGTTTCCAGGTTACAGCGACAATGGAAAGAGAAATGCAGTGACTTTGGTAACATCCACAATGTCACCTAACAAGAACTTGATGTGTGAATGATCTGATGAACAAAAACAAGAGTTTAATAGCTGGACATTCTGCAGACTCTGAGTGGAGGCTCAAACTGATCTTATTTGTTAGTTGTTTTTTTCCTCTGTATTCTCTAATTGAAGTTGTCAGAAGATTCGGAAATTCGGTTGGAAAACATCATTCCCACTAAATGATTGCTGTATACACCTGGGTAAATAGCAGATCTGATCATCACACAGAAATGATTTGCATATAATATAGTGTAATCAGTGCAGTGACCATGCACATTGAGCGCCAACAGTACATACTGACACGATACTGTTCAGTATCAGATGGAATGGATTCTATTATTGCCTCAAATCAAAGTGCTCTTCTATGATAAGATAGACCGGTCTAAAATAGCATATTGCATTTCAAGAGCTTGTGATAAGCATGTGCCAATCTGTTAGCTCATCTCTGAAACGTACATAGAGAAAACAAATGTATGAGAATTGCAGCTGTATTTTAATTTGTTTAAGTTTTCCTTGTACACAGTTTGTCTGGTGTACATTTACCATTGGCAGGCATTTAGGGAAACCCTGTCTTATAGTATTTAGTACCATCCTTTCCTTCGCTTATAATGGAGGAATTTGTTATTGTTTTGGAGGTAATGAGGACAAATTTAGCATGGTGCAGATACGAGAAAGGGTCTGCACCCAAATTCCATGCTCTGTCACAGATGTGAGGGGGTTGTCCCTGGAAACTCTGACAGTGCAGTACAGTACATTGTACTATTTAAAATGGAAAACTGATAAGGGATAGTAGTGTTAAGGTGCGTACACACGGAACGATATATCGTAACGATATTGTTCCGTGTGTATGCAATGAGCAACCAACGATGTGCGCTCCCGTTGGATGACAACGATATCGTCCATCGGGCATGAATGCAGACCAATCTGGACGATATCGTTCATTTTCCAGAGGGGTTTGCGATCGTTGGTCGTTCACCGTTGGTGATATCTTTGGTGTGTGGATGAACAATATCGTTCATCCAGCACACCAGGAATTTCAAGGGATGTCGTTCGCTGAACAGATCATCCCGTGTGTACCCAGCATAAGTTCTTCCAAGATTGCAATGTGTATGATGTGCAGAACTGCACCGTAGCATTACATTTTCTCTGTAAAGTACTTTTTATATGTTGCCATCTATGGCTGGTATGCAATATGATAGCCACCCCAAACATGGCACCTGATTTGGCATATGCCATAGCCCTAAAAGCAGGTGCCACCATTGCTTTATCTCATATCTGTATACTACTGAAGGATTCCCAGTTTAGAGCACTAATACTACAATCCATCTGGCTTTATTGCCTAAATGGCAGATGGCACAAAGCATAGATCTCTAGCCTACTACACACCAGGTGGAGAGGTCCTGTTCGTCTGTGCTGCATTTATCAGATGGTTAATACAGTTTTAAAGCACCTAAAATAGGGATTATTTTAGATCTCAGTGGTGCAATAAAGCAACAACGCTACGAGCATATTTGCCCTTTATACAAGATGCCAAGAATATAATCGGCAACGCTTATTGGGCCTGATTCAGAGTTGTACGCAGATATGAGAAAATAGGCAATAATTGCAGCCGCTCCCAACAGCATAGAGATGCCCACTGGAGCCGTCACAAAATCACAGCAACTGCGCACACATTGGCAGTGCACACGCAGGCCCTTACTGGGGCACTCTAGTAAGTCTCTGGCCATGCAGCATGCCCGTCTGAACAGAGATGCCAGAGCCGCATTATATGCATACGGGATCGCAGACGCAGCCAGCGTCATCCCCAGAAAGCGGCGAGACACGGCTGCATTTTTCCCACCACTTTTCCGTCACCTCCCCCAAGCAGTGCCTGGATGTCAATCACCCTGCGTGTTAGTAAGCGATGCATGCGGGATCACTAGTGGGGTTTAACGCATGCACATTGCAAAATGTAGTCCTGTGGTTTACCAATAATCGCAAAACTCTGTAAATATCGGCCTAACGTACAGCTCCGAATCTGGCCTATTGTTTTTCAAGCATTTGAAAAAAATAAAAGTATCCTGGTCATTGTCACTGCTGATCAGACGCATAGCAGAGCCTGTGCACATCTCACTGAAAGCTCCCTCATGGGTTTATTTGAACTGGATTGTCATCTATACTTCTTGTTCCTATACATCACTCAGAATATTCATTATGTAGTGTAACTGAAAGCCCATGTTATTTAACAAAATGAGAAAGCACGTTGCCACTCAGAATACCGACTGCGGCATCCCGATGTTTGGTATTTTTTCTGACAGGGGTCGGGTAAGTATACTTACCCTCCTCCCCCACCCCCTAACTCCCCCTTCATGCCTAAACCTAACTCCCCCCCCTTGGTGCCCAACCCCCCCCCTAGTGCCTAACCACCCCCCAGTGGTGCCTAACCCTACTCTCCCCACCAAAACCTAACCATAACCCTGCTAAGCTCCCTAAACCTAGCCCTAACGCTAAGGGCACCCTGGACTTAACTAGTTCGGTCTGGCGTCCTTCGGTATTCCGGCGCCGGGATTAAAATAGGAGTCGGTATTTCGACGCCTACCTGAAGTCCCTTGTAGGGATTTCAGTGTAGGTATAGAGACCAGCGGCATCGCGCCCGCTGGTCTCATAACTACATCCCGTCATGTACACAGAACCAACACGACCAGCTACTGTAGTAGTCAGAACGGAGAGTAGTTATCTCATTGATTAGTGAAACTCAGTAAATTGAGTCCACTGGCAGACCTCTTCAATGGTAATAAAGTAGCCGTCAGTATACACTTGGCAGAGCAACTGCATATTAAAATGGGGCATGCAGCTTTCACCTTTTAATTCATATTTAAAATACCATTCTAATTTGTAAATGCTGTTCATTTAATTGCAATATTTATTCAGCATCTGAGATACAGAATGAAGTTAAATACACTTTTCACTTTTATGTTTGTTCTTTGGATTAAAACCTGCGATGAGAAACGTGTCTCTGCTATTTCTGGTTATTTCATATGTTAATATCATAGTCACCAAGGCCCTGATTCAGACCCACTCGCAAGCGGCTGTCCGCTCGCAAGTGGGTCGATGGTCTGCACTGAGCATGCGCACGATGGAGGGAGCTCCGTCGTGCGCATGCGCCAGACGCGACGAGCGAAGGAAAGTCCTTCGCTTGTTGTGTCTGATCAAAGGGGGCGTGCTGTCGATGTTGATTGACAGCACGCCCCCTTTGGTGGGCGTGCCGGGGGCGTGCCTCCCTGACGGGGGCGTTCCCGCGGGAACGCCTCCCGTCAGAAGCCGGCCCACTGACATCACTAGTGATGTCAGTGGGAGTGATTTTGGCTCTGATAGAGCCAAAATCACTCTGGGGCTTGCAGTTGAAAAAGTCAACCGCAGGCTCCGGCTCGCAGTTTCGATGGTCGCGATGGTCACGACCATCGCGGCCATCAAACTGCACGCTCGTATAGGCTGTGGGTGGTGATCCACAGCTATACGAGCGTCCAGGAGGACGCTCCATTTTTATGGAGGGCGGCCATCATTCAGAGCGTGCGCTCTGCTCAGAGTGTACGGCTTTTGAATGAGGGCCCAAGTTTGTTGTTGCTTAAGCACTCCCAATATATGTGCTGCCATTATCCATACTTGTGTATGGCGGTAAAACTATTTTACATGCACTTTTTTACTCCAACACAGTAAAAATATCCTTAAAGTGCATACAATAGCACGCATGTTGTTCATGTGTTGCGTTGGACTACTTTAAAACTCAATGAATGTCTAAATATCCATTAAAACGTAAATAAAGTATCATGGGCATATATAGACCTGCACCCCTCCTCCATCCATTAAATACGTGGCAGTATCTAGCATGACTGAGATAGTGAAACCTTTGCTTTTTGATGGTACAATGTACACAAACTTTGTTTGAGCCACAAAATTATTGAAAATATTGTATAGAATTACCTGCATGCTGTGTGTTTAAGTTGTAAATTAGATTTGGGGCCCATTCCCAAGATATTTCATTATTTTATGGAAATATTCCAAAATACGGAATATTCCGATATCCAAAATACACCTGGTCCCAAGCATTTTGGATATGGGAGACTCAACCTGTATATATTTCTCGGTTTGTTTTTTTCTTGTTTTTTTCATATAAGGTGCAAACAGGGAGATTATTAAATGCTTCAGGGAGATTGCTACTATTTCAGGGAGTCTCCGGGGCAATCGGGGAAAGTTGGCAAGTATGGGTAGGATAAGTAAACACCCATTTTCAAAAAGTTGGCCCTTATACAGAGTTTTTACCTCTATTTTACCCAAGATCGCCTCTGGATTTCTCATTACAGACTTTTCTTCCTGGGCAGTGCACACAACAGGTGGGATCAGGACTGGTGCTACTGTTAGATGAAGCTAGGTGATTGCCTAAGCTAAGACATGCCAATGGTTAGAGGGCACATAAACACTCGAATGAGGGACATAATGTCAGCTTCTTCCATTTCAAGCTGCTGGCTGCTGACGTCCATGTTACACTGGGAGTGTGCTGCTTGGCTATAATGTCACAGCCAAGAGCTACAATGACAGTCAAAGGAGGAGAGAATTCCACCTTTGCCTCCTGACCCCCACCTCGTGGCTGCCACTTTAGAAGGGAGGAGGAGCACTGACAGGACTAGCATTGTCACTTGTTGGGACTGTCTGGATGGGAATCATGGCACCTGATTGGACGGCGGCTGAGATCAGCCACTCAGGTGCCACTATTTTCTTGGAGGGCTCTGCATAATTTTCACTGTGTACATAGATATGTTTGGAAACATCAAGAGTTTTATAGAGCAGCTGTTTTATTAGTAGAGGAATGTTAGTGGAATAATGTTCTCCTCTTGACTGCAATTTCACTACTTCACTGGCTGGACATTCTTTCTGTCACTCTGGCCTCATATGAGCACCAGGGACAATACATCACTGCTCCACAATCCGCAAACAATCCTTTGTTTTCAAGCAAAGGCAAATAATGGGCGGATAGTACCGATTTATCAGTGTAAATCTTATTGCTGCAATGTAGTATTAATTTATCTCTAGCAGCTAAGAAACTTATCATTCTGAGTCTACTTTCCTGATTCTCTGAACAATGAACCTGCACAGGGCTTGCTGCATGCGTGGAGCTGGAACATCTATTTCAGTAGTAAAAAAAGTATATATATATATATATATATATAGAGAGAGAGAGAGAGAGAGAGAGAGAGAGAGAGAGAGAGAGAGAGAGAGAGAGAGAGAGAGAGAGAGAGAAAAGAAAAAAAAAGTTTTAAACCTAAGAATGTACAGTAGAAAAGATATATAATTATATCTATTCTCCAACCCACAGAAGATAATATTAATCAGGTATTTTCTGTGGGAGAAAACAGTAACTCAAGTCTTACAAAGATTAGTAAATTACTTTTTTCAGTCTAGTATTTCTGTCACACCACACTGGCCACAGTGGAACTGGTACAGTACTTCTGAGGTTTCAGCCTCTGGATTTAAAGGGGCTATAATATTAAATACAAATCGAAACATTCCTGGCTTTGGTTTTAATGTTCTTTCTCCTTTAAATCCAGCATTTAAAACGGTTGAAGACATGGCAACTTTGAAACTCATTACTTAGTAAATTTACTCTAAAAGACGTTTATTAGAAGTATAATACTGTAACTGTTATAGTTTTTGTATAATATTTATGTTTTAGTGGTTAACAATGTTTTTAAAATTGATGTCTTTAACGGAGCTATTCCTCCCATACAGAGCAAAAAAATTATTTAATGCCGCAGGTTTATATTTGTTTTAAAGATTACAATTTTTTTGTTAAACCTTTTATATATTATAAAGATACTTTCTATTGCCGTTACGTTTCTTCCCCTCAGAGGTGACCTCTAGGTGGTCAGAGCATGCTGGGTCCTGTAGTTTCACAATAGCTTGAATAGTTGGTTTTTGGAAGCCTTTTCTGGAGCATATGTTATTTAGGACTTTCACTACAAAAGAGTAATTCTATGCTTGTTGAATTTGTTCATGCACTTGCAAAGGTTTCATCCAAAATTTCACAAAATATTTTTACTGAGTGACTAATTATATTTTCGCACTTGTTTCAGCAATCGATCAACTCCAAGCAATCATGACCGGATACAGCGTCTTCGTCAAGAATTCCAGCAAGCAAGGCACGAAGATGATGTGGATGAACGCAGGCGCACATACAGTTTTGAGCAACCTTGGGTGAGTGCTTTAAGAACCACTACCTAATGGTGACGAGAAGGGGTATCAATCACTACAGCATGAGTCCGTAAGGTGCCACTGAACCAACTTCAAATGACCTTTTAACCCATGTCCTTATTGTCACAGCATGTGTCCATTAGAGATAATTTAATTTTGTATCTGACTTTGCCATCTGGCGAGTCATTTAGATGATATCAAATTTCTTTTTTCTTGCCATATTACACTGTTTATTTTTCAAAGTTGCAAATACAATAAAAAAAAAAATCACATATCTGTGAAATATGAAGAATTCAAATTGCTCAAAACAAAAATTGTAAGCGCTGAACAATGCAAGCAGTACACACACACATGCAATGT